>JAEIGP010000394.1:3122500-3690000 GCA_018904095.1 Zaprionus ghesquierei
CTGGACAAGCCCAGGGGAGCTGCATAGAGCCGCCTAATGAGTGTCGGCGGTTTGTGTGGTTACCAACGGAGGGAGATGTAAGAGTGAGCGGAAAAAAAGCTGCATAAAATAATGAAATTCTGCCAAGAAGCATCTCCAGCTGGGCCACAGAACTGGACCTCTATTATCTACCCATTGGCTAGGCTATTAAAAAAAAGGGAAGAGCAAGAAAAAAAGAAAGATGATAGAATCGGTTAGGCGGGGTGAGTTGAGGGTTCAAATTTTGAGGTTGCGCTGCGAGTCGCATTTGGTATAATAAAAATCTCATATTTTATTCAAATTGGTAATGTGAGCTGCAACCAAGACGATTTCTGTCTTTGGAAGGGCAGCGGAAGGGGAGTATACAGTGCAACCCTCATTCCCCATTTTCCATTTCGTTCTTCGGCTATTTGCATTTCATTGACATTCATTTGGGTGTCTGCCAGGGGTGCTGGAGCAGGGGCGGGGTAGGTCTTTGGTCTTTTTGGTTCTATTTTTTTTTGGTAGCGCTTTGTTTTACTTTAGCATCGCTTTCTTTGCATAGCAAATTGAATTTGAATCCCAAGTCCAACAATGGCGCACCCTGTTGCCTAGCAGCGGCACCCTGTGGTACGCCTTCTGTGTTCATTGTTGTTGCCCGACGTTGTCTCATTTGCCTTTTGCTGTCCACTCAGCTGACCTCACACTGCGCGAAGCATCCCCATAAGCTCATTCTCTCTTTCTCTTCCCGTTTCTCGTCAATCTCTCTCCCCATTTGCCATTTGCGGCTGCTAAGCTGCTTTCGTTGTGCAGTTCACGAATCAGTCTGTTGCTCTGATCCTCTTCCTACTCCTTGCTCTCTCTTTCTTTGCTCTCTCTACCTCTCTCTCTCTGTCTGCCCTTCTCTTTTCGCCTTAAGCTGACTTCCCTTGATTTCCGTTTGTTGTTCCGTTCGCTGCTTTTGTGCTTTACAATTTCGTCTTTCCATCAGTGGCTCGTCAGATTTGCAAAGCACTCTCTCTCGCTCTCTCCCTCTATTCCTCTCTCTCTCGCTTCATTCTAGGTGCATTAAACTCATTTGCCAAACGGCTTTCAATTATAATTTTTGTTAATAATTCATTAGCACAATGTGTCGCCATGGCCCCCTTTTCCGCTTTGTTGTTGTGTAACGAGTTAAGCCAAAATGCATTCAGACAGCCATCACACCCCCAACACACACACACATACAGCATGGTTGCAGCATGTGGCCACGTTGCGCATACGCCATGTGTGATGCGACTTTAATTGAAAATCTATTGGGGAAATTTGATGTGGAAAATTGGCAAAATTGTGCGCTGAATGAGTGCAGATTGCCACAGAAAATTTACAGTTAATTTGCTATAAATTTTATAGCAAAGTTAAACCAGGCTGCTATAAAAATGAGAGAAACATGTGAATTGCAACTTTGCATCAAATTTAAAGCTAGCGAAGCTATAATACTGTTGCTATAAATTTGCTATAAAAATAGTTCAGCCATCAAAGGCGACAATTGCACTAAAATGCGTGTTTATAGCAACTTTTGAGTGCATGTAAAAGTCATGTGACAGAAATTTACAGTTAATATGCTATAAATTTTATAGCAAAGTTAAACCAGGCTGCTATAAAAATGTGAGAAACATGTGAATTGCAACTTTGCACCAAATTTAAAGCTAGCGAAGCTATAATACTGTTGCTATAAATTTGCTATAAAAATAGTTCAGCCATCAAAGGCGACAATTGCACTAAAATGCGTGTTTATAGCAACTTTTGAGTGTCATGTGACAGGAATTTACAGTTAATATGCTATAAATTTTATAGCAAAGTTAAACCAGGCTGCTATAAAAATGAGAGAAACATGTGAATTGCAACTTTGCAGCAAATTTAAACCTAGCGAAGTTATATAATATAATATAATACTGTTGCTATAAATTTGCTATAAAAATAGTTAAGCCATCAAAGTGGCTTAAATTTAAAGCTGAGTGCATGTAAAACTCATTTATAGCTATAAATCTATAAAGTATGCAACTTAGACCACTTTGCTGTCAAATGGAAAATGTGCTCTCTAATTTCATATGATTATTATGGGCATAAAGTCAAGAGTCGAATGAAAGTGCTCAGCTTAGCTGCCTTCTGCTCCATCTTCTGATTCTTCTTTTTGCTTCCCTCCCGGGTTTGTCTGGCCTGCAGCTGTCCCCCTTTTTGGCGCAGCGCATCATCTGGCAACGCTCCAATGTCACTTGAGGCATGTTAACTATGCAACTTATGAGCTCTGTTCAATTGATCTCCCTACTTAGAGAAGAGAGAGGAAGTGGAAGCAGAAGAGCGAGGAAAGAGAGTCAGAGAAGAAGGAGAGAGAGGGCAGCGCAGCTTATGCTGTATGCCTGTTGGGGTGTTGCTTGCAACCCTTTTGGCGCTCGCTTTGCTTGTCATCTGTGCTTACCCCCCAGCACACACACACACACACACACACACTTCGCACACACACACAGAGACAATTGACACCCACACTGCAACTGTCTGCGACGTTATCGCTCATCAGCTGTGGCTACTGTTCCATGTGCTCTCCTCCTCCCTTTGGCCACGCTTGCCCCCCCTCTGGGTGATAAATAAAAACTGTCTGCGCCTATGTGACTGGCTTCTTGTTTCTTGTTTCAGCTTGGTTTGTTGGGGTTTTTTTGTTACATTTTTTTTATTTTTTTTTGTATTTGCTGCTGACTTTTTGCCTTGTAAGCTGACTACACAGTTGCACCTTGCTACAACTCCCTTAACTGCCCCTTCTCCTTCCTCCTCTCTCTCTATCCCTGCTATGTGCAACGACAAAGCCGACATCGAAAAAATTCAATTTGATTGCCTTGTCCGCTTCTCTATTGGCCACATTTAAGCTAGCCAACAGTTTTGGCAGGCATTGTAAAGCGTAGAAATGAGAGGGGGAAGAGGGGTGGGGCAAGCAGGGTTAATGCCACACCATGCTGCAGCTTAACAAGTTCATTTTGGTCTGTTGCCGGCGGCGCAATGTGTAGAATGCAATGAAACGCATAAATCAAATTGCAGTCAAAGCGAGAGATCAGAGACAGAATTAATCAAAGCGGTATGCAGTAAAAAATACCCAAAAAAATACCAAAAAAAATACCAAGAGAAATATGCAGCAATAAAAAAAATACCAAAAGTATTTGCTGCTGCACAACAAAAGTGCAGTTTCAGGCAAAAAGAACTAGTGCAAGTTGCGCATACGCCCCGTGATGCCAGTCAGCGATGCTATGAAAAAAATCATTGCATACTTTGCGGCAGCAGCTTGTCGTCTAACAACTCTAAGCTACTTTAATTTTCCCTTAAACGACAAGCTCTCTTCACCCTCCTCCCTCTCTCTTTACTTCTCTCTCTCTTCCTCTCTCATCGCTTGTTGCCGTTTTGCGCTGCTAATTACATTCTGTGGTCGGCATAACAAATCCCTGACGAGGCAGAGTTTTATCAAAAACGAGAGAAAAAAAATACGCAAGCGTATATAAAAACAACAACAAGCGAAGGAGGGAGAGCGGAAAGAGGGAGTAGGAGGCGTAGCTGCAAGCACATGTGGCTTCAGGTTTCAGCTTTCATTTACAGCTGCAGCGCATCCATTTATGATTGATGGAGTAGGGCAGAAAGGAGAGAAAGAGCGAGTGAGTGGAGCAGCGAGCCAGCCAGCTAGGCTGTCGATAACGAGCAAGCGACTGTTTGAGTTGGAGTTGCCTGTGTGTTTGACTTGTAGCTACCCTGTAGGCAAAACAAATTATAGCTCCTTTTGCAAGCTGAAAATCTTTGCTTACAAATTTATCGAGCACAAGTTTGCTATATAAGGCACATTTTCGTTACCTCTCTTAAGCGGACAGTGTTTTTTTAAATATTTGTTTTGGTGTATCAATTCAAGCAATAGAAGCCAAACAAATATTTAACCCTTCTCTTGAGGGGACACTGCCATTGAAAGAAAGATGTTCAAAGTTCATGTCCGGCTAAGAGAGGTTATCACTAAATATTCCCTAGCTCTTTCCAGCTAGCTCTAAATCCCATTTTTCTTTTGCATCCCCCTCTCTTTACAGGGTATGCAAAAGATATGGACAGTTGGCAAAGCTGAACAACACACACACACACACGGACAGTGAGGGAAAAAAACAAGTAATTAAAATACCAGGCAGGCAAATGGACCAAAGCGATTTACTGCTGCTGTTGCTCGTTGTTTGCTGTTGTTGTTGTTGTTGCAGCCACATGTGGCGCCACAAATGGTCAGCGTACGCCCAGCCGCATTCGTAGCTCAAACATATTGATTGATTTTTAATTACAACATTTACCAGTGCAATTTACACAGAGGGTCACATGTGGCAAGCAGAGGGAGAGGGAGAGAGAGAGAGAGAGGGAGACAGTCGCCACTTGAAGCAGCTGCTTCAATTTCAATTTCAATTATGCAAATACTTTTTCATTAAACGCATAAACAAATGCGTAGCAACAGCAGCCAAAACGAAGGGGGCGTGGCAAGGCGTGTAATTGCCGACAGCAACGACGACGGCGACGGCGACGGCGACTTCGACGCATGCAATTAGCGTTTCAATGGGCACGGAAGAGTGTAGAGAGGGAGAGAGGGAGAGAAAAACTGCACAAGTTGGCGAAAAAGTGAAAAGTTTTTGCTTCTTACCTCGAACCCTGCCCCGTCCCCTCCCCCACTTGGCTCCAATCAATGCGCTATTGTTGCGACGCGTTCGACAATTGAAAATTGTCGAGCTGAAAAAACGCTTTTCACTTTTTCAGCACGCGCAGGGAAAAGAGACAGAGAGAGAGAGCAGAGGCAACTCGAGTGCAGCTGCGTCGCGTGCCATGTTCGATATATTCGCTTTTATTCAAATTGCCATTCATTTTCATTCATTCAATACGCTTTGAGTTTCTTTTTAAAGTTTTATAATTGAAATTTTTCGTTGCATACTTCGAGGCGGCGTGTAAATTCATCTGCATGTGAAGCGAGCTGGATTTATGAGCAGAATAAAGAGAGGTAGATGGATAAGCAGCGGAGGGGATGGAGAGAGCAGAGTGTATTGGTAATTGAAGCTGAACATTGAAATAAATAATTGGCATTCTTCTTCTTTTGGGGATTCAACGAGAGTTGACAATGGAAAAACCTTCGTGTATATAAAGAGTAAATAAGGTTATTATATCTGCTATGCATAGGGTATTTCAACTTTGTGGCAACTGAAAATATATGTAACAGACAGAAGAAGGCATCTCTAAACTCACAATGTGTATATTTTCTAATTTCAATAACAAAGTTTGCTACTTGGTTCGTATGAACATCTAGAACTTAGAGACCATAAGAGCTAGGACTATCAACTTTCTCGACAATATGTCTTCTTATTGCACGCAGCTTAAGCTTATTTTAAAATTTAGCCACGCCCATTTTAAAGTGTAAATTCTCAACTAGAAACAACATTTTATAGCAGATACTTTATAGACTTCAAGCTGTAAGACCTCGCATCGCTCTCTCTCTCTCCCGCTCTTCGCTTATCTCGACATATGCAGAGGGTCAAGGTATGATTTTCAATTTGCAAGGCAATGTTGCCACGCCCCCTGCTTTGCTCTCCCTGTCTCTCTCTCTCTCTGCCGCCTACTGTTGCTGTTCTCGCTGTTGTTGTTGTTGTTGGGGGCACAAATGACAAGCAATTTAGTTGGCATTCGAGCGATTCGATGAAGCATTCAGTGATTCATTCAACTAAGCAGACTATGCCCAGCTCTCTCCCTCTCTCTCTCTCTCGCGACTATCTCCCAGAGGAGACTGACCAGCTTGCTTCCACCTCTCTCTCTCTCTCACACTGTCGCTGTCTGTGCCGCCGCCTTTTGCCTTGCCCGTTGTGATACACGTGATAATTGCTGAGCAGGACACAACGTTGGATTCGCTGTGTCCACTTGGGGTGGACTAACTTATTGAATCTGTACAATTTGTTGGACTTTGGGGACACACGGGCGTGCAGTGGCGTAGTGAGCGGAGGGGCGAGGGGGGAGTAATTTCAATTGTCTATGCAAAGCGACTTGAATCACAAAATGACCAGCAAGCGTAGGCGAAGGCGGTAGGGGCGCGGCCGGTAATGTAAATCGCATTGAATGGCTTTTGTCTCGTTTTGTCGCCATTCTACCTACGCCTCTGCCCCTCCCCCGCCTCTGTTGTTGGATAAATTTCAATGAATTTTGCAAGCACAGCGCGTTGCGCAGTCCTGCTCCGCACACGACAATTTCTTTGTTTATCTTTCGCAATTCACAATTAAAAGGGCTGCAAGTTGCGGGCGCGTTGTGACCGCTGTCGCAATATTAATGAATCTCTCTCTGGTGTGTAGTCCTTTCCCAACCACTCCCCCCTTGGCTGTTAATTGATTGCAATTTGTGTATGTAAATTGCGCGCCTGCTTGCAAATTTTTTGCGTGTTTGCGCATTGTTTGCCTGCCACGCCCCTGGCCTCACTCATTAAGCAATATCAATAATAATTCATAATTATCCAAACAGAAACACACTCACCCCCTCCTCCTTGCCCTGCAGCAAATGTACCGCGCCGGAACGTTGTATCCCTGGCAGAAACCACATGGGATGCGTAAGCAGCAAACGCTCGGTTAGACCCAAATCACAGGGCGGTGAATTGTCGCTGGAATCGCGTGAACTTTCCTCCTCGCTGGATGTTTCGCCCTCGGCCAAGATGCCGCCCTCCGAGCTCGAGACGAGAGATGTGCGTGACTGTAAAGGAAGAGAAGAGAGATAAATCATTAGTATCGTTTGAGATTTGCTTAAGTTGAGTTTGATTGATGATTGCAGGCAGATTCTACGTCTCCAAAAAAAAGCTAAAGTTTTTGCCTAACCAGGGCTGCATGAACTTTTAAATTGCACACAGATAACTGTATTCTTGCCACACAGACTGCAAAACAGACACTTCACTTCACTTTGACGTGGCTGCAGTTTGCTGCCAGGGCTGCCAAATGATAACAACAATCTCGCACACTCGACCGCATTTCGCTGCACTCTCACTCAAGCACAGCTCGAGTTGTCGCTGTCTCTGACGACGAACTGCTTGACACATTGCTCTCGGCCATATTTGCCTGCCCTCTCCACACACACACACACATTGTCAAATCTTGAGTGCAATCTCATGTCATGCCAGAGTAAAAAGCAAAATGATGCGACATTTTTCGTTGTGGGGGGCAGGGCAGGGCCTGAACTTTTTAAAGAGTCGCCGCGGGCGCCCAACGTGGGCTCCTTTACATTACTCGCCGTCCTGTAGCTGCAAAATCTTTTTTCAAGTTGCCAGCAATGCGTGTAGGCGTTTTTAATTGAAAATTGCCATGGGCGGCCTTTTGAAGTTGTTCTTCTGCCCCTGCTCCTTCCGCACTCACCCCCACAGGGTTGGCAATTGGAATCTACCCTGTGTGCTACCCCAATTCTCGGATGCTTGCCAAGTGTAAGCGATGCCAAATTGATGCCAAGGCAACCGCGTAGCTTATGCAAATGCAAAAATAGACGAGATAAACAGACAGACGGACAGACAGACGGACAGACAAATATGACAGCAAATACATTGATATATTTACAGCGCAAATACGTGAAGGCAAATTGAGCTCGCAATGCTCTAATGAACTGTTAGGTAACATGTAAAATCGATAGATAATTTTTCTCATTCAGCTTTTTTTTATATATTCCAAGAAAATAATTTTTTGAAGACCAGAAAGTTTCTTCAACAATTAAATCGCTTCTTTGCATGATGTTGAACGTGAATATATATAATATAAATTATCATAGAACATTCTTCTGCACCTTAACACACCCTACATTTGACTTTCACTTTAATTACGCCAAAAATAAGCAAAAATATTTTTGTTTTTTCTATTTGGAAGCTGCGCTAAAAAGTATGCTACGTTTTTTGGTGTAATTAATACGCGCACTTTCTGTGCATGTAGAGTGCGCTATTTAAGCTTTTTCAAGTGTTTAAGCCGACAACCTTTGCCAACAAGTCGAGTGGCCCCCCCCTCCCCCTCAAAAGCTGTCACGGATAGGGTTGCCCTTTTTTTTTTATTTTTTCTACATTTTTTTTCTCCACTTTTGCTTAGGTCTACGACGCAAAAAAGGGTCGCATCACTAATTGAGTTATTTCTGCCCGACTGTCAAATTAGGTTGCCCAGGCCACATGCACCTGTGTGTGTGTGTGTGTGTGTGTGTGTGTGTTGGTGTGTAAATTTGATTTACGCGCCGGTAGCGAGTTTTAATTTCTGATGTCATTTATTAGAAACACGTTGCCACAGGCAGCGCATTTCGCTGCGCATTAATCATACGCCGCGTTGACACAAAAGACGGAAATGAAGACGAACGAAAAATCACAGTAAAGACAAGAAATAGAATATGGAAATGCGAGAAAAATGCAAATGCTGGCAGTTTATTTGCCAAGCATTTAAATGCAAGACACAGACAGCGAAAGGGGAAGGGGAAGGGCAGCAAAAAAGGAAAAAAAAAGGGAAAAATTGTGCAAATCCCTTGAAGAAATGTTTGAAATTTTCGTGTTTTGCTCGAATTTCCATTTTTCTTTCCATTTTGCGCACACACAGCGGGAGACAGCAGCGGGTACAGTAGAGCCCCAAAGCACCGACCCCCGGCTCCAAGTTGCCCAAGTTGCGAAATTATGCTTAAATCAAAAATCACAGCAAACACATCAGGGTTGCCATCGTGCTGTGGTTGTCCAAACCGACACAAGCACACACAACCCTTGTGAGCAGCGCATGCTGTGAGGTAAATGTGGCGCATATTTTATACCCTGCATTTGCTCTTAAGTATTGCTTATTACCCTCTCTCTCTGTCGTTGGGTTTTCCCTTCTCCTTTTGAAACTATTCCCAGGCAAGTCGACAAATAATGCGTTTATGCTTATTAAGTTGGCTCCGCTGCTCATTTGTTTACAGCTCGCTTTTTTGGCCAGGCCAGAAAGAGAGAGAGGAGCAGGGGGCAGGGGGCAGGGGAGGCTGTCTAAGCTGGCAGCAACCCTCGCTGCAAAAGTGCAAAAAGCGTCTTTTTCTAAGTAGCTCGAGTGCAATTTTTTTTTTTGTTGCTTTCGAGTGCCCCAACGAGGGTTGCTTGCCTGGTCGCATGTGTGTTTGATTGGGGAGCAGCACCAGAGAGAGAAAGAGAGAGAAGGAGAGAGAGGAAGAGTGGAAGCTGCACGCGTAATGTTAAGCAAACAGTCGCGACTTTAAATCTTGTCTGAGACTGCTGCAACACAATGGGGCAACCAAGCGAGGCAAGGCAAGGCAAGGCCAGACAGCAGCAGCTGTAGCTGTCTCCCTCTCTTTCCCTCTCTCTGTCTCACTCCACTCGTTTCAGGGTCAGGGCTTCTGCCACTGGCAGCGGAAGCAGACGGGCAGACAGCACATCGACTGCAGCAGACAGTCGAAAGTAGAAGTTGACTTCCGGCCCAAAAATTCGCCACTTTTTCGGCAGGCTGAAAATGAAAATCGTCCAGGCGCACCTTTTGTTAAATATTGGCATCACTGTCTGCAGCTCTCTCACTCTTTCACTCTCTCTCTCTGTCTCTCTCTTGCTCTCCTTCTGTCTCCCTGCTCGCTGCACTTGTAATATTTCTTGACTGTCGTCTGCCCTTTGTCAATGCAATATAAAAATTCTCAGCCATTGACAAAATATATAGCGCAACTCATTCCAACTTTCACTCTCTCCTCCCCTCTTCCCCTTCTTTTACTCTTCCCTTGCTTTTCTGCTTGATTCGCTAATAAATTGCACAACAAATTGCCGCAAAGCGACGAAAATGCAACCGCACAAAAGTATGCAATGAAATATTTCAAATGCTGCGACAAATGCTGAAAGCAAGCGCAGAGAAAGAGAGAGAGGGGGTAAGAGGAGGGAAAAGAGAGAGGTAGAAAGAGTGGAAGAGGAAGCGGGAAAGCTGAAATAGAAATTGATGTGGCTGCACACGCAGTGAGCCTGGCATCTTAAGCACAACTCGTTACTCAGCTCATTTGAGCTGATTAAATAAGAGAGAAGAGGCGTAAAGGGGCGTGGCAAAAAAAAAAACAAATAAAAGTGATTTTCAGCTTAATGAAATATTTGCTTAAATTTGTAACAAGCAAATGTGTTAAGGAAGTTTTGTTTGACTTATATTATATCATATTATATCGAATCAAATCAAATATCACATCAAAATCATATCCCATTTGGCTTCTTTATACTCAGCATTTATCTGCTTGCACCACTGTGCCGCACCGTGGTGCAATAGAGACTGCGCTACGCTTCTAGTTTGGCCAAAGGTGAGCGAGCTAAGCGCCAAAGCGTCGCACGTGTCTTCAGTTTTAGCCAGGTGTGTGTGCGTGTGCGTGTGTGTGTGCAGCCGCCAAATTGCACTCGAGACTGAATTATTGCCTGACGCAGCGCAGCGGCAACACAACACACACAACTAACAACAACAGCAAACGAGACAAAACGTGCGCAGCGACACGGCAAGGCACATGACAGCAGCAGCAGCAGAAAGCAGGCATGCTGTGGGAAGGAGAAGAAGCAAAGAGTGAGGAGAAAGGTAGCGCAGAGAGTGCCGAAATAAAAGATAAATAGCATTCACGTAAAATGTTGTTGAATGTTTTAAAAAACCATAAAAACCCAACGAGAATTACGTTTAATGGCAGAGCAGCCCTGCAAAAAACCGCAATGCCAACAACTGTGACAACAACAACAACGACAACAGTAGCAACAACTGTGACAACAACAGCAACGAATGTACTGAGCACTCCGTGCAACATTTGCCATATCGTGTGACATATGTGCGTTCTGTCTGCATGTTTTACTGGGAGTCGAGCAGGAGAAGAGCGGCCCAAAAAGGGCGAAGGTATGTAGGAAGCTAGAAGGATTAGGACTAGGCTGACTGTGTTTTTGGGACTGGCTAATTGAAGCGTGATGTTGACATGTTGTCGATTTGCGGCAACGCTCGCACTATGAATGCATAATTAAAAGCAATGCCAAGTGAAGTTTGGCAACAGCGCACGGAGTGAGGAAGTGTGACAACAGTGTAGCAGTGCGAAGTAAAGAGAGAGAGAGAGCGAGAGAATGCAAAACAAAACGTCACTCTAAGCTGCAGGTAATCAAAATTTATGGAAATTTGGCAACAATGCAAAAGCAACAAAAGCCGTTGCTAAATTTGCATATAACAAACAGTGCAACAGATAAAAATAGTTGAAATGAAATGCATGAAAGCTCACAAACAAAGCGAGCAGGAGAGAGAGAGAGAGGAGAGACAGCAAGCAGCAGGCAATCGCAAGTGAAGTTTGGCAACACACACAAGCAGCGCAGAGTTGACAAACTTCACAGCTGCTGCATGAAAATAAAGAAATTTGGCAACAGCGCAAACCTATTTGAATAGCCTATGCGCAAAACTATGCGCTTTAACTGGCAATCGAGCAACTTTATCCGCATCCAAAAGGCAAACACAATAAACATTGAAGCCAAGTAATAAGCTGCACATAAAATCTATGGCCATAAAATGGCCACTGGCCAGACACAGACAAATGTTTGCCCAAAAAGCGAACAGAAAGCAGAAGTAGGAAGGGACAAGTTGCTAGGATATGCGTGGCGAGGACACTTGCCGTAGCTGTCAAAAAGTCACAACCATTAGGCACACGCTGGGGATGCCTTCAAAGGCTGACTGACTCTTCCTCTTCGCCCTCTTCTCTGTGGAGTGACAAAGTTACAGATGGCCAGACATCAGTGCGAATGAGTCCGGTAGCTAATGGAGCTGCCCTCCAAAATGAGCAGAGACATTTTGAGGACACACTTCATTAGAAGCGAATTTAAAGCTGACACAAAGCAAGCAGCAAAAGCTACAACAAAATGTGGCAGCACTTGGGTTGGGGGTGAGCGGACACGTAAGCTGCTGACAAAAACGCTACTAATACCGCTGCAATTAGTACACGTGCAGCACCTGTACATGCCGCACCGTGGCAGATTAGACTTGCCCCAAAACTTGTTTATGGACTTAGTCGACAGGCGGCATGGGGAAAGGGCAGACCCTGGGGCAGGCAGGCAACACGATACCCGTGCAGGGTTGTAGCATAATGAAAGTAATAAAGTTGAGCACACGGCACACACACTAAGCTCCCCCTCTCGCTCTCTCCCTCTCTTTCACTCTTTTGCTCTTTGGCTACCGATCGCCAGGCGGGCGATAAAAACTTTGCCAGGCAGACGCCGGCAGCATGCAACGCCAATGGCAACTCATGTGTTGCATGTTGGCTCAGGCTGTCTGTGGCTATGGCAACAAGAGAGTGAGAGAGAGAGAGCAGTGAGGGAAAGAGAGACGTACCACACTTTTTGGCCAGAGCAGACATTTTTATCGTCATCGAATGTTGTTGTTGTTGTTGTTATCCTTGTTGTTTTTATTGAATATTCATAAATGGCCAAAAAAGATGAGAGGAAATTGTCGACGCTGGCGCTGGCACTGACGCCTGCTGCAGCTGCTACCATCGTGCACAGTGTGACAAGAGTTAACATTTCTATTGTGAAAATAAATCATAAAACTCTATACTCTACACTCTATACAGCCTAGTCTAGTTCAAAGTTGTTTGTATGAACTCCCTAATCTCTAGAACCCGCAAAGTTAGCAAGCTGAAATTTTTTATAAAAACTTTCTAAATTATATAAAAAGTTCTTCAAATGTTTAATTCGAAATTCCTTTAAAAACAATTATTGAAAATATTTAAACCAAAAGTATACAGCAAATGGTTTTGGTCTAAATTTATAGTTTGAATTGACCTCAAGCAAAGCTACAAATTTAATTTTAACACACTGAGTTTTCAAATTTCCTATTTAACTCTGGTTCCACTGTGCAACATTCGAACTCATCTCACTGCGTATGCAACCGCTGGCTGGTTTTGGTTTGGTTGGTTAACTGGACAAGCGAAGAGCCCATTGAAATCAATATTTGATGCCACCGAGTCGAGACTTAGAAGATGTTTGTCGTTGTCCTCTGTCTCCCCTTCTCTCGCTCTCTTTCTCCCTCTCCTTCTGTCTGTCTGCCTGTCTGTCTCTCTTTCCATCCATCCGAAATGCAACAGGAAATGCAACACAAATTAAAATGTGAACATGTGTCTGCCAGAGTCAGAGACAGAGGAGCCACCAAGTGGTCCAGACAGGCCACTCGTTTGTGGTCGCCTCCAGTTCAGTTCAGTTCGTTTGAGTTGAGTTCCTCTGTCTGCCTGACCATAGACACATACGTACACACATCTATGCATATACTCGTATGTGCAGCTTTCTTTATGTCTGCCAGTCTCTTGCTCTAATAGCTTGTAAGTTGCCATTTGATATTTGATTTTGATGAGAATTACACGCACAAAATCAACTGCAGTTGTTGCCTACTTTGCAGCGGTGTGACTGTGAAATTTGGCAACAGCGCATTAGTTATGCATTATTAAGCAATTAGGCAACAAACATTCTGCATTTGTCAAAATGAACACTCAAATATAAATTGAGTTGTCACAATGAAAAGACGTAGCTGCTGCTTGTAATTTCCTGTTGCCTCGAAAGTATTCAACGAAAGGATTCAAAGTTATTAATGAATAAATGAATGGCTTCGCACACAGGACACAGGACACGCACGAATGCATGTAAATAATGAGGCAACAATGGGCAGCGAATGGCAGTGTACAAAAGGGGCAAGAAAGAAAGGCAAATGGTACGTGTATTGTAATTTTTATTTCCATCATTTGATGCCACAGTTTATGGCAGGCAGGCATTATCATTATGGCACTGGCATGGCAACACGTAGCAAATTATGAATGAATGAGTGCCAGAGCGCACTCGTACATAGCACAGTGAGGCCCCATTGGCAGCTTGCGTAATTGGCACTTATGCCTGCCCTGCCAGCTCCAAGGGAGCTGGTGACACGCCCCCTTCTCCCTCTTGCTGGAAAAAGCTCAGCTCATCAATATGCTCAACAGTTGCGCACAGCGAACGTCCCCAGACACCTCGCAGTGCTTTATTAATAATCTTTTTGTGGCCAAGTCCCAGCAGTGCGTATACTGATTGCGTAGATGACATTAGACATCTACTAGGGAGGGGGGAATAGTGTTGAAATGGGGCAGCTCTGCTTAAGAAATCATGAGCTAAATAGTGTCAGTCGATAACATAATGTAGAACTTGTGGAGTTCCTCTAACTTCGCTAGGGTTTTCTTCTCAAAAAAGCAGCTATTTATAGCTTTTTTACAATAATATGTTCGTATGAACAGCTAGAACTCAGGGATTATCACAGCTAGAGCTATCAAACTCGATGACAAGCTGTTTAATAAGTTGATATACGTTTTAGAATTTTGCCACGCCCCCTGACGCCCACTTAAATCATAATAAACGTATTTAAAAAGTTAAATTATGAAAAAAAAATGTAGGGTTTTTCAAAAAAGAGCTATTTATATTTTTATAATATGTTCGTATGAACAGCTAGAACTCAGAGATTATAAGAGCTAGAGCTATCAAACTCGATAACAAGCTGTTTAATAAGTTGATGTACGTTTTAGAATTTTGCCACGCCCCCTGACGCTCACTTAAATCATAATAAACGTATTTAAAAAGTTGAATTGATGTAAACTAATGGACAACTAGTGGAGTTCCTCTATTTATTTAAAAAGAAGCTTTTATAGTTTTTTACAATAATATGTTCGTATGAACAGCTAGAACTCAGGCATTATCAGAGCTAGAGCTATCAAACTCGATGACAAGCTGTTTAATGAGTTGATATACGTTTTAGAATTTTGCCACGCCCCCTGACGCCCACTTAAATCATAATAAACGTATTTAAAAAGTTAAATTAATGAAAATTTGATGCAGTTTGTTTGTCACCTACCTGACTGAGCTCATCTCTCGAGCGTCGCGTGCACTTGGGCAGCAGGGCCTGCATATCATCCTCAAAGGCGCCACCATGGGCCAAATCGACCACATCGTCATCACAAGCATCGGCATCGAGGCTGCTGCTGCGGCGACTGTCGCTATGTTTGGCATCCATTTGGGCAGTTGCAGTCATGTTGTTGTTGTTGTTGTTGTGGTTGTTTGGGCCATTTAACTTGTTGTTGTTGTTGCTCGTTTGTTGTTGTTGCTGCTGCAGCTGCGTTTTCTGCAACTGTTGCGCATTGTTGTTGTTGTTGCTGCTGTTGCTATTGATGTTGTTGTTGTTGTTGTTAATGTTGTAGTTGTTGTGCCCAACAACTGCCTCTGGTTTCTCTGTGCTGGGCGTGGCAGTTGCAATAGGCGATGAAGCAGCAGCAGCGGCAACCGCAGCGGCAGTTGGCAACTGTTCGCTGGTTCTGCAAGAGCAAAAGAGACAGAGAGCGTGAGTGAGTGAGTGAGTGAATAAAGGAGGCAAAAATTAAGGCTACAAAAACTGCTGAAAAATTGCTCTCTAAGCCACGCTTCGTCTTCCTTTTTCCCTTCTCACAAGGGGGACACCTCCTTTTTCATTTGTCATTTGCCTGTGACGCAGCTGTCAAAAGGTTAATTTGCAATACACATTTTTTTCGCCAGCTTTTCCGACTTTTCTTGCTGCTTTTCTTTCACTTGTCACTTCGCCCACACGTTGCGTGCCCCGAAAAAAAGTGGCCAATTTTACGCCATTTTAACAATATTTCTAGACAGGAATGAGGGATGGGGTGGGGGAGGCTGAAGTAGCAAACGGTAATGTAACAAGTTTACTTACACATACACACTCACACACACACACACAAATATTATTAATGAATGCGAGGCGAAAAAAAGAAAAGAAAATCGAAGCGTAGCGAAACTTTTTGGCTTGGCAGCTGCTTCCGTTTCCGTTTTGCGACGCCTTCAAGGACATGGCTACAAAGAGGCAAGGGGAAGGGGAGGGTAGGGGGTTCCTTGTGCTTGTGCCATATGACATGTTGTCAAACGGTCTGACATAATCATGTCAAATTAACACAAAACAAGCTGGCAACACGCAACGTGGATAATAAAACACTTAGATGAATTAGACGGGGAGGCCAAGGACAAGCAGTGAAAGCGGAAGAATAAGCAGAAGAAAAGGAAGCAGAAGCAGAAGCAGAGAAGTGGCTAGTGAAGAACGCATAAATTTAACAACATTTTCGCTGCGTGCCAAAATGGCAAACAAATTGCGCAAGTCAACAAACAATGAAGAAAAAACAATTCTGAATATGCGTGGGTGTGCGCGATAGAGAGGGTGAGAGGAGGTGCACGATAAGTGGATACCCTACATTTTAATTTTATTTTCTATTATTTTTAACTCATATTCATTTACTTTTTTTCAGTTTTTTATTTTATTTTTTTATATTTTTTTCTTTTTATTTTATTTTTTTTTATTTTATTTATTTTTTTTTATTTTATTTTTTATTTTATTTTTTTTTTATTTTTTTTTTTTTTTATTTTATTTTTTTTATTTTATTTTTTTTATTTTATTTTTTTATTTTATTTATTTATTTTTTTTTTATTTAATTTTGTGTTTTAATTTAAGATATTTACAGGCAATTCTTTTTTTAATTATTATTTTATTTTATTTTTAAAAATTTTTTTTTATATATTTTCGTTTTTTATACTCCTTTTAAATTAGCAGTTTTCTTTATTATTTTTCTTAAGTTTCAATTTAAGATATTTACAAGCAACTCCCTAGCCTGCCTACAGGGTATGCAAAAGTTGAGCAGCAATTGCCTTGGCGCAATGACTAAGGAGTCTTTCACAAAAATGTTGCATACTTTGCGACGCCGCATGGAAATTGCCAACGCACGAGGCAATTAAGATAAAATGTGGCAAGTTCAGACAAGAGAGCGAGACAGCATAGAGGGAGGAGCAAGCAAGAAGGCATGCTTGAAGGTAACACACACACACACATTAGGAGAATAACTTGAGCCTAGGACAAGCATAACTCAGGCCTAGGTCAAGTTTGGTAAACAAATTTGCGGCTGTCTTCTCTCTCTTTCCCTGCCTCTTTCTCTCTCTCTCTCTGTTTGGATAAGGAAATGAAATTAATATGAAAATTTTCCTTGAGATATGCCCCAACCGAAAAAATCCACTTAACTCAATTTTCTCTGTTGATATATGCGAAAAGGCCAGGCAGATTGGCGAAGATAGACGGAAAATAAACGCATGAAAAATGTGCGTGGAAATCTCGGTTTAACCTTGAGTTGAATTATATAGCTCGTAAATTGTTTTCTTTACGATCTTAGCTTGTACGTTTTGATTGCTAAATTTGGTTAACTTCTGTTTAACTACTTACTATATAAAGCTGCTATCTAGCATTCGATCTGTCTTACTTTATTTCCTTCTCTTTATCTTAATTTATAGCGAGCTATTTACACAGTTACTTATCAATCTATCTACCTTTTCAGTTGTTATCTATTTATTCATCTACTTTTCGTTCCAGATATTTATCTAGGTATTTATCTTTATATCTTTTTTCTATCGATGTAAACAAATATATATCCATCTTTGAATCTACCTGTCTATTGATGTATCTATCTATCTTCTTAGTATTAAATATATATTATCTATTTATTTATCTTTGCATTTACCTATTTATCTATTATTACAGTCTAGAACTATCGGGTTATCTACTTTTATTTTAAACTAGGTATTGATTTCATTCTTTGTATTACTATAGTTATGTATCTTTATGTCTTTTTATCTAGCCATTTATCTATATTTTTATCTATTTATCTAACCATTTATCTACCTTTTTATCTGTCTTTGTATCCGTTCATTTAACAATCTGTTCATCTATATATCTATCTATGTTTCTACAATATCTATCTATGTATTTATCTTTCCATCTCTGGGGATTCCCCACACATTCGGTGTGTCCACATAACTCTATAAAAAACTTTCAGATCAGCCATGAATATTTTGCTGAGTATTCGAATGTGAGTGTCAACGTGAGTGTGAGTGAGTGCGCATTGAGTGTATACGAAATCAAAGCATGGAAATAGCACAAAACAAATATGGAACAATATGGGCGACCAGTTGCAGTCAGTGATGCGGGTTGTCAGACTGAGTTGTGGCCAAGGGCTGCGAGGGGAGTTCGAACTGTCTGCCAATGTGTGGGTGGGTGGGATGGTCTATGCAAATTAGTTGTGACAGCTTTCAAAAAGTTCAACATAGTTGTCAATGGCGTCGCCCCATCGAGGGGAAGCTGGAGTTGCCACACTAATCCACCGAGTGGCATGCAACACCATCGACAGCAAAGGATAGCAAGAGAGGGAGTAAGATAGCAGGAGGAAGTGAGAGAGAAAGTGCGAGTTCAAAAACGTTCAAAGTTCATAAACAACACACACACACACACAACAGAAGCTGCACTGCATTTTTGAGTTATGCATAGCGTTGCCAGGGCAAACAGGATTGGGGATGGGGAGGGGTAAGAGGGCAGGGGCAGGGGTTGGGTTGGGTTTGAGCTTTGTCTGTGCCCGCAGGGCATACGCAAGTCGTAGCAGTCGCACAACGACGTTTTTGATATGGTAATGTGGCAATGGCAATGCGTGTACGGAATGTGCCGTTATTAGATTTAAGCTATGCAGAGAGAGGGGGAGGGAGAGGGAGCTGGGGTAAGACTGCCTTCTCGAGAGTGCCATAAAGTAGTAATACTAATTAAGTTGTGTGTATTATGCATGTGCAGCACAAGATGAGGCACAAGGCAGCTGCAGGCCATAAAAAGAGTTGAAGGGGGCTGGGGGAGGGCTGAGTGAGAAGGGGCTGGAGTGAGGAAGGGGTATCCCTGCGGTTTGCTGGTGCATGCAACTTGACATCGTTTAGTGAAGCAGTGCGAAACAAAGCAGCTCGCTTTGGCAGCCAAGTGCTCGCAAGAGATTGAGCAGTAGCAAGGCGAGGAAGGAGGTAGGGAGGTAGTAAGAGGGAAAAGAGTGGGGAGAGATCCCTCTCTATGCAGTACAAGAGCCTGAAGATGCCTGGTTGCCAGATTGAAAGTTTTGCAGAGTTTTTGCCAGCGAAAGGGATTTGCAGCAAGTCGTGTAGGGAAAAAAGGGGCGGTGGGCGTGGCTAAGAAATGAACTGGCATGTGCAGAGAGAAGAGCATGCATTGATTTTGCCAACTGATTGCAAAGTTCAATTAGTCCAGAGACAATGGATGCACTAATGAGAGTGGGTAGAGATTCAAAACCTGCGACGCATAGAGGGAGCGCAAAAGACTTTAGAGAACTCTAGGTGAAAAGGTGGAAAACTAAGAAATAAAGGGAACAATATTCTCTATCTTTCAAAGTAATATATGATCAAGAAATGTAAATGATATAAAAAGTAATATATGATAAGCAAATGTCGTAGATCATATCATACAAATCGAACAGAAATATTCGAAATATAACAATATATTCACAAACAAAGCCAATGAATCTCGGGATCTATGGAACAGATATAACAAAGAATTGCATGACATGTAAAGAACACGAATTGAAAATGAAAGCACACAAAAGAAAGCAATGTGAAAAATTGGGGCAAAACAAATTTCAAACTTATATCGAACTTATAACATATGTAACTAAAAAGCATAAGGAAATCCTTGAGCAGATATTTCCGTAATACATAAGATCAACCACAAACCAAGACAAACAGGCACAGAAAAGAAGGAAACATAAAGCAAGTAGAACTGCTGGGAATCCTTATCTGCAGTAGACGCGCTCTCACCTTGCCTTGCCGAGCGCCTTGAACTGTGCGACCTCGGCATATCTGCGACCCAGCGGCACCTCCTGTGGACTGAGCAATGCATCGCAATGTGGCGTCGCTGCCTGCTCCATGGGCAGACTCATGCCCTTGAGCAGCTGTGCAGCTGTGGGCAAATCTCCATTGATGCACTTCAGCTCGGAGCAGTTGGCAAAGTTCTCCAATTGCTCACGCAATGAATAATCCACAGAGCTGCAACATGATTCGGTGGATTCGGAGGTGCTCGAGGAGCAGCTGGGCGAGTGCAGTGCAAGATTGCCATCGGCATCGATGCCATTGCCATTGCCTACGCCGCCGCCATTGCCATTCTGTAGATCCTGATAGGCAGCATGTGCATCCTCTGAGCTGCTGCTGCTCGTGCTGGAACTGGAGCTGGCACCGGAGCTAGTGCCACCATGCTCCACATCTGCCAGTTCACCAGGATTCGACTGATTACTCTGACTGCTCAGACAGCTATCCATGCTGGCAATCGAGTTACGATTGCCATTCTCCAGTTGCTCCAATTGCTGCTCCTTCTCGGGCAACATCAGCGTATCGTCCACCTGCTGTGGCACTATGATCAACGAGGTGCGCTTCCGCAGCGTTTCATCCTTGGCATTCATGTTCTGTTTGAGTGTCTTGTCCGATTTCGTGTACACGATCACCTCCACCTTGGAGGTCTCCTGCAGCTCAGCCATGTGAGCGAGGCTCGTTAGCTCCTGCGACATGCTGCAAAAAGAACCGACACGTTCATAATGGGGAAGGGGAAAGCCCCGCATGGGGAAAATGGGAAAAATGGAAAATTTTATTGATGCTACCAAAAGAATCAGAGGGGGCGAAGGCGACCCCAACCGAACACTCCGCACACACACACACACAGACATGTGTCAATCAGTTTTATTGAATTCGTCATTTAATACCAACGTGTTGGTATCGTTTGTCAGTCTGCCACGCCCACCCCCGCCACCCCCCCGCCCCGCCCACTCACTGTGTGGCCCCTGTGTGCGAGTATCGCATAACGCACTCGATGCATGCATTTTAATTTAACGACCATGTTGAGGCTTTCAAAATGTTATTCCCAATAAAACTGAATGCGAGGGGCAGGGAAGAGTGGGAAGTGGAAGAGCGGGAGGAGGGGGGTGTAAGGGGTCTGGCATATTATGTGACGGTGCTTTTATAGATTTCCCACCCGTCGTCAGCCAGTGGCAACACCTGCCAACTGTCCGTGCCTATCAAAAAAGCAGACCGCTTCGTTACACTCTCTTCCGGAATGAGGAGGAAGCGAGAGAGAGATAGGGAGAGAGAGAGAGAGAGAGAGGGGTGTAGCGACCCACTCGAGTTTGCAAAATATGTTAAGTATGAAGGAAATGGCACATTAGCTATGGTTAAAAAAATGGGTATACTGCGTTTGTATGCAACAGGCAGAAGAAGGCGTGGCAGCTACCACAAAATATATACATATATATTCTTGATGCATAGCAGTAAATTGGTTGATTTAGCTATCTATCGGATCTTCGACATAGTTCTTAGTTCTTAGTCATAAATTTATGGCTTCTTTAACAAATTTGGAGCATGTTTGCAACGCTTTCTAAAGCTTAAGCGTAGGGTGTCTGACCCTCGTGCGCGCCCAGCTGTAGCTTTCTGTAACTTTTGGTTTTTTTATGGCACGCGTTGTTGGCTTTATGAACTTTTAACAATAATTCTCTTACCACAACACAAACACACACATGTGTGTGTGTGTGCGTATCCATTTCATTTTGTGGAAAAGAAATATGAAAAAATATGAAAGAATATTCTCTCTGTGTGTGTGTGTGTTTTTGTTTATTTGCTTTGGCCTTTTTTTAATTTTGACCGAGGCAGCTAAGTGGGGACTTTTTATAGGAACAGAGGCATAGCTGGACGAACAGAGAGAGGAGGAGAGAGAGAGGGGGAGATCATTTGAATTGCGCCGAAAGGAAGTCGACGCGACGCGGTCGAGTTAGGAATGTGTCAGCACGCGGGAGCACTAAGTGCCCCACATATAAATCCACACACACACTCGCACACTCGCACACACACTCGCACACACTGTGCCACACACAGAGTGCTAAGTAATTATAAACATTTGGCTACACTGTTTTTGTTTTTTCTATGTTTTACTCTGTGGCTCGTTCTATGTTTTTCTTTTTTGACATCAAACGAAAAATTGAAAAGCAGCAAAAGAAACCCCAAAACAAGCCCAACAACAACAACAACAACAAAAAAGCAAATAATAATAATAAAAACGTTGGAGATGAAGATGAAATAAAAGCGAAGAATAAAGCTTGGGGTCGAGTCGACTTTGCGATTCCCCTGCACCTTTTTCACCGTCTGCTCATCTCCAAACATCGCACCGAAAGTGGGTTTCATTTTGCCTTCGTTGTGCTTGACTGAAATTTTAATTTATTTATACGACACACACACACACATGTCTGTGTGTGCGTGTGTGTGTGTGTGTTGTGCGTTTCATCATGATATTTGCGGCATTTCTGCTTCCGTTTGTCATTAAAGTCATTCATAAGTTGCAAATAAATCGAATCGAAAACATATTCAAAAGAAATTTGCAGCAAGCATTGCCAGTGAATGTATTCATGTATTCATGTTTTTCCACTCACACTTTATTCACATTATTTCTATTCATTTATTCACGCTTTAGCGCCGTTTCTAAGGCAATTAGAGACGCTGCCTTAAAATGGCCTACGAGTTTTTTTTTTTGCAATTTTATTTAGATTTTTTTTCGCAGCAAAAACAACGCAAAACAAAAACATAGAAAATCGCTTGTTTGGCTTTGTTTACATTTTTTTGTTTTTTTGTGTGCTAGGCATTTTCTACGAATTCCAGTAATTATCTTGGTGATTTATTGTGTTTGTGCTTGCTACCGACTGAAATTCCATAACTATTCGCACAGATTTCTTGGCTTATTAATTGTAAATTGCGAGCAGTTTAAAGATATGGATCAATATAGCAGTATTTCTTAATAGTTTTTAGTTTTGGTAGATTAAGTAGCACATTTTATGTTTTTCTATGTTCTATGTTTTTCTATGTTCTATGTTTTTCTATGTTCTATGTTTTTCTATGTTCTATGTTTTTTTCTAAATTTCTCTATCTATCGATAGTTTACAACTTCTGCGTTATAAACAACACATTTTTTGCGAATTCTATGTTTTCGATGTTTTTGCTTTTTTGCATGTACATATATAGGTCGTCTCTAGCTACCTGTATTTGTCATAACACTTAACACCCGCATGCTCTATTTGCACTCGTTCGCAATCTTAGTTCGATTTGTTTGATTCTATGTTTTTTTTTCGCAGTTTCCCTTTGCACACCTTTCTATAGTAGTTGCTGACATTTGATAGACCTTATTCATGATTAGCTCTTAATACATATATGTATGTATGATCAAAGCGTAATCGAAGCGACTCCTCCATCTCCGTCCTCCTTCTACCCTTCTTTCTCCTCTTTACGCTTTGTTGTTGTTATTTCTTCGTGTCGTGTGTCATTTCCATTGCTTATCTATGCTGTTTCGTAACTTTCAAGTGGGGCGCAAAGAGGGTGGAAGGTGGCAGGTGGGTGAATTGAGACGCGACATGAAATATATCGCGAGCAATTTGCAATTACTGTCGCATTGCAGCAAAGCAGAAAACATCGCCGCCAACAACAACAACAACAACAACCAAAAGGCAATTACAACAAATCGAAATCCAATTACAATTGCAATTTGCAATCAAATGCAATGTTCGTGCCCGCGATGTGAATGTATGCGATGTATTCAAGCGAATGTGTGTGTGTGGTTGTAGGTGTGTTTAAGACATTTCATTCGAATCGATTTCGAAACATTCATTCGCATTCACAACATGATTCATTTCTTTGCTCGCACGCTTGACAGAATTCCGCATAAATATGTAGAACACCCTGTAAATTGTGAAGAGGGTAGACCCCAGAAACATAGCCCCAATCAAAAAGTTCCGATTCTATTATAAACATAGAATAGTACTATAACTAATACAGGGTATTTCATAGTCAATCAGTGTACTTCTTTGCTGTTCAAACAACATGCATAGCGAAAACGTAGCAACAAAAACAACTGCAAAGAATAATCGCGCACAAAAACATCGCCAAGCCAGTAACTGCACTCCGTGACATGAGGTACGCATACATACCAGACGCACTGTTAACGCGTCTCTCTCTCTCTCGCTCATTTCTCGCTGTTGTTTGCCGGCACACCCGTTTAATATGCAAAGTGTGAAACGCAATTGTCAACAAATTGTCAGCCAAACTTGGTGATAGTTGGGCACACTTTGATGCGAAAACAAAAATGGAAAACATCGCGGCAGGAGGGGGGGAGTAACCAGGGGTTGGGAGAGGCTAGCAGAAATATCGCATATGAGGGGGAAGAGTCAGGTGGTTATTTCTTCCTTCTCCGCTTTCAAGGCCAAACAAAACCGGCGGCTTGCAGCGATGTTTTTATGGCGATGTTTGCATATTTGAACCGTTAAACGAATGCCGACATAGCCGTGTGTAATTAGAGTCAAATTGGGCAATTTAATGGACGCCATAAACGTGCACAATTAACTCTGTGTGTGTGTTACAACGCCACCAACTAATATGCTTGCATTCATTAATATTAATTATACCCTGTAAATTGATTGATCATCGTTAAAGGTAATGCAGCAAAACATGTTGATTTCTTTTGCATACGATTGCAAGGCATGTGTGAAGCATGTGTGTAGGGTATCTGTGAGTGATTCATATGATTACAGGGTATATTTTAGTCGCCAAAGTAACCATAGTTGCGCGCATCTACAAACAGCTGCAATCTGTCATTCAAACTTATTGACATTTCGATTTGTTGCATTGCAATTTATTCACTTCAAGTGAATCATTTTTGTGTTGTAGTGAATCTTTGATGAATCTTTTGTATTGAATCTGTTTTCTTTCAAATATTTTCAAATATGATTCATGCGCATCTCTAGCAAGGTTTAACCTTACAGGTTATTCAAACTTATTCGCAGCAATCGGCAGCTTGTTTTCTAGTGAGATATTTGAATGCATATTTTGCATGCTTGTGATTCATTTGCAGTTGAGTATGTTTTACAGGGTATTAGCTAGTGCTAGGTGCTTTGCAACTCATTTGAAGCTGCTGCCATCTTATGAATGCCAGCGATTCATATAAGAAACCAAATCATTTAGAGTGTGAGTGCATTATGAATGCCTTTAGATGCACTCACTCGTTCTCGATACCTTCTTCACTCACTCTCACTCTCTGTCTCTTTACCCTCTCTCTCCCTTTCTCTGTCTCCCTCTCTCTATGCCTTTCTTCTCTCTGTCTCTCTCTTTTTTCTTTTGCCCAACTCACTCCTTTTCCTCTGTCCTGTCTCGCTCTTATCCTCTCCTCTCTCTCTCTCTCTCAGCTTAGAGTTCGCGCTGCCTCTGTCTGAATATGATTCACATGTGCGTATGAATGATTAATGAATGATTATCGCTTCAAATTTACACAAATGTATGCAAGGCTTACCCTCCTCCCTCCTCCCTTCTCACTCTTCACTCTTTCTACCCCCCCCCAACACACACTCCACTTGGCATCCACATAAGTGGAATGCAATAAAATAAAAAAGAAAAAAAGCAAAAAAAAAAAACTTTCGAGTTTCGCTTAGACGCGACGCGAAAAGTTATTGCTCTCTCTTCGCTTCGAATAATTTTCCATTTTCCATTTTCTTCTCGCTTTACAAAATATGAAAGGGGATGCACAGAGAGAGAGAGAGAGAGGGAGAGGAAGAGTGAGAGAGGGAGACTGATATAAGGTTTTTGCTGTTTAGTAATTTTTCAATTCCTCGAGCCGTATGTGTGTGTGCTTGGTGTGTGCGCGTGTGTGTGCTTTGCGGGATGCCGCGACCTTTTGCTCGGTGGTTGTTGCTCTTCTCGTTGTTGTTGTTGTTGTTGCTGGCTTTGGCTGCGCTTGTTGCTACAAATTATTGGCGGCTTGCGTCGCGCACGTGCCCAACGCAAGCGAATCGAAGCAGCCTTCTTCTTCCCCTCCCTCTCTCCCCACCCTGCCACAGCACCTTGTTGTGCCCCACACACGAACCACCCACACGAGGCTTTACTGTAATTGATTTCGCATTGTTGTTGTTGTTGTTGCTGTGGCTGCAATGAATGCGTTTGCTGCGTGCCACGCTTAACGTTTGAGCTTTGCCTTTTGTAATTGCCCCAGAGGGGGTGGCAAGGTTGAGTAGGGGAGGGCGGGGGGGAGGCTGCTAAGGGTATTTGCAGCTGTAGCTGACCTGGTCGCCGCGTTGACAACATTAGCAAATTGATTTCGACAGACGACGTAGTTGTTGTTGTTGTTGCTGGCATTGAGCTACTCCACAACGACGACGACGACGACAATCGCTCAAGGCCCGC
The DNA here is from genome assembly GCA_018904095.1 of Zaprionus ghesquierei. Lineage (NCBI taxonomy): Eukaryota > Metazoa > Arthropoda > Insecta > Diptera > Drosophilidae > Zaprionus > Zaprionus ghesquierei. The sequence continues at coordinate 3,148,629 of JAEIGP010000394.1, forward strand.
AGCCGCCCCCGCATCCGATCTTGGCACACGCCCACAGCCACGAAAAATAATGCCAGACGGCGCGGCGTTTGAAAACAACAACAACAACAACAACAACGGAGGCAGCAGCGATAAGCAAAGCTATCTAAATAAATGTATGCAAGCGTGTGTGTATGTATGAGTGTGTGTGTGTGTATGAATGAGGACTGTGTGTGACATGCGGCCATAAATTGTGTAAAATGTAAAGCGGATTTGGTCAAATCATTTTACGTTTCGGCATTCTCTACTTCTCCATTCCCCCCCATTCTCCCTCTCTCTCTCTCTCTCTCTCTCTCTCTCTCTACACACACTTTTTTATTGAAAACATTTTTGAGTGTGGCTGCACAAAAATTTGATTTCAGTTTTTATGAATTTTTAATTTGTCTGCAATTTCGTTTGATTTGTGAACTACGTCAGAGGGGGAGGAAAGGGGGCAGGGGGCGTGGCACAGAAAAATGCAGAGATTCTCGCATGTGTTGCATAGTTTTAGTAGTTTTAGTTTTAGTAAGACAGATGTGTGTAGACCTTGAGATACATTTGTATCTCTATCTCTATGGCGCTTCTAGTTTCGTTTTTTTGTCAGCCAGTATCTTTGAGATACTTAGCTACGCTCTACCTATACGAACCTTGAGCTACTTAGGGCAATTTATCTGTGTCCGCTTTTTGTCTCATCAATTAGCATCAAAAGGTATTCAAAAAAAAAAAGCGTGGCTAACTCAGCTGGTGGCCTAAGATGCAGTGGGTATCTGTCAGATACTTTGTATCTATCAAAACAAGTTCTATAAAAAATGGCAATTATTTTGAATACTTAAGCTAAAATTTACAAACTTAAGTTACTAAGTATCTGCGTGTCTTTTGGTATCTATAAGATACTTAGTCTATTTGTATCTATAAGATACTTAACCTATCTTTTAGTTACCAAGTGCCAGTCAACAATTGGCTTGGATATGCTTTTCATATTCCATAGCAACGATTTAAAACTTTGCTTAGAGTAAGTATCTATAAGATACTTTTGTATCTTTAATAAACCAATTCACATTTCAAGATACTTTTTTGAGTTCATTTAGTTTCTTTCAGACACTCTGTAGCTGCATCTTAAAGATACATATGTTACTTGCACATGCATGGCTAGTGTATCTGTCGGATGCAAAGATACTTTTAATCAGTTAGCCATGGCACACAGCGGGCGCAGAGCACCGGAAGGCTTACTCGATGTGAGTGTGTGTGAATTATGCGTATTGCCTCACACAGTGGCAAGGCATAGACAGCGGGGGAGGGGGAACTCTGCTGCTTACACAATTCTCTCTCCGCATCCAGCAGATACAATTTTAGCCATTTCGCTTTTGGGTGAAAGGCGACGCCGCCTAGAAAAACAAGAAGGCGTTGAAATATTTATGATAAAAGTCGACTACAAAATGTAGTCGAAATCGCTCGAGTTCTCCCCCTGCCTCTCTCTCTCCCTTTCTCTCTCTCTCTTGTCGCTCTCTTTGTTGTTGCAGCTTACGGTTCGGTTGCAACGACAGCAACTGCAAAATGTAATAAAATATGAAAGTGCAACAGAGAAACAACAACAACAACAACAATAGCAACTTTAAAACTTGCCAAGCAACTTTTACGCGGCAGCGTGGATTTTGTGGATCCCATGTGGATGCTATTCAAGCCGAAATGCAACGGGCCCATTGCAAAAGCTGCGCTTGCTGCGACGTCAGCTGCGAAATTAACATGTACTTGCAGAGCAAAACAGAGAGGCAGACAGAGAGAGAGAGAGAGACGAGAGAGAGAGAGTGAGAGAGAGAGGGAGAAGAAGGAGACACAGAGCGCAAGCGATCGCGCACAATAGCTAAGCGAGCGGAAGAGGCTGAAGCAGAGCTTCCAGCTAGGTCAATTAATAGTCCAATAAGAAGAAGCAAAAGAGCACGAAGAGGGGAGGGAGAGAAAGAGAGAAGAAGAGGAGAAGAGAAGAGAAGCAGCGGCAAGAAGTCAAGCCAAGGCACAGCCACAGTAGCTGACGTCATCGACGGGGAGTCGACTAAGTCGGCGATCTCAATATGGCAACAAGTTCTAATTAGACTTCATGGCGAACCGCAATTAGAGGGAGACAGAGAAGGAGGCTGAGAGAGAGAGAGAGAGAGGGAGACTGCTGGGCGCCAAGCATGTACAGAGCAAGAGGAAAGATCGCCCTATGTACAAAAAAAAACAAAAGATCAACTACAAGAGCTAACGACGAAGCTGGTGCCATAACAAAAGCGCACAGTAAGCGCAACGCATAGATACCCTATAAACAGTAGAATTAGTACAGGGTATATTTGAAACTGCAACTTTTAAGTAGAAGAAAATAAAGTGCGTTAATGCACATAGTCCAAAAATATTTTACAACGCAACCACCCCACTTAGCATACTCTTTACAGGGTATACGCAACAGCATTGTACAATGAGGGCTACAGATTGACAGCTGGCCAGCTTTAATTTGCTTCGTTGTTGTTAATCAACGATCAAAGATCTATGGAATCTATGCGAAGAACTCAAACCGAGTTGGAGTAGAACCCCCCTTCCTACCGATCTAGCCTACCCTCATTTCCGAATGTGTATGGTATGCGGAACTGCTTCGAACAGATTCCCCCCATCGATAATTCCCGAATTGAGTCGCCGCCGGTTTGTGCCCATTTTTGGGGACCCCGAACTGTCAAAAAGTTTATTTACGATCAAAGGCAAAGAAGAGGGTAAGAAAAGAAGAATTGAGAAACAGCAATAAAAGCGACAGCCAATTGACACTTTCGCGTCGATCGATTTGCATATGCGAACAACAAATGAAAATGCCTGCCATGCACAGCAGAGAGAGCGAGAGAGAGAGAGAGAGGGAGAGGGGTATAAATTTACATAAAAACTACGTTTTGTTTGACGTTTATTGTTTTGCATTGAATACGCTGTAAACTAAAGTTGGGTTCGATCACATGCAGAGATCAATGATCAATGAATTGATGTTAATTTTTTGTTTGATTTATACCCTGTAAAGTTAAGAGCTTTAATAGCATTTAATACTAGATATGATCGGCAGAACTTTAACATCCTCTCTCTCGCTTTACTGATCGTCGGCTCGAGCTGTGCCGTTAGACACGTTTCTATTGCCTTCATCTATCTATGTATATGGCACATTAATTAAACGCTTAGATACCCTACAAAGTGGAACAGCTGAAATCAAAATAAACAAGCTGCATTTTTCTGTAGATATTTTGTAGGGCTTGTCGCGCGATCACAAAAAAAAAAAACCAAATATTTTTATTACAATATTTTCTCGTCTAGTTTTCGTTTAAGTGTTTTACAAAGTTGTGCCAGTTGTTGTTGTTGCTGTTGTTGTTCTACAAGTTGTTGTTGTACGATCTGTTGTTGTTGTTGTTGTTGTGCATGTGTTTTGTTTTATGTTTGTTTGTTGTTATTTTTACGCCTTGGACTTGTTGAATCATCGACAACAGAGCATAAAAAGCAATTTGAAAGAAATATGATCAACGCACACACGCACACGCACACACACGCACACACACACACACGCACAACTACAACAGCTGCTGCTACTGTGGCAGCCGCAATGTTGCAATAATTATCAGAGACCTCAGACCCGATGCCAGGCCCAACGGCCAAACACTTTACAAACTATAATCCCCACAGCTGCCCCCGCTCACGCTACGTCTCTCTCTCTCTCTCTCTCTTTCTATCTCTCTCGCGCGCGCAACTGTAAAAGTTCACAACACAAATAGCTGAGCAACGTCGCAAGTTTCTCATTTGCAATGCTGCTGCGTGTGGAATGTATGTGGAACTTGCTCTCGCACTCCCACCGCTCGATCGTTCTCTGTGCCCCGAACGCTCTCTGCCTCTTCCCCTCTCTCTCTCTCTCTGCATTTGCATTCCAACAAAAGGGTGTCGTTGGGTCAGCTGCCAAGCTGTTGTTGTTGTTGTTTTTTGTGGTGCTGCCGCATGTTGCAATGTTGCGTGCCACAAAGTCACCGCAGATAGTGTGGCACGTCGATCAGCTACCGTTAACTGCAGTTCAGCAGATCAGTGGATAAAGCAAGAGAGAGAGAGAGAGAAGATGAGATCGCTTAAGTTGCTTGAGGCGCCGCATAGCACGGCAAATCGATAACATAAATTTTCAATTATCGAATCGAGATCAGCAAGGAATATGGCAAAGTAAAGTTGAGTACAGTGAAGCTGCGCTAAGCTCAACTTGCGCAGAGAGTTAAGAAGAGCATTAGTAAAGACTTTACAGCACGATCATAACTTGACAAAAGATCAAAGAATATAAGAAATATATATATTTCTTCTTTTCTTCCTTATGATCACTAAATCTATGTTTCTCTCCAAGCTTCACTGTAGTTTAAAGCTTCGCTCTGATCGTTTTTCTAAGCATTTCTTTGCTATTCTTCTCAGCTCCACATAGATCTATATCGCCTTAATGGAGTCCATTGAATTGTTGTTGGTAAATAAATCAATTTCGATCGCCAAGTACCGCTATAAATTTACATTGATCTTAACTGTTATACAATATTGCGTAGTACAGTTGATTTCACTGATCTTTTATAACATTTAACAAACTGATTGATAGCAAATAGCAGAAATATTTGTTATAACTACAGCATATGCTTATTTGCAAACTTTCTATAACTTTGTGCTCTAATTCTCAACCTGTACAGGCTAAGTAATAGTTAAGAATAACGGCACTTGTGGCCACCCAACGCCCACACAGCCAAAACGAAGCCAAGCCTGTTGTGGAATGCATCCACAAAACGATCCACACTCGGCCACAGGACACACAGAGCACAGAGAATGCGCCAGGTGAATGGCAAGCGAAAGAGGGGAGGAGAGAGAGAGAGGCAAAGAAGACTCGTATCTGATTACAGTTTGAATGCTTGCAATGAACCAGAAAATTTGCTTTGTGCCCAGATTCGTTCGTGCTGCGGCTGGCCACACCAGATGGACCCGGCCGGACATGCCAAAGAGACGGACAAAAGAATGCACAACGAACAGGTGCTGAAATCGTTGCCACCCCCCCCAGTGGCCATCCCTTTCTGCCACATCTAATGCTGTCTCTCTCTTTTGTCTTTGTCTTCCAGCTTTGTCTGTCTTTGTTCACAGCGAAGGAAGGCAGAAAATCAAAAAAAAAAAGGTGCAAGAGAAAGGCAAAAGATTTGCGGGCGATATTGGACAACAAATAAGCTCAGCTAAGAAGTTGACAAGCCCCCAGTTGGGCGGGGAACACTGCTCGACTGGAAGATACCCTGCCACAAAAATGATAAAGAAGAGTTGAATAATGAGCTCGATTTATGATACATATATGGAAATCATACTTTTTGAGACTCCAAAAGAACTTGAAAAATGTTATATATGCTGGAAAAAATAATAGAAACACGAATCGCTCCTGCATGTAAAACGAAATTACTAATTATGTACGAAGTGTATGTGTATAAACTTTAAGCACATAAGCCACTGATAACGGTACTTTTTGTTCTCTTCTTTTTTATATATATATATATATATTTTGGAAAATATTATAGTACAGTATAAGTAGTAGATTATATATTAGATTTAGTCTTTTGAGTTTAACTTAATCCTGTGATATATTTTTCTTTCTTAATTTCTTCCCTAATTTTGTTTCCCTTTGCCTGCTTTGAAAAAACCTTCATTTCCATACTTCCAAATACGCATCATACCCTGTCAGAACATATTACCATTTACAGGGTATGCAAAACGTGACTGGCAACAAGTAAGTAAGCCCAGTTTCAGCTCAGATTCCAAGGCTTCTCCTGCCCGCCCTGCTGACTAGATAGACAGGCGGCAGTGTGAAGTGCGGCAACAGCGCACAGTGTAAAAAAAAAAAAAAAAGTACAACAATTACAGTTATTTTATGAGTTTGCAGAGCATAACCGACGGCGAGGCGAACCGAAATGCATCGACAGAGCGTCGGCCACTTCATTTTGCAAAGAGAGCGTAAATTTAATGAGCAGCAGCAGCAGCGGCAAGCCACACTTTTGGGGCACACACTGTGTGTGCCATGTGTGTGTGTGTGTGCTGTGTGTGTGCTGTGTGTGGCATGTGCGGTAATTGCAACAAGCTGCAAGCAGCAGAAAAACGAAACGCAGAAACGAGCTGCAAAATCATTGGCAAACTGCAAGTGGAGGCCACAGGCGCTCGTTCATCTCATCAAAATTTCTCCCGCGGCATCAGTCTCGGTTTAAGCTGCCACAGGGGAGTGGAAGGGAGGGGGGGCGGCGGGATTGCAAGGGGGGCACAGCGCAGCGGTAATGATGCATTTAGCTGATTATGAGGCGCAAACCTCGAGCTGCCTTTGGGTGCTTGGGGCCGCTGCTGCTGCTGCTGCTTCAATTTGCAAACGACGAATTGGAGCAGTTGCAACTTTTGTGGTCATTTAGAGCGCACAGTGGCATGCCACACAGTGGGGGTGCGGTTGCTACTGTATGTGTGTGTGTGTGTGTCTCTTAAGCGCGTGCCTCTGGGGGCATGTCAAAGCTATGCAATGACAAGTCAATACAAAACGAAATCACTTTGCGCCGTTTTACAACACTGTCGAAATGTAAGTGTTGCAAAGTTGTGAAATTTAGAAGAACATAATGTTTTTTTAATGTTTTAGTGTAAGCTGTGCTGCATGGTCGGCATTTTACAACACTGGCGGGCCTCTAAATAAGATAATCGGCATTTTACAACACTGGCTGACTTGATAATACTTTAATTTACAGACACTACAACAAAACTCATATTCTTTACAAGCTAAATTAGCTAAGAAAAACCTTAGTACGTTTTACAACACTGAAACACTTTACCAAGCAGCTTTAAACAGCCCCCCCCCCCACATTGAAGACCTACTTAAGGAAAACGTATTAATTTGTTTTCTTAACGAAACTTCAAGAGAGTACGAGTATAAACGTTGCATGCCACACACGTGTGTGTGGCAGGTTATGTTAGCGTCAACATGTCGAAGTCTCGTTGTCTTGGCCATGTTTGCCAAGCGCAAGGCACGCGACTTTCACATCAAAAAAAAAATTGTGGCCAAAACCAACTGTTGCCAGGTAACGTTCAGGGGGTGGGTGGGTGTACTAGGTGTGTGTTCGGGGTGTGTGTGTGTGCTGGAACTTGAAGGCAATCAATCGCCCCAAAAAGAAAGCCTCTCGCGCTGCCAACATTGATTCATTGACTGAAATTTGCGTTCGGCAGTGAAGTGTGGCAACAATGTGCGGCCTAGGCGCTGTTGCCACCGTTATGTAGTCAATGTTTCTAACATTTGCGGCAATTTTCGCCTCTTTTTTTGGTACATTGCTTTTGCAAAAGGTTAATATACACCCCGCCCCCCCATACGCCCTGCCACCCTGCTCGCTTGAAAGAAAGAAACACCCTCCTGCCCCCTCCTCCCCCTCGTTTGTGCCGTTTCGTTGCCGTTCGTTTAATTTTATTGCCTAATTTTCAACTTTGATTGCCGGCACAGCCCGCAGGCAACACGCCATGCCTCCCCCCGCCCTTCCTCTTGAGGCCTCTCGCCCATCACTTTCACGCTCGTTGACATTTCTTTTATTTTCTGCTTTTTGTTTCTCACTTTGCTGCCTCCCTCTCCCTCTCCCTAATTTAACTTTCAATTTGACTGGCAGCCCGCGACATAATCAATTTTTATATTTATTTAGCATTTTTTTGTTTCTCTTTAGCTTCTTTTCGGCTACCCGCCACAAATGTGGCGGCTGTTAATGATACGCCCATTTCGCTTTATTGTGCCACGCCCACATGCATTAGACCGCGTTATTGCTGCCCAATTGAATGTCAGTTGGGCCACGCCCCCTTTCCTCCAGCTCTCCTTGTCTTCTTGCCCTTTAGCCATAAACTTGTGCAATGCAATTTGTTAAATTATAAAACAATTAGCAGTTTTCAAGAGTTTTCGGTAGGGTATCCACATCGACTGAGTGAGGCATAAGTGGGAAGAGCGAGTTGATGAAAGTTTAAGTAGGAGATAGAAGACAGTCAGGGAAACTGAAATCTTTTTATACTACTCTCTGTTTTCAAATAAATTTAGCTTATATTTCCAGATAAAATTTCGACAAAATTTTATTTGGCAACTATGCTAATGTAAGATTTCTAATAGACTATAGTATATAGATCCAAATAAAATTGAAATTACGAAAATGTAGAAGTACTAAGATTGTCAAGATATAAACAAGATGATATTCCACTCAAAAATCTCTAGGTTCTTCACAGAGTTTTGGTGCCCCGAAAGTGGAGTCTTTTCCACAGTTTCTCTCTGTTTACACTGCCTTCTGCTATAATAATAATACTTCCATGTTTATTTTTATAGTCATAAATCAGCGCGCAAATCTATGCGACTCATGCAATCCCCCTCAGTTAATTTCCTATAAATTATGACGTTGGCTTAAAGTTTTAGCCAGATCAGATGCCGGCTACAAGCTTAACCCTAAAGTTGAACTATTTTTCAGTGCACGTTGCAAGTTTTCGGCATATTGGCAACTTTTTGTGGCATGTCTGTCTGTCTATAACTCAAGCTGCCTGGCAACTCTGGCAAAAAAGTTTTGCGCCGCACGCAAAATCTTTTCAATTTTTTTTTTTTTTTTTCGGCCAGCATTTCCGCTTCGCATTTTGTTGGGATTTTTACGCGAAATACTTGAGACGTTGACGACGACGCAGACGACGCGATTGTGGTTGCCAGGGGCGCAACAAATGGGGGGGGCGCGAGCAGGGAAAAAGGGGCATGTTGTTCTTTCATATTTGAACTGCTAGACAGAAGCTGATTGAGCTTCAAGTTCGTCGTTGTCGTTGGCAACATTTAATCAAGCTAAGAAGCCAAGTGGAAGACGTTGCCGCCCACAATTGCGAACACAATGCGAGCATAGAGAACTGAGAAAACAGAAACCGTAAAACATACGAACAACAGCGCAAGATAAACAACAACAACAACAACAACAACAACAAAAGCAAAAGCAAAGCAAGCAACGTAGCTAATGATAGTTCGGCATGCAGATATCATGCGAATTGCGTAGAGGAAACGCACATGTCTTTCGCTTATTCTAGCCAAAAGTGCGTGCACTGAGCGAAATTTGGTGTAGCAAATTGGCAAAGCAAGCAAGCAATAAAATGCTAGAATTTTTCAAATTTATTTAGAAATTTTTCCTAATTTTTTTAGGCTCCAAAATAGTTTATAAATTTCGATTTTCCATTTCGTTTTCTCACTCAATTTTACTTCACACTTTATAAAGATTTTCGTAAAAAGATTTATGCATACGATAATGTTCGAAAATGTTTTCAATAGTTTTTTTTTTTTCACAGTGTGCGTGTATCTCACAGATTGTTTTGTATCTTTTAGCTGCTGCTTCTTCTTCGACTTTAGTGAATCTTGGCCGCATTTTTGTGGGGGCGCCACGCGACGTTGTCGAACTCGCTAAAGATTTATCACACACACACACACACGCACATGAGAGCCTGCTGCGGGCTGCGACGTTGACGTTGACGTTGGCGTTGGCGTTGCTCTCAAAGGAACAACAACAATGCGCACCTGCATATTGCAGACGCGTTCGCCTCGCTGCAGTTTGGCCCTGACAGCGCATTTGGGCGCGCCCATTGCTCACGCCCACGCCAACAGGTGCGGCTATATATATACATATACATATACATATACATTTATATATATATAGCTGCATCTCTAACTGACTGGTTTGCCCAGCCACTCTGGCGAGGGGCGCTGCAAATGTTTGGCTTGTCAAAGTGTGAAAATGTTGAAAGTTTTGTTCAATATTTGCCATAGATGCAGTTGCAATTGCCTGATGCGAATGACAGCCAAAGAGAGACAGATTTGCTTCGACTCACCGACTGCTTTATACCCTTTCAGTTGCACTTAATACAAAACAATTTTGCATTGCTAAAGATAGCAAAAGTTTCATTGCCAAATTTTGAAAAATGAGAAAAATCGTCGGATAGTTTCTATGGCAGCTATATGATATATCAGTCCGATTCATCTCGTTCCAACTTATTGAGAGCGTGCAGCAATAAGAAGCATGTATACCAAGTTTCATCAAGATAGCTCTCAAACTAAGCGAATAGTTGGCATTACAACAGACAGACGGACAGGCGGACAGACGGACAGACGGACAATGCTAGTTTGACTACCTAATGGATGCTGATAAAGAAAATGTACAAGCTTCTGGCCAAAACTAATATACTCTCTGCAAAGGGTATACTGGATATACACCTATTCCCCACATATACCCCAGCCTAGTCATCGAGTGGGCCGCATAGCCTACAACATATTCATATGCTATTTGGCAGTTTCTCCACAGTTTCGCCCACAGAGAGCGAGTGTCGCCTGCGTAGTAGTCGCAGCTTCGACTGAGGCGTATTTTTCCTCTTCCTTGTGGGCTGCCTTAATGGGGTTTACGACCATTTAAATGTGCATCAAAAATTGTTTAATTTACGTAAAAGAGACAACATAATTGCCCCAACAAGGGACAAGGCGCTTTTAATTGGCTTTTAATACGCTATGCTGTGCGTATTTGAATGCTATTTAAATATGCATTAGAGGTACTATAAAGACTGTTTGGAAATTGTGCTAGATCTCGGGATCTATAAGAGTTAGGCTTGTGAAATTTGCTATGCAGAGTCTGCTAGGGTGTAGCTTGCCTATGTATATAATACGTTGCAGCCACGCCCACTAACGCCTTAGAAACACGCTTTTATGCGCATAAAATGCAGTTAAATCTGGCATAAATGCCATAAATGATAATTAATCGATAAAGTTACTCAAGTTGCTATCCATTTTTGCTTCGATCTTGCCACATTTAATTAACTTGATCAGTTTCATTTCGCATTTTTCGTCTTTTCGACTTTAACAACTTCCTCTGCCATGCTCTTTCAGCTCTTTTCCTTCCTTTCCTTTCTTTCTCTCCACTCTACTCTTTGCTTTCTTTCCCTCTTTTCTTTCCCCCCACTCTCTGCACTGCCTTGTCCACTTAATGATAAACGACGCAATTGACATCGTGTTGAGCCATAACGGGCCCCAAAAAAAAAAAAAGTGTTTTGTAATCGTTTGACGCGCCACCAGAAATCGGTTACCAAATCGCTTACGAGTGGGTTTCGAGAGAGGGAGGGAGGCAAGTGGGGAGGGGAGCGTCTACTGATAAGGCAGGTGCAGCCAAACGAAAGCGAAAGTCAACGCGGCCTGCGGCAGATAAAACTTTTTTGTGGCGCATAGAGCAGAGTGTGTAGTGGAGAAGAGGAGGAGGAGAGAGAGAGAGGGGGGGGGCACCTACGATTCTATTTGGCTTGCATTCGCCGCCAAATTGTTGTTGTTGTTTGCTTTTTGCGCCCCGTCGGCAATCGATTTGGATTCCCTGTTTACGCAGCGATTTGTTTGTCGCTACACGAAATAGATAAACTTGCACCCTGCCCCGGCCAGAGCAGAGGGATGCGGGGTGAGGGTTGGGGTGAGAGGTCATCGTTGTCTATGGACAAACAAATTACAAACAAATTGTGTCGTCGTTCTCGTTCGTCTGCAGGCCAAATAGCTGCCTCTCCACCTCTGATTTCGGCCACGCCCCCTTCCGCCTTTGCAGCAAAACTTCGACCTGCCCCCAATGACGACGACGGCGACGGCGACGGCAACGATGCCGAGGTTGCCTTATCGCAGTGCGGGCGACATTCGTTTGCAGGTGACAGTGGTCGCTTGGTCGCTACAGTGGGCACATGGCAACTTGTAAGCGGGCAAATTTTTTACTATACACATTTCTATTGATAAACAAAATTTGCTACTATATTTTATAAGTATAATAGATTGCTTTGGTTTAATTAAATTTTCTAATTTTTTTAATTTAAATTTATTTTTATTTTTTTTTTAATCTAAAAATATTGAATTTCTTTTCTGAATATTTTACTTTATTATTATTACCTATATTTTTAAATATAATTATAATTATTATATTTTATTTATTGTAGAATTTGGCACAAGCAACATTTTATTTTATATTAAAATTTTATTTTATTTTGAAATTTTATTTCATTTTTTTTTATTTTAAAATTTTATTTTATTTTTTTATTTTAAAATTTTATTTTTTTTTTTTTAAAATTTTCTTATATATTTTTTTTATTATTTTAAATTTTACTTCTATTTCAATTTTACTCATTTCAGTTAAAATTGAAATTTCTTTAGCTACGTGTGTGTGTTTTGCGCCCACTGTCACCCCGCACATTGGGCATATCCCATGGGTCAGCGACCAATGGACGCACCGCAGGCACTTAATGTCTGCTCTGTCCCCTCCCTCCCTCCCTGCCTCACTTCCCCCCTTCATGTCTCAATTCTGAGTTATCGACAGTGCAAAGCGTTGATAAGAAAGCCGGCAAATGTTGTTTATGCTCTCTCTCTCCCTCTCCCTCTCTCTTTCTACCTCTCCCACTCTGTATCATTTTGTGCGTATGTGTTGTGCGTACGTTTGTCTGGCCCCAAGTGAAGTGGAAGGAAGAAATGTGTCTATTTGAGTTGTGAGTTCTAAAGTGGAAATTGCCATACAACTTGCAACAATGTGTTGCACTTAGCGAAACGGTTCGCATCGAGTTGGATAGGCTGAGTTTAACAAATCATTTTGAAGAAGTTTTTCTGATTGAAAACAAATAAGGAAGTTCTTTGCATATTAGAATGAAGCTTTAATCTTGCTTTTGGAAACTTTTCCTTTTTTTTTTTTTGATTTCTTTAAATTTTTTGTATTCGAATTTTAAATGAGTTTCTGAAATTTTCTTAAATTTTTTTGAAACTTTCTGAAATTTTGAATGACTTTTTTAAATTTTCTCAAATTTTGAAGGCATTTTTTAATTTTTCTTAAATTTCTAATGATTTATTGAAAGTTCTTAAATTTGAGTTTTAAAAACTTTTGGCAAATCTCAAAAGAATCTGTAAAAACATATAGCATATATAGATGTCAACTTATAAGAAACGGCATGCATAAGAATTTAAATCTTATGCGAAAATATATCGAATTTACTTCGATATATAAATCTATCGAAATCAATTTCAATTTTCTATATTAAAAATCAAACTATCCCCGCTTTTGCTTTCTCAATTACTTTTTAAACTGTTTGTCAATTCTTTCATCATAATTTTCAATAATTTTCCATAATTATTTCCCCCTCCTTCTCCCCTTCCCCTTCCCTATCCATTCCCCAACATAATCGCCTTGCACTTGACTCCTACAAAACAATATGTCACTCATTATTATGAAGTGCTGCAATTTTCCGCCGACAAGTGACAAATTCTTTTCCTCATTTTTCTTTTGAATGCAGTTTTTCGAGAATGTTTTTTCACGGTTTTCTTTTTCTTTTGGGTAGCATCAAATTTTTCACATGGTAAGCTTTTTTTTGGGTTTTTTTTTTTTTGGTTGGTTTTTCTTGTTTACTTACGTGAGCAAAGAAACGACAAAAAAAAGTTTCTGTTTTTTTTTTTTTTTGCCTTGACTATGCAAATTTGCAGTGCTCTCTCCCGCTCGCTCGCACACTCTCTGTCTCTGTTTCACTGTGTTTGACTTTGGTTTTGATCGTTAATTTCTTTTTCGCCTTCTTCTGCCTCTGCGCGCTGTTTTTTTGGGTTGTTTGTTTTTGGGGACAGTTCGTTGACGTTTTCAAAATTCGAAATGCAACTTTCCGCAGAAATTGAACGTTTGCTGCAGTTGCATTTTCATCGCGCTGTTTTGTTTTTCATTTTCATTTTCAATTTCCATTTGAGTTTGGTTTGGTTTTTTTTTTCGCATTTTAATTAAAACAAATAATGATAAAAATTTAATTTTCTTTTGGTTTTTTTTTCATGCAATTTCTTTACTGTTGTTGTTGTTGTTGTTTGTCTCGGGGTTTTGGTTTTGGGGCCGACGCCGCCGCCGGCATTTGCATAATGCACTCGAGCGCGCAGTCAATCACTCAGCCAAGCATTCATTCATTCATCCAATCATTCACTCATTCATTCATGCAGTTAGTTTTTTAAACATTTTCCTGCAATTTGTTTGCCATGACAGCCGCTGCCACGCCCCCTGAAGCATCCGCCTCTGTCTCAATTAAATTAAATTAAATTCGTGCGCAAATTGGGAGAAAAGAAGCAAAAGCAACAGATTTGCAATTTTGATAAGATATATGCATATCGTATGATTTCAAAGATATATCTTGACAGAGAATACCTACTAAACTGAAAGATTTCCAGACTTGCTTGACAGATTTACCTCTGCTATCTACTACCAGACAAAATACCCTACGCATATTTGCCGCTAATTCCGTAAGAATCTTCATTTTATGCAGCGCAGTCGACAGCGACGTCAGCAGAGAACGCTGCTAAATGCATTTTGTTTTTTCTGCTTAGTTGCATTTGCCATCAACTTCGTTTTACAGTTAATAAAACGTTAACCGCAATGGGCAACCCATTTGCCCTGCCCCCTCCCCTAGCGGCGCCTCTGAAAGTGTTGCAAGTGTCGGGGACCTTTCTACATGTTGTCGCATTTGTTAGTTCAATTGATTTGCTAATGATTTTAGATGACATTAATGGGTGTCTGGCCCGGAAAAGTGGAAAATGCAGAAAATGGGGAAAACTGTAAAATGCGCGTACATGTGTTGCACAGCTCAACATCAACGCCTCCGTCGTCGTCGTCGTCCCCATCATCGTCTCCATTTCATTCTTAGTTCTTATTTTTAGACACTTAATCACATGTTGAGCACTTCGAGAAACGCCCATGAGACAATTTTACAGAATTTGGAAAAACTACTTAGGCATCTCTCGGAAATTTTGAACCAAAGCAGCGCTGGAATTTCTGATCTATTAACTGTTGAAATTTGCAGTGCTAAAACTAAATTGTGCTAATATTTTGATAAAACGAAGATAATGAAGAAGATTTCAGCAAGATAATTTATAGAAAGAATCGAAAAATTGAAAATCTATAAAAAAACTTTAAGAAATATTGCAAAAAACTAATAAATTTTCAATCTTTTTTCTATTTATATAAAAGAACTTTCATTTTTCTATATTATTCTAAAATATCATATTCAGAAAAATGCATATATAAACTAATGTAATAAAACTATTTATAATATCTTCTCTCTTTTCTAACTCTAAACAAACATTATACCAGCAGGGGAGTCGAACTAGCCATGTCCGTCTGTCCATCTGTCCGTCTGCCTGTTGCAACGCAGACTAGTCTCTCAGTTTTAGAGCTATCTTGATGAAACTTGGTATACATGTTTGTTATTGCTGCACGCTGTAAATAAGTCGGAACGAGCCGAATCGGATCGATATATCGTATAGCTGCCATAGAACCTATCGGTCGAATTTTGTTATTTTTTAAGATATCGCTATAAAACTTGTCCGATATATGTCTAAGTATGCCTTTAAAAGGCTGTCAAAATTTGAACAAAATTAGACAGATATATCGTATAGCTGCCATAGAACCTATCGACCGATTTAATATGCAGAATAACTATAAAACCTTCGGCGTGTCGAAGGTAGCCTTTCTTTCTTGTTTTTTGTTAGAATTTCCCAGTTCCCATACGATCTTTCGATCAAATACTACCCCATATATTCATATTCACCTCGATGAAGTCAAGTTTTATTTCTCATTTCTTCTTTCCTTATTTTTTTGTATGTCAACTGATAAACAAAACTGAGAGAAACAAAACCAAAAAAATCGTGCGAAGAAGAGACCCAATTAAGTTTGGTTATTTAGCGCGTCTTACGATGATATTTTATACTATACGATTTTGGTGCAGATTCTATAGTGTCGCGACCAAATCCGGTGGCTCAAAATTGAAGTATCTTTTGCGAAGGGGGCCCCATTCGATGCGCCAGATTATGGCGTCTGTCTGTGAGTCAGAGTTGAAAGAGTACAAACTCGAATTGCCAGAGGCGTGGGCAAGGCGGGGAGGGGGCGTGGCAGATATAGAGAGATACGCTTAAACGAGTTAAACAACGTGACTCATTGTGAGCTCAGCTGGGGAAGAAGCGTAGCATAAATACTACGCTTCTCACCCCCTTTCCCTCTACGACTCTGCCTTTGGCACTGATCCGCTTGAGTGCGTCTGCTGCTCTCCGAGCACAAATTTAAATTTTAAAAGCAATTTTGGAATATTGTAAAAACTTTGAGTTTTAATTATTTTTCCAGCAGCACAAAATAAAATTGAGAAAGAAAAACACAAAACACAAAAAAAATCAGCACAAAACACAAACAAAACAAAATTTGTATTGTCGCGGCAGCAGCGCAGCAACAGCGCAGCAACAGCGCAGCAACAGCGCAGCCAGCGGCAGCAACGGACAACAACAAAACTTTGAGTCTTCTGTTTTGGTCTCTGTCTCTCTCTCTCTCTCTCTGGCCGTGTGTGTTCCCTTTTCGCCGTTAGCGTTTGCTGTTGTCTTTCGTCAACTTTGCTTAGTTAATTATTGCATTTATTTTTATTATATAACAATTAATTGCTGTCTATTAATTACAGCCACAACAACAACAACAACAAGAGCACAAGAAATGCGTGTGCGCCAAATTGCACGTTTTGATTTGCTTAGCTTAGTTTTTCGTCTTCTTTTTTATTTATATCAATTTCTTTTTGTTTTTGTTTTCGTATTCGTTTGCTTTGCACACAAACGTTAATTTTTGATCGAATCCACAGAAAGACACACTAGCACACACACACACACACGCACGCCAGCACACACAGACACGCTCTCACACAAACAACAAAAAAATAGAGTGTATTTTATATTTTACAAAATTTCAACCGCACGCTGCGCTTACAAAACTTTCTCGTCCGTCGCTTGTGGAACGCAAAACACAACTGAGCAAACGAAGCCGGCTGTGGCCAGCCGACAGCGACAGCATCGACAGCGAAGCTCGTTCTCGTTCGTGTTCGGGTTGGCGCTCGTGCTCTTTCGTGCGCTGCCACCCGCTCACCGCACGATTTACGGTAGTTCTCTTCGCACAGCGAAACATGTGCAAGCCCGGCACATTGGGACAGTGCAGCCAGTGCGTAGCATAAATTTTAAGCCGGTATGGGAAAACATAACTATAGATGGGAAGGGGGGAAGGGTATGGGGTATATTTAACACTAAACTTGCGATTTGACATTTAACCCTTGATTAAAAATAAAATATGTTTATATTTTAAGTGACAGCATAAATTGCATAGCTTGCGCACCAGTGTGCAGTGTGAGGCGCACTGACGTTGTTGTTGTTGTTTCTGTTGCTGCGCTTTGTTGTTGATGCTTGTGTGTGTGTGTGTGGAACGAGTTTGGCGTTGGGCCTTCGCGGCTGCTGTTGCTGCTGCACTCGTCGTCGTCGCTGCGTTGGCAGCATATGCGCTGCCCACAATGGAGTTGTTGCTGGCGCTGGCGCTGCCTCTGCTGCAGCTAGCAAATTGCGCAAATCGCATGCGTTTTTTCTAGCGTCCACACAGATCGCAGCGCGTTGATTGTTGCGTATGCGTGCCATATGCGTGTGCGTATGTGAGTGCGTGTGCGTGTGTGTGTATGTGTGCATTGACTATTTGCAACGCATTGCGGGTCGTGCGATCAAAATCGACGGCGCAAAGAGCGAACAAAGCGTCCGCATTGTTTTTGTGCTTAACCGCATTGCGGACGCGCATAAAACGCGTGCATGAAAATTGAAAAGCGAGAGAGAGACAGAGACAGAGAAAAAACAAAAACTATTAAAAGACCCGCTGCATAGTGCAGTGGGGCTTGCTGCCTGCTCCACTGCCTCCCTCTCTCTCTTCTCTGCTGCTGCTGCTGCGTTGCGGCTCGCTGCCTCTGTCAGCGCCAACTAGACGAAGTACTTAAATATGCATGTGCAGCGCACTCTATGTGTGTGTGTGTGTGTGTATACAAATGTAAATAAAGCATTTTTGCTGCTCTACACTGTCGCACAAAGTTAAAGATTTGCAAACAAATTTGCACTACGTTTTGTTTTGCTGTGTAAAACGCGCCCAATTCTGCCAACGTCGCGCTGTGTTGGCCAAAAAGCTCAGCGAAGCGTGCGAAGCAGCGCAGCAGCGGCAGCGACAGCGCGAGAGAGCGACAGCGAGAGAGACTAGCTGAAGATCTTTGGCGGCCGCCAAGGAAGTGGAACATGTGTGCATGCGTTGGCGTATGTGAGAGCGAGTGAGTGAGTCGTGTGTGCGTGCGCGTGTGTGTGTATTGTCATGGCAACTTGAACGTGGGAGAGCCCTTCGTCAAGTTTTGTTCTTGTTGTGGCCTTTGTTCTTGCCGTCGTCGTTGGCCTCGACCGATCAAGCGAACAAACGCTCGACCAGCTGTTGCTTTGTTTTGACGACGACGACGCCAGCAGCAGAACGAGAGAGAGAGGGAGAGGGAGAGCGAGAAGACTGTAAGGAATTAGCGGTAAATGGCAACTTTGTATGTGTGAGAGAGGCGCAAATAAATCAAATTAATGCCATACAATTATTAATTAAAATAATTAATGTGCCTGGCTAAGCGAGCCTAAAGACAGAGACAGACAGAGAGAGAGGGGGAGGCTGAGGCAGTACAGTGGGTACAATTGGCTTGAATGGCCATTATGCTCGTAATTTCTTGGCCATTTTGGCTCTTTAATTACATATGCAAAGCCAGGCGCCGATAGGCACACACACAAGGGAGAGGGACAGAGAGAGAGAGAGAGAGAGAGAGAGAGAGGGAGGCCACATGTGCTGGCAATTGCAGTGGCGCACACACACACGCACACACGCATATATTACACAAATTGAAAAACTATTGGCAGACCCAACCCCAAGCAGCAGCAGCAAGCCACCCCCTCTGGGCGGCCGCTCATGGCATTATCACATGCGATAAATATTTATATGGAAATGTAATGAGCGTTGCGGGGCCCCCTTCCCTCCTCCCCCCTTCCACATGCCCCTCTCGTGCCATGCTGCCGTCTCGAACGGGTCGCGCAATTAATGTCACCACATCCTTTGGGCCTTATTAATGTCCTTCGGCCCGTCGTCGTCGTCGTCGCTTATGTAGTAGGGGGCAGCCATTAATGTCCTTGTCGTCCCCCCGCTCTGCAAACCTTCCCGGTAAAAACAATTAATTTGCCCATAATGCAATTTATATCGGTTTCAGCTTCAGCTTCAGCTACGACTTCAGCTTCGGTTTTTGGCTTCCGTTTTTGGCTGCTGTTTCACATCTGGCTAGCTACCCCTCCCCATCCCCTTCCCCCCTCTCTCTATAGAATTGCTTTGTTCTTTGGTCTACCACAAAATGTGCATATTTCTCTCTGGTTGCGTTTGGTTTTTAAGGCCAAATGATTAATTATTTAAAACGCCGAAACAATTTCTGGCTAAACATCGCACAGTGTTACCCGTTTGTGTGTTGGCCAAACCAGAAATATTTTAATGGGGTACCCCACCCCGCTGAAATAGTCAAGCGGATACCTAGCATCCATAAACCCCCCTACCCACTCTCCCATAAGCTTTGCCGCCTCTTTTTATGGTGTTTTGATAGTGGGCGGCGGCTTGTTATGTTCCTAATCCTGGATAGAAAATCCAATGGAAGCGACTGGTGAGAGAAGAGATGGGGTTGAGGGGGGAACATAGATAGACAATGGTGTATATCGTTTAGCTATTCATAACACAGATTCGAATAACTGCTGCTGGTTGATAAGCGGGAGAAGTCAAGGGTTTCCAGGGGTTTCCATGGGTTTCCCTGGGTTTTTCCTGGGTTTGATGGGTTCGATTGGTTTCATGGGTTTGATAGGTAGGTTGAATCATTTAAGATATCATATAGTAAGGTATAGGAAACTTATAAAACTATACCAACAACTATAAGTAGTAAACCTCTTCAGATATTTAGAAATTCCCATCCATTGCATTACTTGGAAAAGACTGGCAAAACTTGGGATTTCCACCAAATTTCATTGCATATTTCCTGATTTTAAAGCATAGATCTCTGATCCCACTTCAAGCAGCCTAAAAGCAGGCAAACAAAAATGATATAAAAAACTTTCAACTAGCTTTGATAAGGCAGCAGAGAGGAAGGTCGAGGAAAGAAGAATCTGTTTCTTCTTGGGGATTTCCACTAAAATTTGACAATTGTGAACGCGATGTCAATGTCATAAGGCATAAGGTCTGCACTTGACTGTTTCCATCTAATTGGCCAGCGACCCAGCCAACAGATATCGGCGCAGACAATCTGCCTCTATTCCCATTCCCCTCCCCCCCTACCCAAACACCCTCTCCCCTCCCTCACTATGATAGAACTTGGCATTTTCCATACTGTAAACAAACTGTCAAAAATCAAGAGAGAAGAAAAATAAAAGCGGAAAATGCTCGACATATGGATAAAGATGATGAAGAGGAAGGAAAAAGCAAAAGCAGAAGCTAAGCAAGAAGGAAGCCGAGACTAATTCGTGGGGGATTTGTGGAATTGGCTCAAATGACATGACAGCAACATGTACGAACATGTTCGTTGTACTGTCTCCCCTCCCTCTACCATTCCAAGTCCCTCCCCCCCCCACCCATTTCAAGATATCCAATAGACAAGACGACGACAAGTGGAGATACACATGACGATAAAAGATATCTCAGCGAGGGCAGAAACTTTTTACTTACGCGACAAATTTGAAGATGTTGGCAAAAGGAAAGAGAGCGAACTCACCTGCAAGAGAAGAGAAGAAAAGAAAGAAGAAATGACATTAATTGAATTTGCTTTTGTTGCAATTTCAAGCTTAAAACAAAATACAAATAAAAAACAACAACAAAAAAATAATAAAAAAAAAACAAAAAAACTGAAATAATTAAAAACTTTACGTCGAAAATTTTCGAAATTGTTCAGAGGCTCCCACAGGCCATCGACGGGGTCAAGAATTGGCACTCTAAAGGGATGCCCCAAGAGCAACCCCCCACCCCCACGACACTCCAGCCGTTCCCCTGAAAATATTTTTACGATAAGCCCCACCAACAAAAGATGAGGCAGATGGAGCAGCAGGAGAAGCAGACGGAGCTGTGCGACCCCCGAGGCTGGGTACACTTAGTTAGGTGGTTTAGGTTCAGGTTCAGGTTCGGCAGAGGACAACGTAGCTGGACAACTGTAGCCTGTAATTAAATAATGCCCCGCCCCCACCCCCCCGCCTTCTGTTTCTCTCCAGCGAAAAGAAATGAAAGAAAAAAAAAAACGTATCTTAACGGCATGCGGCGCCATTTGAAGTTGAAGTAGCTGAGGCTGGCGAAAAAAATTTCGTGCAAGGGAGGAAAGTATGCCACTAGTAAATACCCTGTAGCTACCATAAATTGTACAAATTGTAGTGCAGAAGCTTATAAAGCGCTTAGATTGGAGAGACTTGTAATGCAGTTCTTTCTTTTTGAATATCCAAAACTTTTTATAGCATATATTGTTTATAGGAAGTAGCAATATACTTTATAGCAAAGCAATTTATGGCATAAGTAAGCAAATCAGCATAATAACTTTATTTTTTTTATAGCAAGCCACTATATAATTTATTTTTGAATAATCAATACTTTTTATAGCACAAATTGTTTATAGGAAGTAGCAATATACTTTATAGCAAAGCAATTTATGGCATAAGTAAGCAAATCAGCATAATAACTTTAATTTTTTTTTATAGCAAGCCACTATATAATTTATAGCAAGTCCCAAAAAAATTACAAATAAATTTTAGAACACAAAACTAGCTGAAAATGCTTGTTATAATTCTTTATAGCATTCTATATGCTCCAGTTGTGAATTTATAGCAGCATTTAACACTTATAGCAACTCTATGCGTTCTCCAAAATTTCAATTAGAATCCAAATAAACTTCATTATGGCAATTTTACAGGATACAACACAGCAGAGAAAAAACTGCCAAAAACAACACGCACGCGAGTGAGAGAGAGAGAGAGAGAGCAGCTCATGGAGCTGTTTGCTGTCTGGCAGCCCACACCAAATCAAGACAGAGAAAGAAAGAGAAAGAGCGAGTGAGAGAGAGAAAGGAACAAAAAAATAGACAGAGGAAACAACACACGCCAAACTATTGCTCCCCTAGGATAAATTAATAAATTTTCAAGCGAAAGTTGCCACAGGGCTAAATGAAAGACAGAAAGACAGAAAGAGAGAGAGAGAGAGAGTGGGAGAGTGGGAGCAAAGATGTGTAAAGTCAGCGCGCAACAAATAAACAAATAATCATGGCTAACAGCAGAAAAAAAAAAAAAAATTAGACAAGGCCAGCAACAACAATTATAAGGCAGATGATACGCGCACGGATACGCTTTCTTATATATGAAGTTGTAATCTCTGTCGATTGATTACGATTACCACACGTTGTGATTGAGCGATTTTGCTGAAATTTGGTTTAGCCATGGAAAACAGTTCAAGTGACATAACCCGTGAGTTTCAACAACAAAGTTGTGTAAATTAAAAAGTTATGCAAGTATAAAGATGATAACTATTAGATAAGATTAATGATGATTTTTTTAAAAATTGCAGTAGCATGTAAAGTTTCAATAGATTTGTAGCTAAATTTAGTTGAACTTTACAAGTTTCAGAGATACACCACGCATGGAAGTTCAGTTAGATAAGGTAGGCAAATTGTTAGACATGCCTGTGTATAAAGAAATCGACATACCCTTGGAAAGGGTATTTTTAGGGTATTTTGCACCTTAGATGACATCTTCGACCCTATAAAGTATATACTATAGTCTTAATCAGCATTAATAAGGGAGTCCAACTAGTCTTGTCCGTTCGTCTGTCCTTCCGTCTGTCCGCCTGTCCGTCCGTCTGTCCGTCTGCCTGTTGCAACGCAGACTAGTCTCTCAGTTTTAGAGCTATCTTAATGAAACTTGGTATACATGTTTCTTATTGCTGCACGCTGTAAATAAGTCGGAATGAGCCGGATTGTACTGATATATCATATAGCTGCCATAGAACCTATTGTCCGAGTTTTGCTATTTTTCAACATATCGCTATGAAACTTTTACTATCTGTGGCAATTCAAAACTGTTCTATTCATTTAGAGTAGTTACAGTATATGTAGAGTAATTGCCTCTCTTTCTTGTTCTATATTACTATTCTTATGTATACTATGCATATCCCCAACTTAAAGTCAGCTATATCCCAATTTAAGGAAAGAGTATCAAATTGTGATTACGATTATGAAGCTGAGGATGCTGTGGACTGCACCCGGTCAGATGCGACATTGTATGTGCTGAATATGGCAAGGCAAACACACACACACACACAGATGTCACAGACAGTATGAGTATTTATGGATGAGTTTTGGCGTCTTGCAACGCGTCTTGTTGCAGCTGAGCTGCAAAATGATCAAATATGGCAAAATGCGGCGAATGCGGCGAATGGCAATTACAATTTGAACTTTCTCCAATCAAATGTGCGCAAATGGACAACGGATGGCAAAGAGGAGACAATAAGAGACAAAGATAGAGAGAGAGAGACAGCAACATGCATGCAGCGCGGAATGCGCCAGGGATGGGCAAATGCAGTTGGGAGTCCAGAGAAACCAACAACAAATTGCAAGAGAGTTAAAAGAACTTGAAGTGGAAAAACTTTGAAAAAATTTAAACTAAAATATAAAACATCCTACATATACTATATATATTATATATCAAAATCTTCTTTTCGTTCAATCTTTCACTCAAAACTTTCTTCTTCTTTCATACACCCCATTTAATTTGCCTAAAAACCTTGTGCCAACTCTTTGACAAATACGCATCCAATAAGTGCTACAAGCGAAAATTGCCACATAAATAACTTCACAGCAAATATTATATTATAATTTGGTAATATTTCTAGAGGGTAGAGAATTTTCCGCCCTCCCTTCTCGAAGAAATCACAGAGTAAAGTCAATCGGGTACATAACAGAACAGAGTTTCATGTCGTTTAATCCCTGGCAATTGCATGACGAGGCAAAGTTACACACACTCCCACACACACACACGCACACATATACCCCACACAAGAGTGTGTCACTTCCTACTCCCCCCCCCTGCTCGCCCACTTGCTTCCCCCATAACACGCTCCATCAAAGTGATGGCAATTCATAAACACTTTTCTTGCAACATTCTGTCAGCCCTTTAACCCGCTTGACACCCTTGCCTCCCCCTTCTCGCTGCCCTGGCGAATGGTGCGGCAAAACGAAAGCAATAAAATTATGGCAAATGCCATTTTCGGTATTTTCACACCGAGCAGAAAGCGGGGAAAAACTCAAACAAATTTTCGCCAAAGTTTTTCGTCGGCTTTTCCAACTTTGCATCTTTTCCATCTCCCATCTCCTTCTCCCGTCTCTGCGCCCCATTTAATCAAGAAAAACACTTTTTATTGTGCAAAATTATGACATTGTTTTTGTTGCTCTTGTTGTGGTTGTTGTTGCCATAATGATTATTGTTGTTGTTGTTGTTGTTGTTGCTGTAGCTGCTGCTGATTGTTAATGTCAAAATTGTTATTGTTATGCAGACAATTATAGCACGCGATAAAAATGCTTAGCTGGTACGCATAGCAGGGCAACAGAGGGTTAAGAGCGAAGGCAGAGGCGTAGACGAAGGGGGAGTTAGCTCCATAATGAGCCTGGGCAAATGAGAAAATATGTTTATTAGGCTGACTGGGCAAAAAGGATAATTTCAACGGGCCCTTGCAAGTGTAGGGGAGTTCGAGTCCGACAGCTGTGACCTTTTGGCCTCTTCACTTGTTGTTGTTACTGTTGGCTGATCAAAGCCAGCTACAGCTATAGCTATGGATCGATACAATAGCTAAAATGTTCCCCCTATTTTTTCAGTCATATTTATTTATTTTAGCCAAGATCGGCGGAAAAACAGCTGTAAACAGACACAGTTCTCTCTCTCTTTCTCTGCCTCTCTCTCTCTCTGTCGATCGTTCAACTGAGCTAAGAACAGATGATCATTTTTTTTTGAGAAATGGATAAAAGAGAAAAAAAAAAAAAGGGTGGCAAAATTGTCATAACAATCGGTTTGTTGGGTGCAAGGTTCATTCACATCGTTCTTAAAAGGGAATTGAGAAAGACTGTCTAATTTAGCGAAAAAAAGAAATCAGGATAGTCTTAAACAACCCCGCCCGTAATAGGGAAAACCAAACCTAATTGAGAAAAAAGACAAGAAAGCAAGTAAAATAAAACGAAAAAAATAAAGTCGCAACACCGTATTGAATTTCAGAAAACGCTGAACAGAATTTTCTTATATTTAGCACAGAAATCGATAGTCTTTTGCAACAAGTCTGAATCGTTTAATTAGCTCAACTGATCCTCATTAAGATGAAGAAGAAAGTGTAATTCACATGATGATAAGATTGTGCAGATCACTTTCCGCCGCCTTGAGACGCATCCTCATTAAGATAAAGTAGCCAGAAGAAAGTGAACTAACTTGGTAGGTAACGATCGTAGGAAGCAGCTATAGTAGAAGCTGCTGAAGATCAGCGATCGAGTTGTTAACTCTTCACAAAATGTTACTTTCCGCATCGCCAGCAACAACAACAACAACTCTGTAATTTCTCTTGGCAGCTGTAATTATACACAACACGATCAAGATCACGATCGCCAACAACTACCAGTTTCTAGGCCGTTCTTCAGCTAAATGCACAAGCATTTTCTTTTAATAGTTTCATAGACGATCAAACGATCAACAAATGTGCGTCGATAGCCGCAAGTAGCAAGTGGCGAACATTAAGGATCATTCGATTTTCCAGTTTTCACTGATCGCAGCGAATTAATCACCAAACTACGATCGCTATCTGCATAATGAGCGTTTCCTGTTGCAAGGTTGCCACGGCTAGGACAAATGATCGTCGATGCGAGAGATCGATGCAAAGCAATCGATCGATCGATCAGTGAGTTGCTTTTGCTGGCCACTTCTAGGAAGCTGTACATAGATCGATCGATCAAAAACTGTAAAACATTTCATGTAGTCCGCGCTGCGAGGATCGATCGATCGTTCACTCGACAATTTCCTGGCCATTTCATTTTGGCGACTTTGGGCTGCAGTAAAAATAGAGAGCAGGCAGGCAGGCAGAAGTGCCTGGCCGCGTTGCAGCGCCTGCATTGTCGAACATTTTAGTTTAGCCTGTGGCAGCAAGTTGTGGCATGTTGTGGCATGTGGCATGTGACCCATATTTATTTTTGGCATTGGAATTTTGCGCGTTCATATTTTATTTGCCTTTTTCGTTGTAGCACTCACCGAAATGGAAAGAACTTTTCCAGAAAATGTCGTCCCAGGCTGGTTGTAGTCATTGCGAGGGGCGCTCGAGGAGTGTGTGTGGGTGTAGGGCGGGCCGGCGCCCAAGACGATGATGACGATGGCGATCACTTAACTTCACTTTTGCTTATTGACTTTCGGCTTTGTCTCTTTCTCTTTGTGTATGTGTGTTGTGTGTGTGTGTGTGTGTGTGTGTGGGGCACAGGAAATGCTGCGCACAATGCAATTGAAAATACGCTTTAATTAAACTAATCAGACGTTATATACACCATATGCAGCACAACGCAGCCACAACAGACGCCCACACACACACACACACAGACACACACGCGCGCAGCAGAACTTGCGTTGTGTATAGACAAACTATACATACATACATATATTTTAATGGGCTTCTTCAGACCGTATACAATGGCAAGAAGAAACTTTTCATTTAATGCAAAAAAAAAAAACGAATTTTAAATTTGTAAACAAACAAAAATGGAAAAAAAAACACGCACACAAAATTGAAAATAATATAACATGTTTCTTAGAGCAGGCGAGGCGACGACGCGTTTTGCGGGCGATTCGCGCGCGTTTTCTGCGCGACTTTTAGTGCGACGCGTTGCACTTGCATTGGAAAAAGCTTTATAACTTTGTTGTTATTGGGTGGATTGTGTTGAAATATCACATAGATGCAGTTAACATATGTAGCTATAGTACTGTCAAATTTCAAGGCATAAATAAAGTTGGTAGTCCAAAAGAATCTGGTTTATTTATTGTATATAGTCTGATAAAGTTTGCCAAGAATTTCCCCCCAAGTCAAATCTAACCGGAAGTATAGAAAAATTCGCTTGCCCAGCTCAATGTAGATATAGCCAATTCTTCTTTCTCTCTCTCTCTCTCTCTCCTGTGTAAGCTTATCCCCCGCAAAGAGTGATTCTTTTTAAACATGCATGAATAATAAACTGATTAATCAGATATTTATAGTAATAAATTATGTGTATGTTTCATTATCAACCTATAGAGAATAAACAAATATCTAAACTTAGCCAACCCGACCACACCTAACCTCAATTCTCATTTTACAATGATCTTCACTCTTCAACTTCAACTTTGAACTCTGCCCTGAACTGCGTGACCAAAGCAACAACAACAACGAGACTGAAGTCATAAAAAGGCAACATTACATAAATTGCGAATTTCATTTACCGAACTTCATTATTTTCTTTTTTTCTTTTGCTTTTGCTTTAGCTTTTGTTGTTGTTTTTGTCGCTTCTTCGCTTTGTCGTGCGTCGAGCAAAGGCAAACAGCAAAAAATACAATAATAAGACAGTTTGCTGTTGTTGTTGTTGCTATTATTGTCGTCTCTTAAGCTGCTTGCTCACTTTACCGTTACCGTTAGGCTACAGGTTACAGCAGCAGCAGCGCAGCAGCAGAACAACAACAAGAAACACTCGAAAAAATGTTTGCGACTGGCGAATTTCGCCCAAATTCGAGTGAATCACAAAAGGCGGCGCGCGATCGAGTGCGGGCGTAACGTGGAAGGGGGAGGGAGAGGGAGATATACAGACTCATACACACACCTCTAGAACACACTTTGCTGGCGCTGCAGAAGAAGAAGAAGAAGAACACTGACGCAGACGCGGACGCAGCAGACGCGACAAGCGAAGCGAAGCGAGGCGAGCGTAAACCGTAAACCGATGCCGCGTGCGCGTTCGCATTGAAAGTTCGTAAACGACTGACGGCGACGCGCCAGCAATGTCCCCTAAGTCGCTGGCGCAGGCGGCAGCACAACCAAAAGAGAGAGAGAGGCACGTCAGTGGGAGAGAGCACTGCCAGCCGAACGCCAAAGGCTGTGTGAGTGTGAGCCTGCAGGCAGGCAAACGAAACAACACAGCGAGAGAGAGCGCAGCACGAATGTGCATATGTGCGGGAGAGTGAGCCTGCACAGGCAGGCTAACGAAACATCACAGGCAGAGAGAGCGCAGCACGAATGTGCATATGTGCGGGAGAGTGAGCCTGCACAGGCAGGCAAACCGAACGTCACAGGCAGAGAGAGCGCAGCACGAGTGTGTGCGTGCGGGAGCCGAAGCTTCTCTGCACGCGCAGAAGGAGGAGGCTGAGGCGAATTGATAAAATGGAATTTGAATTTGAATTTAACAATAACAACAAGCAGCAGAGCGAGAGGCAGCAAGAGCGAGGGAAGAGCTAAAGAAGAAGGAAGCCATTTGCTGAGTCACAAATGGTGGCAGGTTCACTAAACTGCAATAAAATCAATATCGAAAGCAACAACAACAACAACAACATGCAAATTAATTAGACAAGCGAGCGAGAGAGAGGGAGAGGGAGAGAGCGCGCGCAATAGTTGCAGTTGCTAGTCAGGTAGTATTTAAACCACCGCTCTCTTCCCGCTCTCTCTATCTCTGTCGGTCCAGCTTGACCGGCTTTGGCAACGCTTTTCACCGGTCGCTTTTCAGCTTTTCAGTTGTCGGTCTGGTTTTTCCGCAACTTACTGGCATTGCCCTCCACACTTGCCAACCGCAGCATGCGGAAATGTGTGAAAGAGAAAGCGCATAATCCAATAAGAGAGCGCGAAAGCAGCAGCAGCAGCAGCCGCGGCAGCAACAACAAGTGCAACAATGCCAGCCCTGTTTTGTGGCAAGTGCATGTGGTAAGGTGAAACCCGTTGCGGTAGGGAGCAACAAAGAGTGAGAGAGAGAGAGAGAGAGAGGGGCACTCCGATCGAGAAACTGGAACCACATTGCAATAAGATATACCCAGCCCCCCCACCACCACCCAATGCCAAGTTGCGTCAGCTGCGAAAGAGTAGACAAACTGTAAAAAGTAACTGAACGAAAGCAGCTTAGCTGCAACACCTGCCAGAACTGCTTGCGAATTCTAAGCAAAAACCGCTGCCGTTGCATTTGACAGTTGTTCTTCAATGGAAATTCTTTTGTCGCCTTTCCGGAAGTTATTTATGAATAGCAAAGCTAAAGAATTTCCCAAACAAAATTGAACTATTTACTTTATACATAATGACAATCCCTAGATCGGTTTTATCTACCACTCGAACGGGGGTCTCTCGCCTCATTAGAGCTGGGATTTCCCTCAACTTATCAGCATGTTCGCTTTGCTTCCCATGCTGAGTCAGACTAGTCTTCGAATTCGTAAGATCTATATATATATATGGAGCGGTACTTTGACTTTCTCATTTGGGAGGATTATAGTATAAGTATTGTATAATATATAGTATAATATTCTGATTGTGATCCCTGAATTGCATGCATTGAAATAGCTTTATATATTGCAAACATGCATAGTATATATATTCTTGATCAGTATGACCAGTCCGGACTGATTTAATCATTTTCGTATGTCTGTCCGTCTGTCCGTTTGAACGCCTGGATCTTAGCTATTATTAAAGCTAGAGACACCAAGTTCAACATAAAGGTTCCTGTATACCATAGGCCGATCAAGTTTATTCCTAACCTAACCTAAGATCCTCTACCTAACCTTAATCCTAACCTAAAATTAAGAATTTTAACAATTTGTCAAGGTTTAACAAAACAAAAATGTTATTTATTTTTGTCACAAAATAACTTCCCTACACTTTATACCCTGTAAATGCTGCACACGCATTTCCGCAGCGCAATTGAATCAAATTTTATGGCGGCTTTCGCAAAAACGCAATCCGAAAATGCAATTTGCGGCAACTTGCGCAATTTGCAGTCGGCTTGGCACGCCCAACGCACACACACCCGCCTCCCATCTACCCCATCCTACCCCTGCGGAGGGGTAGAGCTAATAACTCTCGAAATTAATATGCGCTTAGAAGCGCCAACTAGCCATAAAAGTGATAGACATATTAACCCAGTACTCCACATTTCTCTTGCACGACGCAGCAGACAGAAGCAGAGACGGCGACGGCGACGGCAACGGCAACGGCGACAGCGACGTCAACGCAGACGTACAAAGTAGCAATTTGCAGCTTTGTTGCGTGTGGGAGAGTAGCAAAAGTACACACACACACACACACACACAGTGAGAGTGAGGTGAGCTGAGCTAAGCTGCGGCGAAGAGCGGGAGTTAAAGAGAGGGGAGTGGAAGAGCGGCAGAGCGGGGGTTTCTCTTGACTGTATTGGCATAAGTGAAGCATGCACGGCAGACACGCGAATGCGATAAAAACCGCAGCTGACTGCGACGTCTTAGCTGGCAGAGCAGAGAAGCGGACTAAAATTTAGTGGCAAGCAATGCATGCAATGCGGCACGGCGAGGCGGCGAACAGCAAACCAAATGTGCTTGCTCTTATCGTTGTTGTTCTCCCCGTTGTTGTTGTTGTTGTTGTTGTAGCTGTTGCTTATTTACGACACAACGCGATCCCAGCGCCCAACCCCAATGTCGAAGTCCAACCCCCTACCCCACCTGCTGCTGCCGGCGCACACACACACACACACACAGTTTCCAATACACTTTGCGGCAGAAGATAACCTTTTTTTATATACCCTGTTAGAGCATTTGAAGCGGGTATGCTGTTGGTAGTTATGCTTGTCGCATTCTTTCTGTCTCTTTCTCTGTCTGTTTTTCTTTCTCTCTCACTTTGCTGTCTCTCTCACTCGAATGGAATCTCTTCCTCTATTCGCCTACCTACAGGGTATCTGTTTAGTCCATACCACACACACACTACTGTCTCTCTCTATTTTTTGCACGCTTAGCCCCGTGTCCCGTTTGCATTACAAATTGAAAAACTGGTTTATGACTTGGCTAACTTTTGCTACGTGCACTGAAAAGCGAACCAAAAAAAACTGTTGCATGCTTTTAGGCTGCGAAATTATCAGTCCGAAAAGATTATTATGCTCTCTGGGCGTGGGCCAATCCGTTACGACAGGGGATGGGAGAGAGAGAACAACCTGAGTTGTGCTGCTGTGCGCGCTGATTAAAGTTGCCCCCTGAGTTGTTAGGGTATCAGCGGGTGCGGTTACACACGCATACACACCCATGTACACGCATTGCCTCAGCCTAATGGCAACCTGATCGGCTAAGCGGCTTAGCAGCGTATGGCAGGGGGGGTGGAGGGGGTTCATAGGCTGCGGGCAAATGTGACGATTTGGCTTAATAATGGCTCTGGTTGGTCTGTCAGGGGTGCGCAGCATTTTACAGGGTATGCGAAGTGGGGAATTTGTCGTCTTCTTTCTAGACGTTTGTAGTTCTTTCTTTTACGCTTTCTGTCTTTCTACTCTATCTTTCGCTTTTTTCTATTCTCAACTTTCACTCTTCTTTTCTTCTTATCTTTTTCTCTCTCTTTCTTCCTGCTTTGTCCATGCTTTCCTCTCTCTTTCAACCTCTCCCTTCTCTCTTGAACTTCGTTTTGCCTACACTTTCATATCCCCCAGCTTTTGTCAGTTATTGCGTAGCGTATTCCCACTTCGTTGTTGCCCATGCCACGCCTCCCTTCTTGCTCTGCCTTTGCTTCCTGCGCGGATTACTCAGTTCAATGAGAATGTTTTGCCCGTGCGTTGCGGCACGCGTGTCTGCATATCCAGCAGGCACCTGTCTACCTCCCTCCCTCCCTCTCTCTCTCTCTCTCTCCGTCTCTTTCTGTGTGCGAGTGTGCACGCGTGATAAATGGCTTTTATCTTTTTAAAGCACTTCAGTGCACGGCTTTGCAATTTTGCAGAAAGCAACGCAGAAACAAAAAAAAAAAAAAAAAACGAAGGGAAACGCGAAAAATAAAGCACGAAAAAATTATTCAATGTAAGTGCCACGCCCACTCCAGGCAGCTAAACAAAAGTTGCCCCTTTTCTGCCAACAGCAACAGCAGCTGGCAGCCTTTTTCCTCTTCCCATCTCTTTGCTACCCTTTCCGCTGCATTGCGTCCTTGTCTTCGTCGTCCTTTGTTGTTGCTTATGCCTTTCGCTTTTCAATGTCGGCAGGCAACGGCGTCATTTCGTGTGCGTTATGAGCTAGTTAATTATGGTGTCTGATACTCTCTCTCCCTCACTCCCTTCCCTTGCCACTTACATCTTCACTACTTCAGCAGTGTGCGCTACACAGCATGCAGTGAGGCATATCAGTTGGCAGGGGTAACTCCAAGACGAAAGTGTGGTTTCCTTAAGTTATTACTGCAGCTTTTTGTTCAAGCGTGAAGCTTTTAAAGCTTTAAAGCTTCTTAAAATACTTTGTTGCAGTCTAGGAGCTTTTATTAGAAAAGAGCTTAAAGCTTTGCGCATTTTTGTCCGTCTTAAACTCATAATAATGTAATGTAGAGTATAAGGAAGTCTAAAGTCTTTTAAAAATATGAAAAGCTTTTGCAGATTAAGTCAAAGTTATGTTGAAAAGTTTCTAGAATAACTTTTTGAGGCTTAAATCAAACTT
The DNA here is from genome assembly GCA_018904095.1 of Zaprionus ghesquierei. NCBI lineage: Eukaryota > Metazoa > Arthropoda > Insecta > Diptera > Drosophilidae > Zaprionus > Zaprionus ghesquierei. The sequence continues at coordinate 3,181,210 of JAEIGP010000394.1, forward strand.
TCTTAGAACTATTTTTGAAAACAAAACTTCTAGAAAATTTCAGAAAATCTCTTTTTAAAACAAGCAAAAGCTCAACTCAAGCTTAAACTCAAATTAAGCAAAAGCTCAGCTTGCGCAAAAGCTTCGCTCTGCCAAAGTTTCCGCTGCAGGTGATTTGCCTAGTCGACTTCAACTGCTTTTCTTGCCAACGCCTCGCAGCAAATTTGCTCGCATGACTCATCTGAGAAACTGCGCAAAACTTTTGATGCTGTTGTGGCTCCACTACTTAGAGAGAGAGTAGGGGGAGCACTATGAGACGGGGGGAAATGGAGTCGCACTGCCACCGTTTGGTTCATTTTATCATTAATATTTAAGCGTCGTGTCGATTCAATCGATTGATGTAGCGCAAGACGGCGACGCTGGGGCAGAGAAGATGCTGCATGAAATGCGCAAAACTTGCAAAAGACATCGTCGTGTGTGTGTGTGTGTGTGTGCGTCTATGTGTGTTGCTGATGGACAGACATAGTGTGGAGCTGGGGAGGTTGCCAGGGCCAAAGGCCTTTGAAAGCGACAGCATCAAGTCAAATTGGAGTTGAATTTGTTCGGTCGCGTTAAATGAGCGAAATGTAATTACTTAATTAGTGACTGCCTTCGCTGTGTGCGTGCGCGTGTGTGTGTGGGTGAGCCATTAAAGCAGCTTAACGTCGTATGGCCAAGTCGCATTTAAACTTGATTAGTTTTATGACCCGAGGGAGATGCCATTGCCTGCATCTTTCGTGTGCGCAAATCAAAATCCAATCAACGGACAGTTGGCATATTGATTGCCACGCCCCCCCAGCACCCAACTCCCCAGTTCCTGTGAAAGCAACCCTGCGACATAAAACTTTATGCTGGCATAAAAATTCGTGTTGCCTACTTTTAAGCGCACGCCTCACTTTGCTCTCTCTCTCTCTCTCTCTCTTAGCCGAGACACGCACCCAGACGACGACAAAGTGTTTTGCATACTTTTAAGCGCGCACATAAAATTCCACTGAACTGACATAAACACCGCAAAAATGAACGCCGCAACACCTGCGACACACAAATCACAGGCAGGGGCGTGGCAGGCAGGGGGGGGGGGCAAGGGGGGCTCCGGCAGTAAATAAATAAAAGCAATAATGCAGACAACAGACGACAGTCGACAGCAGGCGCCATAAGTAGGTGAGCTCAGGCTGTGTAGCGCAGACATACACACACACACACACACACACAGAGACACCCACTCACTCGCACACAACTTTTCTTTTTATTTTTCTTCATGAATTTTCATCTTGCTTTGCCCTTGAAACTCAACTTGCGGCAATTTCGCATAGATTATATAATGACTGTCATGCGATATCGGCGCTGTGCGCTGAGTTAAACCACAAGTAACAAACTCGTGCTCGTGCCTGTCGTCTAGGATTTCAAACAACGCGCCTCACTGCACACCACAGCTACACCAGCATCAGCTCTACATACGTGTATATGTATATTACTACTAATGGCTCTAATGGCATCAAATTGATATATCTCAAGTGATGCAGTGCAATTGCCTAGGGTCTCGAATTGTCACTTGAGTTTGTCATAGATGGAAATTGATAGTGACAAGTGTACGGATATGGCATGTATATAGAAAGCTGACTGGTGTAGAAGAGGTATAACAAAACTGTATAAGCTAATTATAGTATATATATAGTATTATAGTATGGTATAGATAGAAAGCAAGAAAGAACAAAAATATATTACATATCTATCTCATAATATCAGAATTGAGTCAGAGAAAGATAAAGATAAGCAAATAATATTACTGATACTATATCAGTCATACTACTAATATGGTCTCTTACTCTCTTTATAGCAACATTTTCTATAATTTCTTGATAAAATTGCAAAACTAAAGCCAAGTCAATATTTGCTTTACTGGCGAATTCAACTTAAGCAGCTCGCGCACTTCCCAAGCGGCACACTTAGATAAATATATGACTGTAAATAAGCACACACACACAACACACACACACACACACACACACACACACACACTCAAAAATACACACAGTTAGCTGAGTCAAGTGCAAAGCTTGCGCCATAAACATCTTAACATTTTGCCAGGATTAACCAAAAAATTTTGCGCCACGCCCCCCGCCCACAGCCCACAGCCCATGCCAACTGTCATATGTAGTAGCTGCAGTGGGGGAGAGAATGGGGTGGGGCGCTGTAGACAGTTGGCTGAGTGGATTACAACGCACGAAACAAGCTCAAGGGCGGCACAGAGCCAGAGCGAGAGCGAGAGAGAGAGAGAGAGAGAGAGCAGAAGGCAGCCAAGATCTATGTACTTTTTTTGAAGCAGAGGCGTGGAGCAGGGGTTGCCAAGGGGGGCGGTGTGTCAGGTGGGAACTGGCGTCGGTTTTTTGGGAAAAACAACAGTTGAAATTCCCATGGTGCAAACTTTATTCTATTACGAGTTGCCAAACAATGAAAAGGAAAGGGAAACAGAGAACAAGACAGCGACAAAGAGCAGAAAAAGAAAGGGGAGGGGGATTGGGAATGAAAGAGCATGGGGTAGCGACAATTGAAAGTTGTTCGCGTAGCTGAAGATGCTGCGCTGCGGTTGTCTGGCGCGGCGCAGCGCAGCGACAACAAACTTGAAGCCGCTGAAGCAGCTGAGGTAGCAAGGCGCCCCCCTTCGCCTCCACCCCTGCTGTTTTGGGGCCACATTTATGGCATTTGGGATTTGCATGGCAGGCTTAAGACGCAAGGCGGCAAGGCAAGGCGCTGCGCCAGGAATTAGTTCAGTTTTGGGCGAAGGCAAAGGCAGCTTTCCCATTAAAATGATTTAAATTAGTCCGCTTGCTGCAGGCGGAGGTAAGGTAAGGCAGAGGGGTAGGGGGAGGGGGGACTAGGAGCGTGTCTGTGCCCTGTTTATCCTGTCGTATTTCGTTGTTTTCAGTCGCCTAAGCTACGTGTCTGCCATGCCAAGTGCAGCTGCTTCAAAACCAACTCCGCCCACCGCCCGCCGCCCCCTTACTCATCCAGCGGCCCAATTGACTGGCCCAAGCAGAGCTTAGCTTTGCCAGGCAGCTATTAAATCTTAGTTAATCTGCCTCTCACTCGCACTTGCACTCGCTCTCTCTATCTCTCTCTATCTCCCTCTCAATCTCTCTCTACTTCTTCCGAGCTGTCTTCCCTTTTGGCGCTGTCCACTCTGGCTCAGTGTCAACGTCTTAAGCCAAGTTGACCAACAGCTTGAGCACTCGACACGGCTTAGTTGTGGTTGCTTTATGATACCCTGTAATAATGGCAGGGAAAAGTTGCTCGAAAATCTGTTAAAAATATGTTTCTTACTGAGCTAAAGCAACTCTTCAACCCAATAAACCTTTGCACCCGTTAAAGAACCACGGAAAAGGCAAATGCTAACCATTGTCCAGTGTTGGTAAATCTTGTTTATTTTCAAGATTTCTGCAGATTTGCTAACTTCTTAAACAAAACTCTTGCATCTTTACCTTAACGAAACATTCTTCAAACGCAGATTATACCAAGGCCCATGATAAAGACCAATAATTCATGAACCAGTGTTGGTAAATTTCGATGGAGAAGAGATTTCTACAGATTTTTAAGTTTTAAAAGTCGCATTTTGCTTAGCTCAAGCCAAGCAGACTCTTTAGAAATACAGGGTGTACCCAAAAACGATCAGAGACTTATGTCCAGTGTTGGTTAATCTTAAGTTTCTAAAGATTTCCCAAAATTTGAATTACTTATTACTTCACTTTTCTATTTCTCGTTCTCTCTGGGAAGAACCCCCTCATTCTCTTCCTTCTTATTACCATATAGAGCAACTGCTAGTCGCGCACACCCCACGCTACCACGCATGCTTCCACTTGATTTCGCCACCCAGCTAGAATGTTCGACAAGCAGCTGGGCAACCCCTTCGAGCTGACTGAGACTTTTGGCACTTGAGCAACACTTCAAGCAATTATCAGAGGCGCAGCAGGCAGAGGGGAAGGGGTCGGGGGCGGGGGGCGTGGCCAGTTAAGCGAATGAAGCAATAATTGTAGCAACAATGAAACAGGCAAAGGCGGAAAAGTGCTAATGGAAAATGCAAACAACATATTAAACAATTAAACGGAAATTAGCACGAAATATTCACACACAGTTTACTAATTGACAGCAAGAGAGAGAGAGAGAGAGAGGGAGAGAGAGAGAGAGAGAGAGAAAGGGAGGAATCAGACAAGCAAGCTGAGGACGCCACTTCATTAACGTGAAGGAGTCGTAAGGAGTTCATAAGGCAAGAACGGAAGCCGGAAAATTGCTAAGGAAATGAATGCTGTGAAAATATGGCAGAGATAACGGTAAAACTAGCACTCTATATAACTGTAGACGAGGCTAATGAAGGTTGCCACTGCACACAGGTAGCCGAAAAAACAACTAAACGGAAACCGGACGTGGCAAGTGGCAACAAGCAGAAGGCAACGGAAGGAGGCAACTTAAATATGCAAGACGACGCGCCGCTGGGCGCCAACTGTGCCCCCCCACACACACAGCCGTGCCCCAACTGTGGCCACCCCCCAAGAGCAACCCTCACAGTAGACTGTGGCAGCTGTGGCACGGTTTGGCTTGGCTTGGAGGCAACACACATAAACCTGCAACACTTGCAGCCTCATCAACGTGGCGGAACGAGCCCAAAAGAAATTGATTTTATGCAACCTCCAGCAGGCACACACACACACACACACACACACACACATATATATATATATACATATATATCTGCCTGTATAGCATGGCGTATGCTAAACCAACTCCTGCTCCACGCGCACCAGACAGAAGTGACATAAATAAAGAACAGAACGATAAATCTAACCCATAAGCAGTTAAAGAGTCAGCCCCAAGCTGCGGCACGTAGCGGCCCCGCCCTCTTCTCTGCCCGTCTAACCTTGCTCCTTTCTTACAAGAAATACCGCAAAATGCAGATAAATATGTAAATAGATACAACTTGGATTATGTTTCGACAACAAAAGTGAAAAGCGTTTTACGGCCATGGCACCCTGTGAGGGCAAGCAAAAGAGTGAGAGTTACCAGCGAGGGAGGAGTTTGGAGAGGGAAAGGAAGCAAACGGAAACGGAAACGGGTCGCTGTAGTTGATATATGTTTCTGTCGCAATACAGAATCATCATATGCCAGTGGTTATTTACAGCTAGCTGAGTTATGAATGTGTATCAAAGTGTTTAAGAGATTTCTACTTAAGGAGAAGGTACTTATTGGATAGCAGAGTAGAGCAAGATTGGATAACCTATCGGACTAAGGTCTTTTGGAATTCTTGGTTTATAAAGTTGAGCGATTGCGATACATCTAAGTTATCCCTCCATCCTAAGTAACAAGTTCCTCTCCAATCTTCTCTTCGATATTATTATGTTGGTTAGGGCCTTGGTAGTCTTTCTTCCATATTCCTCAGTCAATACACTCTAGGCACCCTCTTTAAAAGGCACTACCTTTACATAGTCTACACTTCCAGAGCCTAACTACAAAAGTCTAGCCACTATCTAGAACTCTCAACTCTCTAGAGCTTCCCCTATTCAGTAGACTCCCCTAGAACAACTCTCCCTACCAGCTACTCACTCATGCAGGACCCTACCAGTAGTACTCCCAATTGCTAATTGCACTGGCGTTTTGTGAGTCTAATATCCGTATAATTTACCCGCAAGAGGAAGCAGTAGCTTCCCCACCTTTCTTTCCTCAAAAGAAACTACCTGTAGCCCCCATAGCCGCCTCATTTTATGACCCACCCAAAGTGCCCAACCCACCGACTGCCTTTTCCTTCTACCCCTAGCCTAGCATCCCCTGGTAACTGTGTTGTTTGTCATTTACCGTATCAAAATCAATCGAAGCTAACAGAAAAACAACAAAAAAAGACCAAGGAGAAGGAGGGAAAAGGGCAGGGTCCGCACTCGGACGGGAGGCCTAGGCGAAAAAAAACCCTAAAACCATCAAAGAGACGTTGAAATTTTATGTGCCCGCAAGGGTCACATTAAAACGCATGTTACAACAACAACAACAACCGATACTGATAGACGTGGGTTTCTCTGGCAGGTTGAGAGGGTAGAGTGGAGAAGAGAGAGAGAGAGAAAGAGAGTTGGGTAGTATGGGAAGTATATTGGCGCATCCTTTCGATGAGCTCGACTGGCATTTTAATAGACTGTTGACTGTTGGCGGTGTTTACAGTATGTCTGCCTGAGCTGAAGCTTTAGCAGCTTCTGTTCCACAAAGGCGGGGAGCGGCAGTACGACAACGTGACAATGAGTCGTGACAAGAACAACGCACACGTAGCCCAACACAGAACAACAAAAAGAAAAAACAGATGCCTGGATTTCTCAAACATCGAGTTGACAAGCCTGTGACAGCTTTAAGCTTTAAGCCAGACTGGACTAAGGTTTTCTGACGGATTTGGGTAAGGGGAATCCCAAAGAGGAAACCCATTATTCCCTCAAGGGTTTCAGTTGAAATTCCAAGCAACAGGCAGGAGTTTGGGTTGCTTTATGCACCTATATAGGCGATATATAAACTAAACCTACACCATAAGCTGACTAATCAAAAGTGGAAGTGCAAAACATCTATCCAAATTGGTGACCACAAGAACCAAACGGAAAAAAGGGAAATGTAACTGCGCTTTAATGCTCCAACATTTGCGGTTCCCCTAGAGGGGCTCGTCGCGGGCACCTAATACAGCATCCCCTACCAAAAGAGCATCGACCAAAAACCAAAATAAAAAGAGAGAACTTTTACCCTTTTGCTATCCCAAAACAACAGATAAGCTGCTAGCAAATTCATTGAGGAATATCACATACACTTACGAACTTAGCATGGAGATTGGAAAACCCCTAGGATACTCCTACATAAAAGTGGATACCCCTACACTAAAGCTATCTTTAGGAAGTCTAGGTCTAAAAGTTATACAAGGAAAAATTAAGTTAAACCTTTATCCTAAACTAAACTACCAGTCAAACTAAATCTTAATAAATAAGAAACCCCAACTCGTTGACAAAGTCCGTATAACCCAATATCAACTGAAGAGCATCACAAAAACCCACTATCACCAGCCTAGTGTGAACAAAAACAAAAAAAAAACCCCAGCGCAAGAGTCAACTAAAGCAAAACCAAAGCTAACCCAACCAAACTGAACCAAAATGGAACTACGAACGAGTAGGGGAAACCAAGCTGAACCGAAGCGAATGGTTAACCGGGACGAACCCAACAAGTGAGTAAAAATCTAATCCATTACTCAAACCCGCAAAGGCGAAAGTAATGGTGCCACCCTCCCCTGATGCTGGCTACAGAAGGGGTTATGGTAGCTAGTACCAAGTGGGGGAAGGAAATGCTACCAAAAAAACGGCGTAAATCTTGTGTAACGTTTTTAGTGTCCCTTTTGTTGTTGTCTGGTCGCGCCTGAAGATGAGCTCCAAAAATAGAGAAGAGAAAGGCGAGAGGGAGAGAGAGAGACAGCATGTTCAATTGAATGAGTTCAGGCTGGAAGGGAGAGACATGTTCGTGCTACGTGTGGCATATGCGGCACGTCGATGCGGAAACGGAAATAAAACTGCAATTCGGATGACCAGTTGAATGTGCGACCAAAGCGTTGCGAATCGCTGCCGCTCGGTGCCAGCCCTTTTGGGCTGACCTTTTGTGGCATCAACTTTGACCACACGCAACGGAGACGTGTGAAATGTTTTTGTGGTAACTTCTTGGTCGCTTTTTTTCCAATTCTTTGCTTCATCATTGCGCGAAAGTTCAACTTGAAGCAGCGATCGCCCTTAGACTGGTGGAACCCATTTTAATTTTCACAACTTTTGACCCAAATTCATTTGTCACAACAGCACAAAGGATAAAGGAGAAAGAGGAGAAGTTAGTAAACCCGAAAAGGAGGCAACCATGCGACAAATAGGGCCGAGGTCGGTGGGGCAAAGTTTATATAAATAACTAATAGTGTGCATACCCTCTGTCAATTCATCGGTGACTCGTAAACTTGCGAACAAATGAGACAAACTGAAGTTTGGCAACAGTCAGTCAGGGGGGAAAATAAGGTTTTTCCCTTTAGATTCACTTGACTAAACTAAACACTGATGGGCAGGCACTAAGCAAACTGTAGTAAAACTGTGGATAATGCAACAATAACAACAGTTTAACAGCGCAGCTATAAAGCTTCACTTGAGAAGTTTGGCAACAGTGCAAAGTGCTGCAAAGATGCAGCTGTGACTTGAAGCTGCATAGATCATAAAACAAGACGAGACGAGTGGCTGGTCATTTGTTGAGAAGTCGTTTATATAAGAGTAAAGTGAAGTTTGGCAACAATGTGGGAGAACGGATACGTTACCTTCAGCGGATGCATTATTGTAAAGTATAGCAACACAAAAACAAAAGCAAACTGCAAATAACTGCATAAAGCGCTTAGGTTTAATGTGAGAAGTTTGGCAACAATGCAACTATTAACTCCCATCGGAAGGTACGTTAAGAATAGCTGCGTCAAAGAAGTTTGCCAACAATGCACAGAAAATAGTGAAGTTTGGCAACAATGCCAACATGAATGAATGCTCTTAGTATTGCCCAACATGCGCAAATTATCACTTTCAGCGAAGTTTGTCAACAATGCAAGAAGTTTGGCAACAATGGCGATAATTGCTTCCGCTTTGGGCGTCTCTCAAAAATGCTGCAAATAGTTGATAAACTACGTCGTTTTAGGGATAAATATCTCAGCTCCTTTGCTAGAGCAGCTTAAAGCTTAAAGCACATTCTACAAATCCCTTTTTTGCCACCGAAAGCCGCAGAAAATATTTGCAAGCTTAATAGACGGAAATTAAATCAAGATTTGCGTGCTTGCAGCAAGAGGAAACGGAAATGGAAGCGAAAGCACGAAAGTGGAAGGGAAATTGGAGTCGAGGAATTTGCATATTTGTCGCCCCGCCGGACAACCTCCTCACACTCACACACACCTACACACCCACACACACAACTCCTCAAGCCCCACAAAAACCGAACTGACATTTTTGACCATGAAAATGAAAATATGTGCGAGTTGTTATCTGCTCCGACTCCGACTCCGACTCCGGCTGCGCTGCTCTTTTTTTGGCCAGACTAAGAAATATGTTGGCTGTGCGTGTGTGTGTGTGTTTGGATTTGTAAAAAGCGCAAGTGTAATTAGTGTGAGGCTTAACGGGGCTAAACAAACGTGGGCCAAAAACTCAGACAGAAAACGACCGCAGCGCGTAGCCAAAAAAAAACTGTTCAAGCTGAACCTGTTTTATGTGGGTTCTCTGCAGAGATAGAGAGAGAGAAAAAGTAAGAGGGAACTAGAGTTATATATTTAGAGAGTAGAAGAGAGAGAGATATTTCCAAATTGCATAGGTTTTTCGCCAGATTTTTCCAGTTGCAACTGTCTCGTCTGATAAATCGCGCAACGCTTTATTTACGACCATTTCGTATTGCTGCTTCGCATTTTTGCCCCTCTCTTTTTGACGTATTTTATGCATGCTTACTTTTTTTATGGCCGGCACCCATGACGTATGCGTGATATGACATTTGCATCCCAGACTTTGAGGGGCATGAAGAAAAGTACAGAGCGAAAATTAACTTTAATTTATGAACTTTTTTGCAAAATGAGTGTGACAAATTTAATGTAGTGCGAAAGATGAAGAAGAAAGATGAATATACAATATAGTACTATATATAGCATGTGAAATGGAAGATGAAGATGGAGAAAAAGAAGGCAGCTAAGGCATGAGTGGCTTAATAGTTGAGGGAGTTACCCAACTAACTATAGAGAACTTAGTTTTTAAACCATTTGGAATATCTTAAGATTTCTTATGTCTTAATGCTTTACCTGATCATAAAAAATAGATCCATCAATTTGCAGTTTCATTCTTTAGTAGGTTATTTTTATAGAGCTTTACTACACTATAGATTGTCTTTACAAATTTGGATACATTTTAAATCACATTGAATTATTCAGTTTATTTTTTTAAGATTAGCTAGTTCAATTGAATCAAGATTTCTAGTTAATTTATAGAACTCTTTTGCTCTGTATTGAAGAGAAAACTCTTCCAACTCTTCCTAACAGATGAATGCATAATAAAAGATCAGTTTAACCAATTTGAACTGAACTTAAGTCGATTCATTCCTCACATCCCATTACACATCAACATCATCTCCCCATCACTTCTTTTCCCTTCCAGCGACCTACAGTAAATCGAATGAAACTGCATGATTATCAAGTTGACAGGCCTGGAAAAATACACATCTATACACACACAGACATATCCATCAGGAATACTGCGAATTGTACTTGTTTATGGCATGTTTTATGGCTTAAAGAAACTTCCAACTTCCGGCAATCAATGCAGATCGACGGGGCGTAAACGGACAACACCTTGATGAGTCGTCTTGCGTGTGGGGATCTCATTATCAATGTTTATCATCATCAGCATTATTAACTTGATCTGCATCATTGTACATACACGTATGTATATATCCCAGTTGTGGCCTTGAAACGGCAATACGAACTGCTTGCAGTCTCCCTTTTGGAATCGCATTAAAAACGCATCGAACTGAAATAGTTGCAGAGCGTAAAGATTGTCGGGCGAGCGCTGTCAGAAGTCGAGTGGGTGGCGCAGCAACAGGGGGAAGGAGGGAAGGAAAGGGGCAGGGGTAATACAGCGCCGAGGTGGGCGGGCGGGCGACGGAGCGAGTGCCTTGCCAGACCCGCAGCCGGAGAGTGAGAGCAAAGTCTTTTGATTTATGCGCAGCAATTAATTTTTTGCGCATTTTTATACCCTGCAAACGGTAGCAAATGTGAGTGGGTATATGTGCTGGTAAGGTATGAGAAAGTATATAATGGAATTCTCTATACATACTCTTAATATGTACTTCATATTTTTTTTTAGATTTTTAAAAGATTTTATAAAAAAGTTTATTCTACACAAAAAATTATAAAATTATTTTTAAAATTTTTTTCAATTTAAAAAAAAAATTTTTATGCAGGGTATAGTTTGTCTGTGAATAAAATATTGCCATTTTAAAGTGCAGTTTTGTTTATACACAATTTTATAGCTGTCGGCACAATAGTTGCTGAGTTTCTTGAGATGAGAGTTTCAAGAAGTTGAAGACGGAAAGAAATTTGATGTATTTCTTGTCTAAAGAAGGCAGAAGGAAATTTCTCATAAACAAATCAGTTTTATTTTAAGAAAATATACTTAAAAGCAATTTTGTTAACAAATTATTTTTATAGTATTAAAAAAATTAAAAAATTACATAAAATAATCAAGAAAGATGGAAAAAACTATTTAAGGAAATATTTATAAAAATTTCACAATTTTACTTGAGAAATCTTAAAGCATATTTATTTATAAATTAATTAGTTTACTTGTATATTTATTTCAAATAATAAAATTAAATTATATAAATTTGCTTGCATATTTATTTTAATCATTTTTGTTTTACAGGGTATTTGCCTGGTCGCACAGCAACTGTAACTATTGCCATGGGGAAGCTGGCATTGCCTGCGACGACAACATGGAACTATGCAAGAGGCGACATAGCATGGAACGGTAGCACACACACCACACACACACACACACACGCACACCTCGCACGTAGTGTGCGTCAGACAGCAACGAACAGAAGAAGGAGAAGGAGAAGAATGGAGAAGCAGGAGAGAACGTTATGGCAAGGTGCGTTCACGCGTTGCAATGCAGCAGGCGGACACACACACACACACACTCGCACACACACTCACGCTTGTCATTTGCCGGCCTGCTCGGCATTTTTGTGCACGGCGCACGGCGCACGGCGTGGCGTGGCGCGTCGCGTCGACTGCGGCAGAAGTTTTTGCGGCCAAAATGGGCAAACGCTTTGGAATTTTAGTTACGCTTTGTTGCCTGCCTATCTGTGTCTGTGTGTGCGTGTTGTTGTTGTTGTCGTCGTGCTAAGTGTTTGTTATGATTTATATTGGTTTTATTAAATGTTTCAACAACCTTTTGGGCTGAGAATTATTTACTGCTGCCAGGCACAAAACACACGCTGGGAGGGGGAAGGTGGCGGGGGGCGGTCTGGGCGTGGCTAAGCTCCAGACGTGCACTCAACTGTGTGTGACATCAGTCGGAGCAGCAGCAGAAAGTTGCAAATTCTGCTGCTGCTGCTGCTGCGTGGGGCCTCTCCACGCGTGCGGTTAATGAGTTTTGGCATCCGCACTCAAAGCGCAGTCAAAACCCAAACCCAAAGTTAGAACCCAACCCCAACTGGGTATCCAACTTGACTTCAGGTACTCTGCTCGTCCAGGTAGCGCTCCATGCATATTGACAGGCAGCAGCTGCACGTTAGCCAAACCTAATGGCCGAGCACACTTAGTGACGGCGATGTCAGGACTCAGTTAGGCGAGCGAGACATAGCGAGGCGGATCACACCGACGCTTTAATGCTCTAACAGAGACTTTTAGGCACTAGGGACAATTAGACATAGAGAGAGAGAGAGAGAGAGAGAGGAAGCTCTAAGCTAGAGATAGTTTTATAGAAAGAGATCGAGTGAAAGATACATAAGAAAAGAGATGGACAGAAAGATCAGTAATGGAAGAAGGGGAGAGAAGGAAAGTGAGACAGAGAGGGGAGAGGGAAGCTATTTATCTGCTTACAAATGCAAGTAGAGCTTAAAGCTCTTCAAAAAACATTCAAAGTAAAAGCTCCTTGAAGATAAAAGAAGAGATAGAGGCAAAGATCGGTAATGAGAGAAAGAGAGAGCAAGAAAGTGCGACAGAGAAGCTATTTACCTGTTTACAATCTTAAGTGGAGCTTAAAGCTGCTTAAAACTCCTTGAAGTAAAAGCTCATTAAAGTAATCACTTAAAAATCACTTTAAGCTTCCTAAAGTATAGCCCAAAACTTTCTTTAACTAAAAGCTTTAAGTTGTTTGAAATATATCTTTAAGCTTCTGAAAGTTGAGCTGGAATATTTGTGGTGCAGAGCTTTGAGCTCCATTTAAGCTCGTTTTACTTAATCACTTAAAACTAAGCTATTCAATGTATGACACTATATAAAGATATATCTATGTATTTTGTATCTCCAGAGTCGATAAGTATTCAAAGAGCTTAACTGATCAGCACAGAAGCACATGATAAAGCTTTCTGTTAGTTGCAGCCCAAACTTAACACAATTCATTTCGCAATTCAATTACTTCCAACATTATTTAATTTAATTTTAAATACTACAAATTTTAAGCTTTAACCCGCCCACTAAGCTAGCTTACGTGACTCGCAGGCCCAAGCTAAATCTTGGCCGACTTGATAACTTCTGCTATACTTAAGCTACACGTGTATTTGGTATAAATCATATTATGATTCCCCAACATACATAGTTGCCCTACTCAGATTTCCACAGCATGTCCAACCAGTTGCCATGGCCGTCTAAGCCGAGACCGAGGCCGCGGAGCAAGACGATGTCGAGGACATTTAAGTACAACATCCTTGTCGACACGCTGCACGTTTTTGACGGCTTTATTGTCAGCTCAAGCGATGCCAGCCACCCAGACCAATGCCTCCATTTCCATCTAAGATGCTGCCCCACCTGCACCACTTGAAACTCTGTCCATGTCGATGGTTGTCTTTAGTTTTTTACTCGCTGACGCCGCCGCCGCCGCCGCCATCGCTGAAAATGAGCACAAAGTGCTCCAAAGTCGCCAAGTTGTCTCTCAATATCTCACACTTGCTATCTCACTTGCACACACTTTCCCTCTCTCTCGCTCTCTCACTCTGTGGCCCGTCTGGCTGTCTCTTTTATGGCCACGCACTTGAATGACTTTTCATAACTTTATAAAAGTTTGCACAATGCAGCGCGAAAGATGACAAGCAGAAGGACGAATAGAAGGAGACAGCAGCAAAGTGAGAGGGAAAACAGAAGACTAGAGAGAGAGACTAGGGGAGAACTGGAGAGAGAGTGAGAGACTGAGACTGAGACAGAGCCGGGACGACAATGAAGACGTCGCTCGACAATGGCCAAGCAACTTTGGTACGTCGAAAGTTTTACGAGCCAAGCGTGGAAAGGAGGGGGAGTATAGGCGGAAGAGAGGGGGAAGGCGGAGCAGTGTAGGTAGCTAGGGTATTACTCGGCACTACGGCAGGGAGTGCACCTTTTGTCGCTCGGCACGTTTCCGCTTTGCCGTTTAGCGCCATTTGCCTCAAGTCTACACTTGAGCATAATGAATATTTTGCTAAATTGAAATGTTGTTGTTCGCGTTCCCTCATGGCACCCACCCACCCCCCTTCCCCTTTGTAGTGCGCCGCCCCTGCTGCCCTCGCTCCTGTTGTGCGCCACTGTTAAACGGCTTTTGAGTCACTTTCACTTTATGACTGCCTGCATAAATATGAAAAATGGAAAATTTAATATGCAATTTATGTCAGCGTAAAGTTTTTTTCTGTTGTCTACAAAGAACATGGGAGTACACTGAGCGAAAGCAGGGGTAAGTTGAGAAATAGGGAAATAAATGGGCACACTATGCAAAATTTCATGATTTTCTATAATCATATCAAGTTCTTTAGTTTATACTTAACTAGTTTGTTTATTGGAATATTTCAATAAAATTTACGTAAACAAAACATGAAAATATTTTAGTTATACAGTAAAAATTTCATCAAAATCGTAACATTATCTCCAACAATATCTAAGAAATGCTAACATTATAAAAATCTTAGAAGAAAATGGAATTGCTTTCATTTTTATAAAGTTCTTAAGAAAGTAACCCAGCCAACAATCTTGAACTCAAACTCATAATCCAACAACCACCTTCCTCTGCTAACCCTCTCTAAAATTTCTCTCAGTGCACACAGTCAGTTACCCCAGTCGCTGCCCCGCCTGGCCAGGGTGTCCTTTCAATTTGCATATTCTGCGCTCTGCTCGGACCGAGAGTCCAAAGAAAGTTGAGCCAAGGCACTTTTTTGGTCATTTCTTCTTTCACTTTGTACGTTCTGGTCATTGCGGTCTATTGTCTGGGGAAATTTAGTGCTGTGAATAAGTGTGAATATGTGAGTGAATGACGAGTGAGTGTGTGGCTACAGAACAACTGACACAACTTGGCTAATGAGTTGCTTCAGCTGCAGACCAAGAAGGCTTTAAGAATGTAAGAAGAAACCAACTGTCAGTTGTTTCCCACACACACACACATACACAGACACACACTCACACTCACACACACACACACTTATTCACACACACGCATTGCATAATTGCGAAATTTGAGCTTCACATTGAAATGACTTGTCAGTTTGTCAGTTAGCTGAATCTCATTTTGTGCGCTTAGCTAACCTCGAATCGAGTGAGTGAGTGAGTGAGTGAGCGAGTGAGTGAATGAGTGGTTGAATGAATGAATGACCAACTGACTGAGTGCGAGAGTGACTGACAGTTGTATGCTAAATATGATTGATACGATTGTTCATTGTTAAAGGGGCTAATGCCGGCAAAGACGAAGTCGAAGTCGAAGTCATCATGCAGCCATTTCTGTTATGACTCTTGATTGGCATCTGGATATTTGAATAGCATCCACCATGAGTTGTGAGTGTGTGTGAGTTGTGAGAGTTGTAAGAGTGAATAGTGCCATCGATTGCTGGATCATTTGCGTTCGCATTTCTCAGTTTTTTTTTTTTTGTTGGGTAATTCTGTTGGTTTTTCAATTCGTAAGGTTCTACGTGGATTACATTCTCAAGTGCATGTCAAATGTCAAGTATTTGCGCTTGAATGAGGTAGATTAACTTCGCTTAGCTTAATTTGCAGCACTGTTCATTTAACTGTAGCAAAGTGCAGTAGAAAATTTAACCAGTGGTTAGCTAACCACAAGTTTAAGCTATAAGCTACACAAAACATACTTAGTACCTAGACTTTTCTCCTTAACTTGTGCTTATCTGCAAGTTAACTTGTTAACCTGAAGTTCACTGGTTAAACTTGCAGCTAAAACTAACTGACAGTTAGCGGAAATACGTTGTAGATAAAAGCTGACAAGTCTGTTTTAGATTAAACCTTATGTTATACTTTATAACTACATGTAAACTTGAACTGCCTGTTAACTGCCAAGTTAAACTGCCTGTTAAATGGTAACTATCAGTTAAAATAGTCAAAGGTAAGAACAACTTAATGTAGCAAGCTTCTTCACTGCACCTGTTCAAATTTAACTGCCTGTCAATGCACATGTGATAACCAGAGCAATTTGTCAGCAAGTCAAATGTAACTGTCAGTTAGATTGAGACAAAGCCAAAGCTAATCGTGTGTTAAATTACACAATCAGACAAATTAAAGTAAGCACAAAAGGTACAATGTATATAGAACAACACACAGATTGATGCACACACCCCCTCATCACACACACACACACACACACACACAGCCTGCTCAAGTATTTATGCATTTTGATTAACGAGCGCGCCTGGGAAAAAGCTAATTAATTTGATTAGGCGATGACAAAAAGCGCCAATTAGCTTGGCTAACAATATGCCCCAACAACAATGACAATGACAATGTCATCAGTTACCAAAATACAATCACACACACACACGCACACGGTACACACACTGTGATGGTTATGCATTAAAACTTCTGCTAGATTAGGCCGGGCCAACAACAACAACAACAACAAGAAGCAGAAACAATGCAAATAAATTAATTATGTTAATCTGTTTACTTGTCAACGAGCTAACACAGCGTGGGTGTATTGCGTGTGGGGCAGGGGGTTAGCAGGCAATATTGTGGTTAGCAAGCTGGATTAAAGGGGAAGGGAGGGAAGGGGGAAGCAGGCGCCTTGTGGTGTATCATGTGTGCGACAGTTAATAAAGCAAACACCTGTCGCACTGCAAGCCACCTGAGGCAACTTTCAAATTGTGCCAGGCAGCTGTAAACCCACCCCTACCCTCTTCCCCCTTGTCTGCAGCATGTGTGCTGTTTGTTGCTCATACGCATCGTTGAACGCGCCAAGTGGGCAACAACAACAACAACAACGCGAAGAACAACGCGCAAATTGCATGAAGTTTTTTTTGGCAAACGAAGGCTCATCATGACGTTGATGATGACGTAGACAACGAGCCAACTGTCAGCTTGTCCAAGACGTCATCAATTTCATCTGACAAACAGCGAAGTTTCTTTCCCCCCCACTCCGCACCTACTGTGCTCTCTCACTCTCTCTTCCTCCTACTCTCCGTCTTTGCCACGACTTCTTTTGCCGCAGAAACACTTTGAAGCAAAAACTTTCTGCGGTTGCTGTGAAGTGTGTGTGTGTGTGTGTGTGTGTGTGTGAAGTGTGTGTGTGTGTGAAGTATGTGTGTGTGTGTGAAGTGTGTGTGTTTTCGAGTTGTATGTGTTGCTGTCTTTCAACAGTGTGTCAAAAGAAACTGAAAGCGACTAATGAAATTGCTACTGCAATTCGTGGATAGTTAAATTATCGATAAACATGCAAAGATTATGGAGAAAAAAAATCGACAAAAAAACGATTATAAAATAAAATTCGTTAACACAATGTGAAACGAAGAAAGTAATTGAAACATGTTCAGCTTAGTAGGAAAAGTAAAACAAAGATTGAGTTGTTGTAGAAAAAACCTGGAGATACGGTAGAAGTAAAGTGAAACATAACCTCAAATATTATACAATTATAAAATGAAATTCCTTATTTATTATTCTCTTAAGTATGAAACGAAGTGAAAAATACTCAAGCGAAATTTTGCTACAACTGAGAAAAGCTAAAGAGTTTTAAAAGAATGTTTGAAAAAAAGAAAATTTGTGTAAGATACAACATAACCTCAAATATTATGCAATTCCAAGTAAAAAATTAATTAATAAAAGGTGTATAAATATGAAACAAAGAACGTGAACAAAACCCCAGAAAAAGTTAGGTCAAAGTAAAGTAAAGAAAAGCGAAAGAGTCGTCAAAGAAAGTTTGAGATGAGGTTGGATTTTTGTAAAGTGCAACATAACCTAAAACTTATAAAAATCAAAACGTATTAAAAGAGGCTTTATACCATATAACCTATAAGTATGCCCCACTATGCTTCTTCTTGTCTCTCTGTCAATTCAATTCTTCTCTCATTACCATCTTCTAGATATTTATCTCTTATCTTTTCTTCGCAGTTGACATTCTTCTTTATGTAACAACAATTTTCATTCGCTTTCGTCCCACTGTGCCATCATCATCGTCATTGTCGCTGATGAGCCATCGTGCACTTTAAGCAAATTAGTTACGCAGCTCATGTTCCTCTTTCGCTGGTCCTGTTTGCACTTCCTGCCGCTACACCACAGACCCGCAGACCCTCTACCACCCACTCTCCCTGTTTCCACTCCCCCATAACTTGTCTCTGTGTGTTTGTGTGTGTGTGTTGGCAAACAAATTTAATAAATAGCTAAAGACACAAAAGTCACAACCCTTTGTTGTGCCTCAAGAGAACGAGGCGAATGGAGCGAGTGGAGCGAGTGGTTTGTCTGGTTTCAATCGGGTTGAGGAGACCCTCTACACCCTCCCCTCTGGAGTGTGTGTGTGTGTGTGTGTGGTTAAGGGACTAAGCAACTTTAGTGGGGTGTCGAGTGGGTGGCTGATTGGGTGCTTGGGCAGAAGAAGAAGCCATTGTCGCATCATGTCCATGTCCATATTCATATTTACTCAAGTTTATGGCTCTCGTTCGCCTTGTCGCTGTGTTTGTTCTTGTCAGGCATAACTGTTGTTCTTCTCCCTTCTCCCAGTGGTTGTTGTTGTTGTTGTGCTGCCAACCACATAAAATATAACACTTCATTTGAACATATTCGCCCAGGGTCCGCCCCTCATTTGTTAGCCCGTTCGTTGCCTTTGTTTTTTGGCCAAAATGTCTTGAGTCGAATTCATGCGACGCCTACAACGACGACGACGACGACGGCGACGGCGATTACGACAGAGCGCACAACGGGCAGCTGCCACTGCTATTGCTGCTGCGCACAGTGGGATATATAAGGTAATTAACAGAGCTGAGAAATCAAATTAGGAAAGTATCTTTTGCTAAATATGTGTGTATGAACGCATGCAAAACATTTGAAAACTTGTAAGAAATACCAGAAAAAAATGCAAAAAGCTTTGCCAAGTTATGATGTATGTTTTAGTAACACATTTATACAAAATTACAGGGTATAACTGGATAAAAAAAAGAAGCATACTAGACAATTAGCTAACTTGCTTGTAGCTGCAGCTAGTTACAGGTTTAGAAACACTCTAAATACACTTTGCTACCCTCTAGTCTAGCATACCCTATGGAAAAATGCAAATTTTTACAGGGCATACTTTGATTAATTGCGCTACATGCATAAGTCTTTGCTCAACCAACTCAACAGCAACTTAAAATGGCAATACAAAAATTTTAATTTAATATTTTTCAAATATTTCATATTTTTTTTTTGTGCCTGCTCCCCCCACGCGTTTCAACCACTGTGCAACGCGCAGTGTATAGTTAAGGTCTCTGGCCACAGTTAAAGTAGGTAGGAAGAGTAGGAGGAGAAGGAGTACGAGGGGGCAGGGGCATGACTGTGACCGCTTGGCCTGCGGGTGGGCGTGTTTTTGGGGCTACAAACTACACTCGCACTACTCGCACAGTCCCATAATTTATATGCTAAACATATTGCGCTTATATGGATTACAGAAATATACATATACATATATGTATTGTATAATAATATATACGAAAAATCTGCGCTTTGCTTTTGACGGGGTTAAAGAGACAGACAGACGGACAGGCTGAGATTTCGCATTTCGGCATTTCGAGTTTGCTGCAGAAAAAATCCCCACTTATATCGCTTGGGCTGTCAGAAACAGTTGGAGCTTCTTCAAGCGAAGGTTACTCCGTCTGTTTGTCTTTCTGTCTGTCCTCTTGCTTTAGCTGTCTTTGCCTGGCGTGAAATGATATAAAACGGAGCAAAGATATGTGTAATTTTTGGCAATTTTTGGGTTCTTATTGAGGGTTTCTATTGCAGCTGCTGATGGCAAAGAGCTCACATAATTTCCAAAAATTAATTTATTGGCTAGAAGACATATATATATATACGAATATATATGTCGTACATATATAAGGGGCACTATTACCTAAAAGTTAATAAATTTAAAATTTTCTTTATTGCATCTATTGCAATTTCAAGTAAAAACGAAGACCATGGATCGGGGTCGGAAGTAGGCGTGGCCCAAATTTTAATAAAAATTTTACAGCGTATGACCCACATGAGTGTTGTCACCAAATTTGATGGCTCTCGCTTTTTTCAGTTTCTGAGATATAGGCGTTCATACAGACGGACAGACGAACAGACAGACATGGCTCAATCGACTCGGCTAGTGATCCTGAGCAAGAGTATATATACTTTACAGGGTCGCAGATGCCTCCTTCGGCCTGTTACGCACATTTCGACAAAGCCAGTAATTTTGTAAAATCCATGGTCCAAAAATGTTATTCCGCATGATTTTTAGAAAAAAGTTATGGTAGCTAAATAAATCCTATAAAAAATCCTATATAACCTGCCATAAATTTACTCGATTTGGAAATGATTTTTAGCCCAAAATTATATTTCACGTTTGAAACAGATTTTAACATTTTCTTGCTAAACATTTTAATCTTCGCTTTCAAATTAATCTCTTATTATATTATGGAATTAAAAATTTGAAAATTTCTGCAAATTTGAAATTAAAAAAAATTCTGAAAAATCCCAAAAATTTCAAAATTGTTTAAATTGTTTTCTGTGCACTTAAAAAAATGGAAAAAATTAAAGAAACAAGTCATTATAATCCCCTGATCCCCTAATCCGCTAAAAATTCGGAATGAAAAAAGTTCTAATAAATCGCAAAAAAAACTCCAAAAAAATTTTAAATTGTTTTCAATGCGTTTTTAAAAATTTTAGAAAAATTAAAAAAAATGTCATTTCTTTTTTTTTAACAAACTGGCTTAAAAGTGAGGTTAGAAGTGCTGTCAGTATTTTGCTTAATATATTTCGCCGAAAAGGGGGTGCGCATTTCTTAGCCTAAAACTCACCTGCGATGGAAATTGTGACGCGCTGCGCTGTTGCTGTGTTGTTGTTGTTGTTGTTGCTGCTGCCGCCAGACGACGCTGCGCTGCCACAACGGCGCTGCTGCTGCTCGAATTGTTGTTGTTGTTGCTGTTGTTGTTGTTGCTGCGACACCAGAGCGGCAACCGCTGCAGCTTCTTCACATCGGGCGAAAGGCCAACAATGCGCGTGGCTGCGGCGCTGGCGCTCAACGGTGACGTCATATTGGCCAAATCGCTGGCATCCGTATCGGCGTCGCCATCGGCGTCGGCATCAATGCTGCGCTGCTGCTGCTGCTGTTGCTGTTGCTGCTGTTGCTCGCTGCGCAGTCGACGCGTTATGCGACGTTGCGGCGACGCTGGCGTTGGCTTTGCATTGGGCAAACGGCGACGCGGAAAACCGTTAGTTGGTTGCAGTGGTTGTTGTTGTTGTTGTTGCTCTTGCGGCAGCTGCTGCTGCTGTGCAGCAACTGTTGCTGCGGTGCGCGGTGTTTTGGCCGCCCTCAGCTTGATGTCGCTAATGCATTGTGGGCGTGGCAGTTGGCTGTTATTGTAGTTGTTGCTGTTGTAGTTGTTGTTGTATCTATTGTTGTTGTTGTTGTTGTTGTTGTTGTTACAGCTGAAATTGTTGTTCATCTTGTGGTGGTTGTTGTTGTTGATGTTGTTGCTCATCGCTTGCCAATGCTGCAGTCGCGACTGTTGCTGCTGCTGCTGCAGGTTGATGTTGCTTGGCGTTGTTGTTGCTGCTGTCGCTGCACTTGTTGGTGTTGTTGGTGTTGTCGCTGCACTTGTTGCTGTTGCTGTTGTTGTTGTTGTGCCATGATTTGGCGCCGATCTAAGATCGTTTAGCATCACATCCAAATCGCTGGCCAACGAGCTGAGCAGCTGTAAAGAAGGAAGAGAGAGAACAAAGAAAGTGAACAATGAAAAATCTGTAGAAACTACGATTTTTGAACTCTGTACAATGGTAAAACGACTATAGATTCTGGTGAAATTTGGTAGAATATTGTGTAATAATTAAACAAAATGATTCACTTCATAAATTCCAACAAACTTAAGAGATTTGCATAGAAATTCAAAATTCTTCACTTGGTTTCAATTTAAAATTTCATAGATTTTTTGTCATATATTTTTACAGAAATGCCTAGGGCCATCTCACAGTCAGCTTGCACTCGACTCTAGTTTCTTTTCTGTCCAATCATTATCATTGTAGAAATTTCTTGTAATTTCCCCTAAAAAAAAAAAAAAAAGAAAGCAAATCAAACATTAACTTCATTGAGCTTGTGTTGCTTTCCCATGCCCGCCTAATCGCAGCAAAAGAAACTCTACGCCAAATTGGCCAAAAGAAAAAGAGGGAAACAAAGAAAAACCCCTTCGAACGGTTTTGCTGAGAAAATTGCACAAGCTATCAGAATCGATTTGTAATCGAGGAGTTCCATGCAAATCTGTCAAGTTTCTGGGTTAATGAACGGATGTCTCCATCGAACGTTCCGACCGAACTCAAACCATAGACTTGACAGAGACAATCAGTAAGAGCGGCTGGCCATGAGAATGACGCTTATGGTACTCTGTAACCCTAGGCTGGGTATGGCAGCAACATGAGTCAGTATGGCCATAGCTGACATATGTTGAAGTGATAAATGACGACCTACATGTTGCATATGACGCAGCAAAATTAGTTTTCTAAAAAATAGCTACAAATTTGACATATCATATGTAAACTTGTATGACGCACAAGTTGTCATATGTAGAAAGAGATGGACAAGGAAACGGTAAAGGACAACAACTAAAAGGTAACTATATAAAACTAACCATATATGACTGAATACGGCACAAGTGTCATACATAAATATGTATATATGACACAGCTCAATTAACTTGCTAAGACAGAGGAAAATTGTCATATGTACAAAAGGTAAATTATAGAAAAAATGTTGGAGGATAATAGCAAATAAAATATAAGACTAAATATGGCACAAGTTTCATGCCACAACAAAATAAGCTTGCTTAAACAGACGAAAATTTCACACAACTAATAAATTTGTATGACACAGTCTGACACAAGTTGCCATATGTAAAAAAGAGTAAGTGATACCCAAAGGTTGGAGCGTATAAGAACTAGAAATTTTCTCTTAATTAAAAACAATATATGACTGAATATGGCACAAGTGTCATACATAATGATATGCATATGATAAGCTTTATTATCAAATTTATTATATTAACTAAATCCAATTAAATAAATATGACACCATAACACCGAATTACCTCGATATTTCATATATATGACTACGTATGGCACTCTATGACAGACAGAAACTGGACATATGGCACCTAATATCTAAATGACAAAAGTATGCACTAAAAATTGTATCACAATATCAAAAAAATCAAGCAATTTATTACATGCTCTGCACAGTCTGACAGCATATGACACCCACCCAAGTGCGTAGGGTATATGTCTGTAGCACCTTGCTGGCCAGAGGAATTTCCGTTTGCAAACAGACGCTGCCACGAACTGGTCTTGACTTCCGGCCCATGGCGATGGCTAAAAGGAGGCCTTGACGAGCCTGACGATTAGCCGGGGTAACGCCTTAAAATAGTTATGCGACAAATAACGGGTTTCTCTCTCTCTCTCCCTCTCTTTCTCTCTGACTAGCCGTAATTGCAGTTGGGCTTGGGCTGGCGTTGCGATTGTGATTGCACTTGGGGTCGGGTGCTGCATGCCGCGTGCAATGTGCCACACTTAATGCCAAAATAAGTGTCTACGCGGTGCTACCTCAACAGCGACGCTGACGTCGACGCTGACGCTGACGCTGACGTTGACGTCGACGCAAACCGGCTCCCACGCTCTGTGCTAATTTG
This sequence comes from Zaprionus ghesquierei, assembly GCA_018904095.1. Taxonomy (NCBI): domain Eukaryota; kingdom Metazoa; phylum Arthropoda; class Insecta; order Diptera; family Drosophilidae; genus Zaprionus; species Zaprionus ghesquierei. The sequence continues at coordinate 3,205,117 of JAEIGP010000394.1, forward strand.
AGCTCAACTTATGTTGTTGTTGTTTTTTTTTTTACATTTTTCAGCTCGTTTATTTTTGTTGCTGCCTCTCTCCCCCTCTCCCTCTCGCTCTCTCCCTCACTTGGTATTTATAAATATTTTTACAGTTTTTAGCCTTTTTTTTTTGTCTGTTGTTGCTTGTGTTGCGAGTTGTATGCAAATTTTTTTCAAGTGGAAAAACGTCGACCGCGTTTTTGGAATGGAATCGCCAAGCGACGCGGCTAAAGAGCGCGCCGCGCTTTGCTGCAATTGAAGATTTTGCTGAGGAGGTCTTGACATGCCATGAATCAGCCAAAAAGCCAAAAAGCTACGCTATAGCTATAGAAAGGTTTTGGCACACGATAAGAATCGAGTGACTTTAGATTAGGTAGATGATGCCTGGCGTTTCGCAGAACTAGCGGGTTGTCAGCCGGGAAATTATTAGTCATAATGTAAGAGACTGAAGTCTGGTCTATAACTTCGCCAGGCTAGACGATTTAGCTCCCGCTAAATTTGGCTATTTTTATAACACACACTTGCACTCTTCGCCCCTTTCACTCCCTTTCTCTAGCTGTGCGTGTCTGTAATTCACACACAAGTTTCGACACCTGCTTTATGAGGCTGCTAAGGGGACAAACTGCAGCACATCACGCATACGCCTCATTGCACACTTAATGTGCAGAGTGTGCCCCAAGTGTGTGTGTGTGTGTGTCGTGTCGTTTCAATGTGCGCACTCAGCTTCAGCTCAGCGCATGCAAAAGGAGAAAAAGGCAACATTAAACACATGGATTAGCGTGTAATGTGCAACACACACCAATACACACACACACACACACACACCAGTACACACACACAGGGACACAAACATTATGCAGACAGACGGGCCAATTGAGCAATTGCCACAGCAAACAAATTCAAATTGAAAATGTGGGCAAAGCAGCGCAAAAAAGCAAAAGAGAAACGCATACACACACACACACACACACACACACACACACACATTTATGCCTGTGTTTTGTAGTGTCTGAAAAATGAGTAACAAAAACAAAAACAGAATTGCTGAAGTTGAAGTCGAGGCAAGTTGTAGATACTCTGGCTTGGCAACTTCTTTGCAGATTGAAGAAACTAAAGTAAACTTGAAAGAAAGTTCTATATAGAAAAGAAATCTCTATTTTAACATATTAACTATATATTTTGTTGCTATAAAAATAAAATTAATTTATATAAATAAATACAAATTTTCTTAGTTCTTTTTTGTAGCTTTGTTTATGCTTTATATTTCATTTTTCTATTTATATTTTTAATTGTATAAATTCTTAAGAATTTTAACTACCTTACTCTCCTGCCTTAACTCTGTAGCACAGTGTATATACCCCCAAAAGACACAGTGTAGCATAGCATAATGACAGACAATCAGCGAGTTTCTTGTTTAAAGTACACACAGAGCAAAGCAAAACTTCAATTGGCTGCGACTGCAGTTTCAATTTAGGAATAATAAAATAAAATAAAATACAAAAAAAAAAAAAAATTACAAAAAAAAAAAACGAAACTGAAACTGAAATGCAAATGAAATAAAATAAAAATAAAATTCGTGTATTTATGGTAAATTAAATTAAATGAGACTTTGGCTTGGTTTCGTTATGAGAGACATGAAAAAATAAAGTATGGAAGTTAATGTGGGTTATGGATGTGGAATATGGTTGAGAATATTGTACGACTTATAAAGTAAGGTTGGGAAAATATGTTACGGTATAAAGCAGGGAATATTATAGAATTATATGACAGGTGATATGAAAGACGATACGAGATGATGTGAATAAAATTTTGAAATAATATAAAACAATTTGTCAGAGATATGTCATGTGTATGAGCAGGAATAATAAAGTTAAGTTGCTATGGATTATGTCATGGAATATGGTATGGAATACTGTAGAGAAGTATAAGATTTATTAAAGAATGAAAGCAAAACTGCGTAAGATCGAAATATATATAACAATTTATAACAATTTGTCAGAAATACATGACCAGAGATAATAGAGTTGATATGGCATATGGCAGTGGAACTACGGAAAACGTTAACATGAATAACTTGAGTGCTTATTGTCCGATCGGATTGTAATAGATTTATATTGCAATTATCTATGTTCATACCAAAGCAGAAACTGTAACTCTGATAATCGTAAATTATCGATTTGCGTGAGCGGTGGGCGTGGCATCAAATATTGAAAATAAACTCGATCTACCCATGGTATACAGGAACCTTCATGTGAAATTTGGTGTCTCTAGCTTTTATAATAGCTGAGATCTAGACGTTCAAACCGACAGATGGACAGACAGACGGACATAGCTCAATCGACTCGGCTAGTGATCCTGAGCAAGAATATATATACTTTGTGGGGTCTGCCACGCCTCCTTCTGCCATTTACACAAACTTAGCATACCATACCACCAATACATACCACCAAAGAAATCTGCATTAGATCTACTATATATCCATATCTTTTTGAATATTTGCTACCTATATCTATTTGAATATCTGAATATCTGCTGGACACACTTACCGCAATGGCATCCATGACAGCATTAACCATTTTCCTTGCTGTTGTTGTTGCTGTTGCTGTTGCTAGTCGTGTTGTTGTTGCTGTTGTTGTTTCCTTGTTAATGTTGCGCTTCTTATGATTTATTTGACAGTCATGCAAACATTTTGCACAATTTCAATTCGTTGCCGTCTTTCGCGCTGCCTTAGCTACCTTCTCTTCTTCTCTGTCTTTGCTTTAGCTTCGTTTACGGCTTCGGTTTCGGTTTCTGTTTCGCTTTCAGCTACGCCACCAACTTCGCCTTGTCCTTTCGCGTCCCGCGCGCTTCTCACAGTCGAATCTGTTGACATTTAATTAACGTGCTCGATTTGCTTATGCGGCAGGTGGGCAGTTCGTACAACCAACTCGCACACACACACACACGCACAAATCGCACATACACACATGTGACTTGAGATTGGAACGTGCTGGTTAGCTGTGGACAAAAGATTGACATCGAGTTAGTGCGGGGTTATAAGTAAAGTACGCGCTGCGAGTGGAGGCAGCGGCAGCGGCGGGAGGCGGGGCGGGGGGCAACACAGGGGAAAGTGTGTGGCAGGCCACATAACATAACAAGTTAGCGGCAACCCGAAAATCTACATGATCTTCGACAGAACATGCAAAACTCGAAATAAGATAACATACATGAAGATTCAAGAGTTTGGCATGAGGTAAAAAGTGCTGTAAACAAAGGATATAGTCAGCCGATTATAATGAAATTTGGTCAGAATGCTCAAAATATTTCCAAATTATAAAACAACAAGTTTGATAAAGTTATCTTTTAAGGAAAGTTGGGAAAACGTAAAAAAACGTATCAGCAACTCTAAGACCTAAACCTGTACCAACTGAAACTTAATCATATCATGGCATAGATCAATTCAAATTCCAATCAACTCTTTTTCACACTTCGCTAATACCTGCATATACCCTACAGTATACCCTACAATACGAATTCAAATCAGCCAAGTTTATTACTTTCCACACAGTTTCCCGCTGCAACTGAACAAAGTGTAATCCAATTAATCACCATGGCGAAAGAGAAGAGAGAGACATCACACGGCGTGCGATACGTTGATTGAATCGCTCTACCTCTCTGCTTATCTCACTTTATCTCTCTTGTCTCGTTCGTCTTATGCTTATTAAGTAGCATCCATAGCATAGTCCATTACGAACTTTAACTATCGCTACCAAATGGCCAAATGCAGACGGTGAGAGCGGGAGGAATGAAGCAGGGGTAACCCTCGCAGACGGCAATAAAGCAAATAAAAAGTGAATGTATCTTACAGATACATTTGGCTCGTACTTTTAATTAAAAAAAACTGCCCGCCACACGGCCATAGCTAACCGAGCAATTGCGCTGTCCAAACATTGGCGAGAAATGTTTGACGATGTCAGTACGTTTCGCTCTGTCCGTCTGTCTGTCCGTTTGTCCCCAGCTCGTCTGGACAGTCCTAACCGCATTGCGCGACGCATGAAAATGAAAACTTGTTTCATGTCATTTTCCACAAATTTTCCGCATTTTATGCTCATTAATTACATTTTCATTTTCATTTCCATTTGCATTTACATAACCATTTCACGTACTTATTTTTCTCAGTATGTCTGCTATTTAATTCGTAATTCGTGTTAAGTTTTTTTTATTTATTTAAATACCCTGTAAATACCTTTTTCTTTAAAGCAATTTACTAAAAGCATAATCATCTTCTTAAACTGCTGTGTAAAATCACCTGAAATAGTTTTCCCTTTAGACCTTTTCTTAAGCCACTTCTTTCCGCTTCACATCAGAAGGGGAGACTCCTAACTTTTAATAGTAAAAATTTCAAATTTTAAAATATTTTTTTAAATTTTTAAATTGTAGGATTATGTAAGATTCATTCATTCATTCATTCCCAATTTTAACAAAGGGTGCGCAAAGATTTTGCTAAGGATATTTCAAACTTGAAGGCAGGGTATTCCACTGCCGACCACGCTCGCCTGTAGCTTTCGTTACTTGTTTAAATTTCATTTGCGTTTTTCTTCGTTTTTTTTCGGTTTTTTCGGTTAACTAGCTCAGAAATGTAAGCAGCCTGCTCAAAATTCCTCGCCAGTTGACGGAAGTTGAATTGCAAATTGAAGTGTCCAGCGATTTAAGCGATCAGTTGATAACTGACAAAAAACACAACACAATCAATAAAAAATAAATGTAGCGACAACAATTCGGAATGCATTCGAACTACGCACGCTTTAAAGTCGGCCATCAAAATACAACATTATAAGATGTGGAAAAAAAAAGAAGGAAAATAATATAATATCAGGCGAATAAATACAACACGAAACGCGTGAAAATACACACAGATAAAAAACGAAGGAAAAAAAACAACACACAATAAAAAAGCGTCAAATCAGTCGACATCGCAGTAGCAATCGCAGTCGCAGTCGCAGTCGGCGTCGGCGTCAGCGTCCGCATCGTAGCTCATTACTCAAGCTTAAATGCATACGAAATGAGCTTGTGTCTGGGGAGTTTTATTTACTTTTCAGCTCCATTGTGTGGTATAAATTGTTTATTATATGATTTACACACTCGCATTGCCGTGTAGAGTGCTTGGAAAGCGTCATTAGTTGCGATTTGGTTGAGATTCGGTACAGAATGATAATGGAACAGAAAAGTTAGGAAGCATCTTGGCTTAGTCGCATGAAACGATTGGCATGGGTCAAATTAAGCATATGGAACAGTGGTATAGAAACGAAAAAGAAGTATAACAAGTAAGCCTGGAACAGTGACCTATGAAACAGAAAAACGTTACGATTATTGCACGCCTTGTGATATGATATGAAACGCCAAATTTGAGATAAACATGAAACCTGAATTAAAATTGAATTCAAAAATTATCACAAAATATATAAAATCAAGTCAAGTCATTAAACGATTTGTGAATATTTGAAAATGCTTCATTACGACACCCTGTGTCAAACTATTCAACCATGTATAGCCAACTCGACGTAGGGCATTCGTAGAGCTCGCTGGCTGGCAACTTGTTGATGCTTCTTGTTTATGTTTACCATTTTCTTTTCTCTCTCTCTCTCTCTTTCTCGCTCTTTCTGCTTTCGGCCGGCTCATTAGCAAATGGCGACATATGAGACAACAACAACAATAACAATAACAATGCTCGTAACAACAATAACAACGAGAGAGCTGAGGGGAAGCGAACAATGCGCGGCGGCTACACTGAGATTTGTGCGAGAAGGCATGAAATTTCAGACAGATCCAAAAACTTCAGCTAGGTCTGCCGTCTTCGGTGCCGATACAAAAATACCCAACAAGCAAGCAAGAAAGAAAGATCTATCACGGCATATCAAAGCTTTAAATAGGCTTGGGATCTTGGAATGTTATGCGATTGTTTCTATGAAAGCTATAGAAGAAAGTTAGACGATTCTATTGATATTTTTCTGGTATATAAAATAACATAAATCTACAAATTTAAATATTAAACATTTGTCCGATTATTCCTATGGCAGCTATATGTTATAGTTGTTCGATTTTAATGAAATTTTAACAACATATTATATACTTTCATAAAGTTCCTTGTGCTGAGTTTGGTTGCAATAACTTGACAAATAACCAAAGTCGGCCGATAGTTTTTTATGCTAACTATACGATATATCGTTCTAAGACATGCCATTTTGAATTATTTACAGCGTGCAACCAAAAAGAAACAAGTTAGCTGTAAAACTAAGGAACTTGTTTGCGTCATAACAGACAGCATGAAATTGATATCCCCTATTTATGCTGTACAAGAATATATATATGTATAGTCCCCGTATGTTTTCTGCTCCGCAAACCATCTGGCCAATATTAATATACTCCCCTCTGCAAGGGCATAAAAGAAAACGTGAGACAGAAAACACATTTGTTTATTCATCCCATCGCATCGCATATTCATAACTACGAGTGATCGGGTATTTCGGGTATTCGTCGTTTTGTTTATGCGGCGACTATTTGGGTATTTGTGTTAAGGTAACAAGACGACAGGGGGGCTGTGGCAGGGGCGTGGCGTGGCGTGGAAATTGAAGTTAATTAAACGATATATTGGGCGATAAATTGCTTGGCCTGACAGAGAGCTACACAGATACAGATACACAGATCAGATACAGATACAGATGGCGATATATAGTTGCAGATACACAGATACAGCTACATATACAATGGCAGATACAGATACGGCACAACAGCTGGCAACAGCTGACAGCTTGTCTTGAGGCACGGTTTGGATAGCAGATACAATCGCAGTCGCAGTCGCAGTCACAGTCACAGCATGCAAAGCGCAGTTCTCTCTCCCCCTCCCTCTCTCTCTTTCTCTTTCGCCCCCTCTTGCTCTGGCTTATCTCTCGCCTTTGTTTCTCTCACTGTGTGTGATAAACTCGAGCTCTGTGCAGCGCGTCGTCGTCGTTGCGTCGTCGTTGATAAGCGCCGCCACACAGTGGCACGCAATCATGCGCTGTCAACGTCGCTGCTGACGTCGCTGCCAATGCGACGCGTCGCTCAAATAATAATTGAGGCTGAAGGTGGAATTCTACGTCCGCATCTCGAGTGTCGCCAAGGCGCGCACGATCGCATTCTTTCTTTGGCTACTGCCAATTGATTCCTCAATAAATCAATTGAAATGTACACACACACACATACATACATATATACTATATATATATACAATTTATTGTTTCACTCTGATAAGCCTCGCTGCGCTGCAATTGCAAATTGGGTCGTCCTTTTAATCAATTTGTACAATATCACATATTAAATTGTACATCGCATATCGCATAACATTTTCGCACAATTGACAAGTGTCGATCGATCAGATAGTTGTTGCCATATCTCTCTGCCACCCTCTGGCAATGCAAATCATTGTGCGCAAGGTCAGTTCATAGTTCCAATTGACTGACTGACTAGATAGATACTTTTGACACACTTTTAGAGCCCCCCCCCCCCCCCTTCCCACTTGCCTCCCCTCTCCAATTGGAGAACTGGTATTTCAGTCCACACAATATGGAAATGTATCTGAGAGATATGCGAGCTCATTATACCGTAACATTGCAACTGATACGCGCCCTGAAACAAGTCGCGTCGAGTTGGTGCTGCTAAAATTTATTGTATGACACCCATTGAATATGTATTCATATGTATTCACAAGCTGAAACCAATTCAAACCTAAGGACAGACGAAACAAGCTAAGTTATCTAAGGTTTTGAATTCGTTTCGATTTCTGAAATTGTTGACAAAGTTGGAGTTCAAGAATTACCAGATATACGAGATAACTTTGGCAGGTTTTTCCCAATTTGTTCATATTGGAAATGCAAAAGAATTTGGCAAAAATTGTTAATCTACGCGAATTCTTGAGATTCCTAATGCCAAAGATATAGATAATAGTCTTGATAAGAAATATCTGCAAGAAAGCCTACCTAGTGCGGTTCAAGTTTGCATAGATAAGATTAAGTAGGAAATTTTTTGGTATTTTTTTGGAAAAATAAAAAAGGTCAATGAAATGAAAGGAATGAGAGCAGAAGCTAAACAACATTGAAAAATTTCCTAAAGAATTACAAACAAATTTTTTGAAACTACTAAAATTTTTAGATAAATACATAATGCATTCATATCTAGCAACTTGCATGAGTTCTAAATTCTTTAAACTATATATACATATTCCCACAACAATCTATGCTATGGCCACGATGTCGCCGGGCTACATAATTTTGTGACCAAAATACGCGCAAAACTTTCCATTAAACAAGAGAATGCGGCAACAAACGCAGGGAAGAACTTGTATCTCTATTAGGCCACACAGAAGATGCAACTTTTACTTTCTGCAAAGACTGAGAAGGAAGAGAGAGAGAGAGAGCGAGAAAGGGAGCGCAACTACGGGCAACGACAAACAAACAAGCAACGAGACGGACAGCGAGGAGAGGCAGATAGACAAGAAAGACGAGGCTGAGAAGAAATAAGTAGCAAGAGGAGGCAGGAGGAGGCAGGAGGAGGCAAGAGGAGGCAGAAGGAGGCAAGAAGGAGGCAAGAGGAGGCAAGAGGAGGCAAGAGGAGGCTAGTGGAAGAAGGAGGAGGCAAGGAAAGACACAAGGAGACAAGAGGGAGCAAGGGAAGACAAGCTAGATGCAACAGGAGGCAACCTGCGGCATGGGGCAGCAACAGGAGCCCAGAGGCGACAAGAGGAGAGGCAACTGCAACCGAGACGCAGACACATGCAACAGGGCAATATGACAATACAATAACGACAGTTTGCATGGACGCCAACGTTGACGCCCAAGCGCAGGCAGCACAGCTAAAGGCTGCGCGAAGGGGGGCGTGTCTGCTTGGGCGGAGGGAGGATGGAGGATGGGGTAGGCGACACATTCGTACACATCAAGCGAAGACAAACAAAAATGCAAAGAAAAGATGAGGAAAAAAAAACACAACGCAGCGTTGTTTGCAGCGCCGCATGGCAACGCAATGGAAGTGGCAAAGTGGCTGCCGCTGCCGCTGCCACAACTAGATGAGGGCCCTGGGAAGGAGTCGCGAGTCCGCAGAGTCGCCTTGTTTATGAATACGCGGGCATTGTGCGACGAACTGGGCCCAAAAGATACGCGCACAAACTGCAGATACAAAGCACAGATACAGATACAAAGCAGAGATACACACACACACGCACACGCACAGTGTTTGAGAACTAAACAAGGAAATATTGACAAATAGATTAAAACTTATTAAGGCAAGAGCAGCGGCAGCAGCAGCGGCAGCAGCGACGCTGGCAGCGCAGCCGCTGCAAAAATGTCGCATGTCGCGTGGGGGCTGTGCCTTCGTCTGACATGTTGCCCCTGTCTGTTGCATGCGTGGTCTCAACATACACACACGTGCAACAGATACGCGCCACAGCTGCCTCGCAATGATCACGGGCAGGTTGAGGTAGGTCCAGTCCGGTTGCCAGTATTTATCATCAAATATGGTCGAAATCTATATTTAGACGCTGACGATCCGAACCGATCCGATCGGAACGAGCGCAGCGCAACGTAACGCTTCAGTTCGCTTCGACACGATCGTCTTCGCGCTGCGCAGCTGACCTCGAGACTGGAACTGCGGCTTTCTATTGAAACAGTTGGCCACCAAAAAAAAAAAAAACAAGCGCGAGCTCTGGCGATCTTCTCCTGCCCTCCCTCTCTCTCTCTTTCTTCCGCTGCCTTTAAGCTTCGCCCACATGGCAATCGATCGCGCCAGCAATTCGATCATAGTCCACATATTTGGCCAACAGCAGCAAAATATTTGCCACTTTATGTGATTCATATACAAAGTGGGTGTGCGAGTGTGCGTGTGTGCGAGTGTGTAGATCATTGGGGTAAAATCCATCGATCGATCGTACAAGTGTCTCAAGCCATGCCAACTAGTTTAGCATATCGATCAACGGCTTAGCACTTTGAGTCTCATCTCATTTCTAGAGTTCCAAACATTCCCGAATTTTTTTTTCTATTTATTATTCTTATTATTTTCGTTAGATTGTTGTTCTCCGATTACTTTGTTATTATGTATTTTTTTCTCTTTTCGGGCATTTCTATGTAAGCAAAATGTGCTTATCGCCTTGCGATCAGTTGTACAAGAGACAGCTGGGTAATGCCAATCCCCCCCGATGCAGAATATGAGGTATAAATAAATTTATTGAATTGTGGTTTCAGTTTACGAAACGAGCTTCAATTAATTACGGGGTATTATGCCATATTTGAGGTAGAAAATAAACAAGAAATGAGTATAGGGATTATTGAATAACCTTAATGGGAACTGTCAATTTGATTGAATAGGAGGATAAATATAGGATCGTAGGTAAAAGAAATATTGACAAAATAGTTTGATTTTTAGAGAGAGTTTTATTTTGCATCTACAGCTATGTTTAAGCATACTATAACAAGTAAATATCTACCAAATTCAGATAATAACTCAAAACTATAAGAATATCTATAAGCAAAATTTTAAGATCTTGAAAAAACCCCGTAAAGAAAGTCAAAGATCATGTAGTGTAAAACTTTTTCGCGAGAAAAACTTGAAGGAAACTGAAAATTAGTTTGAATATGGTTTAACCTCATTATAGATCAAGAAAATATATATCAGTTAAGGACTTTATTTCTTTTTAAAGGTAAACCACCTAAATATGTACAAAATTCAGACAAAAACTCTTTTAAAAAAAAACAAAAAAAAAAAAAAAAAAAAAATTATAAAAAAAATTTAAAAAAAAAATAAAAAAAAAAAAAAAATTTAAAAAAAATAAATAATAAAAAAACTATGAAAGATATATGCATTAAATATAAAAAGATCTTAAAAAAACCCAACAATTATTTTTTAAAAGAAAGCCGCAGATCATGTGTAATAAATATTTTCCAAAGGAAGATCTTTAGGGACTCTAGAAATTATATAAAATATGGTTTCACTACTTCGATCAGAGAAATCTGTAAGATTTGAAAATTTTTAAAGATATACCAACTAAATATCTAACAAATTTAGACAGTAACTCTTAGCTTTGAAAATATTTATAAATAATATCAAAAGATCTAAAGAGAACCCAGCGAATATCCCATAAAAGAAAGTTCAAGATCATGTATAGTAAATCTTTGTCAAGAGAAAAGTGCGTAGTATCTGCTTAAATACGATTATCGCATATAAACATAATAAATACATGGACTTTCAAGTGGCATTATCACGCTGCACTATCTGAAGTAGCATTATCACTCGAGTCTAATTCAATGAAACTTCTTCACACACGCACACTAAGATATTATTTACATGGCATAAGACAGACTGAAAGTCGCATCCGTTAGCATTGTAATTTAGCCAGGCGCTACTCTACTCTATATAGTAGAAGATAATGTTGCCTAGACCGGGTGCCATATGAGCAGCGAATCTCAGTGCAAACACGCAAGCATAGCAAACATGCACACGCACATGCACATACTTGTATGCATATGTGTGTGTAGACAGCGCGGAGAGAATCCTACCTGAGTGACCACATGGGATCAAGTTGCTGATAAGAAGCTCGTCGTATCGTTGAGTTAATAAAGTGCGAGACGGTAAATTGCATGCGACAGCAGCAACAACAACAACAACAACGGCGAAAAGAAGAGAACAAGAAGAACCAACTAATGGATAGATAAATGAAAGAAGTAGACAAAAATAAATGCTGTATATCACTGCGATTAGAAGCCAGGCAGCAGGGAGCGGGGGAGGGTTAAGAAATTCGAAGTTAAGCAAGAAGAATGCGAAGTTTAGATAGACATGAGAGCGACCGATAAGACGATTCGCGAAAAAAAGAATAGAGAAATACACAAATTACTTATCAAGCGTTGTTTATCAAAGAAATTTGTTGCTGCTGCTGCTGCGCTGCCTCTGCCTCTGCTGTCGCTGCTGCAAAGGAAATGACAAAAACCCGAAGAATGCGAGCGCCACCACGAACACAGTGAGGTGAGCGAGGCGTGCGTTTGCTCTCTGAGAGGGAGTCCACTGTGTGTGAGTGGGTGAGGGGATGCGTGCGTGTAAGTGAGTGCGAAATGCCGCAGCGATTAGCAATTCGCTGTCAAAACGCATTGAAAGCGAAGCAAAAACAAAACGAAGCGACAAGAGCAGCGCTGCCGCAGAAGCAGAAGCAGCACAGCAACGCGAACAACAACAACAACAACAAGGCCAAGGAACAGTCGAAGGTGCAATGCACGCAACGAAATGCAGGAGAGCCCCAAAGAGAGCCATGGCACACAAGTGAGAGTAACTATGCGAGCGAGAGAGAGTGTGTGAGGATGCGAGAGCGCGCATGTAAGTTCAAGTTGTGGGCGACGCGTTGTGCATTTTGCCGGCAAATTAGCCGCAGCGGCGACGCAGCGGCGACGCAGCAGGCGAATTTGGCGTAAAGCGCATTGCGCATCGCGCCGTAAGCCGCCGGTAGCAGCTGAACTTGAACTTGCCGGGCGGCTACGTGGATAAAAGAAGCTGCTGAATTTACCTCAACAATTAATGCGATTAACCCACGGTGGCTGCGCGCTGCCGCTGTCGCTGTCGCTGTCGTCGCCGCCGCTGCTGCAGTTGCTGCTCCAATTCAAATTGCACGCACTTTACACTTCACTTTGATTCGCGCGTATCGCGCACTTCACTTGCGCCGCTCTTCGTGTGTTGTTGCTTTAAACAATTAAATATGAATAATAATAGAAATTAAAATACATCTACATGCCGGAGCACACATATACATATGTATGTGTGTAATTATTTCATGGCGCGACACATTTCAAAAAAAAAAAACAATAAAGAATCAAACAAAAAAAAAATAATGTTGCAATAATTTTCAATTCGCTGTTGAAACCCTTTTTCACACACACACAAACGCACGCACGCACACACACACTCACACAGGCATACAATACTAATTACATAGTCTCAGATTAGCCAAAACATAATTGCGTACTTTATCAAGTCAGCGTAATTAAACAATCGCCGTATGAATTTTTGAGCGAAGCTCCCTTTTTTTTGTTTGTTTCGTATCGTTTCGCCGGGGAACTTGAACTCGCGACCGTTTCGCCGCTCGACTGAAGCGAACAGGAGAGAGACAGAGAAAGAGAGTACGACCGTACGATCTTCGCGTTTGCAATTGCGCCAACAGACTAATCTTGCGACAAGGGCAATCGTTGGCGGCTATCGATAGCAGAGCGCTTTTTGGGCAATCGATTGCAGCCGCTGAAGTTTGCCATTCGCCCCGAAGCGCATAAAACAAGCGTTTCCACTGTGCATGCAGAGTGCGGCTACAGTTAAAAACTTTAAAATAATATGAAATTTAAATATTTTAACAGTATTTTTTTTATATTCGCTTAGTTAAAATGAAATAAAATAATTGTTTTATATTATTCACATGATTTGAATGCTAGCCGCACTGCAGCAAATATAATTCAATTGTTAAATAATAAGTTTTAAATTAGTAATATTTGCATTGTAGTATGTAAAGCATGCGGAAAAATATAATTATAGTGATTATTATAAATATATATAAATATTATAAATATTTGTCAAGCCAGTGCGAACAGCTCAGTTCAGTTCAACGATCGCAGCACATATCGATAGCAGCTTTTGCCATTCACAGCGTGCAAACGGCGCGTGTATTCAAATCGTTAATTGCAAATTGAAGTGTTAAATTCTTTCAAAAAACACTCAAATACATGCGTTAATTAACAGTATTTACCTTGGATTCCCCTATGCAAACAACAAACTGGCATAATGCACGCTGTTTGTTTTAATTGTCGCTTTCATTTCGACGGCCATGTGACAAATGCATAATTAAATAACTTCACGCACCCCCTTCCAGTTGCAATCAGAGAAGATTCCACATTGATTACCTGGCAGCTGCTAAGTGCAGCGTCATCAAGTGGCGGAAGAGAAGTATGCGAGGCAGTTTGGAAGGGGGTGGGTGGCGTTGTTTGGGGCTTGCTCTCGATTATGCAAGTGCCAAGTGCCGACGCAGCATAGAAAGTTCGTTAGGCGTAATAAACAATTCACGTCGTAAACCAGATTTGTTGTTGTTGTTGTTGTTGTTTTTTTCACTCTTCTGCTTGTGTTATTGTTGCTGTTGCTGCTTCTGCTGCTCTAATTGTTGTTGTTGTTGTTGTTGTTGTTGTTGTTGCGCGGATTACGCACGATTGCTTTTAGTGGGTCAGCTCCATGCGACGGATCGTTAAATCATTATCTGCTTTATTTTCACTTTTCGCTAAAGATGAACCTAATTTCGATTCTAATGTGAGCTACAAAATGATTATAGATTATATTCTACTCGTATTGTTATATTGTTTCATATGCAATAAGATCTGTCTATATATTATAGAGCACTTTCTCTTCGATGTTAATGCATTTGATTCTCTTATAAATCTGTTTTAACTTTAGTCGCATCTCCTTTATAATGTTATCTATATCTTTCATTAATAAAGCTGACGCACTTTCAAACCGCTTCATTTCGAATTATCGCGAACAGCGACCTTTAACCGCGGTATATTGTCCGATTACCGATATCCGAACATGAAAGCTTTTCAATTCCAGGCGAGGATCGCACAGCGTTCACTCAACTTGACGTTCCCTAGGCCCCGTCCCTCTCTCTCTCTCTCCCTGCCACTTTTCGGTCAGTTGCGCTTCCGGAAGTGTCTGCCAAGGCTCGTCGTACACACACACACACACCTACGCACACACTTATAGCTGCACCTCGAAAAAAAAGCCTCACTTAGCTGACATGAGAAAAGAAATTAAAATTATTCTGATTCTCTTTTATGATTTTAGTTCGTTTTTTTTTGGGTTGATGTGGAGGAGTACAGTGAAGATGCCTGTTAAGGAACCAGAGGAGTTTCTCGAGAGTCCGTGAAGGGATAATATAAAGATTGTAGTCTTTATAGAGTATAGGTATATATATTCTTGTGCAGTCAGAGTAGAACAAACGATCTAGTCACATATCATAGTAGATTTCTTCCCACTTTGTCATTGAAAATATATAGCAAATTTACCCAACCTAGCTAGAACATTAACCCCCACCAGGCATATGTTTTCGCTTCATAAAGTTTCCCTTCTCACCTTAGCCAATCTCCATCGTATGCACACCCCTTCTCAGGGATTCTCTTTCCCTTGTCTGCTTCTCTCCCCTCCGTTTTGCTGCTCGCCCTACTCCATTGTCATTGCGCTGCAGTTGTCATTATATCGTGTCGTCGATCTCATTCGCAAATTATCTTTGTTTGCGAAATTGTAATTGTTTTTCATGCACAATTCAACAGCAACTCGAACAACAACAACAACAGTAAACCGAGCACCGTCAAGTGGTTTTTGTAAAACGTTAATGGTTTTTTTTAGTTTTTTTTTTCTTGTTGTTTACTCTCGCACGCTTTGTTCTGTGCCAGTAGCTAAAAACAACATTGAACTATGCTGAGTGCAGAGAAGCACAAGTAGCACTCCCACTGCCAACTGTCCCCCTAGTCCCCTAGCCCCGAAGCTTACCTAACCTACAAATAGCTTACTACCCGATATACTATATAAGCCAACTGTATTGTGGTATGCTTTTTATCAGCTTTACATATTTAACCCACAAAAAACTGTTCAATTAGCAGTTCCAACTGCAGAAACAATACACACACAGATCACAGATAATATAGTAATACCCATGCCATATGATATCATCCAGTCATACATAATACAATCGTCTTTCGTGACGTTTCTGTTCGCTGGGTTTTGAAATTTTCGAAAAAGTCATGTGAATTATTTGTGGAGGTCATGGGAAGGCGAAACCGGTTCCCAGGGGCGTGGCCAAAAATTTAGATGGAAAGAATATGCATGCTGCTCTGCTGTGTATATACCCTAAGCGCAGTAAGCAGTTAAGGATAGAGCAGGTCTATTTCATTTGGAAATTCCCTAACAAGTTTCTTGGATACTTTTCAAGCAATTCCAATGAAATTTCTGTAGTATAAAGGAAGGTTAACTTACCTAGAGCTTGTAGCAATCTGCAGGCCAAATTTGATAACGCAGGCTGTGTTAAAGTTTAAGATTCCGTTGATTATAGTAAGATAAAAGTTGCAAAATGTTTGTGAGTTTATTTCACACAGTCTCAAATGCGTCTGTCAAGAATTTGGGGTTTTCTTTCATTCTCAGAGCCTACTTGGCTAAGCGCTTCAGCCTGCATAGGGTATCTCTTAACCTTTAACTACCATATTTCCCCTCCACCTTTGGCCAATTAGCTAAAGTTTTATATCGTTTGCTTTTCAGCCTCAGCCTCCTGGGAACTTGACCATCTTGGGCGCAGCTGAGGTGAGAGACAAGCCTCCACCGTCCAACCTAATTGCAGGTTTAATCGCACGACAAGAACACCTACAAATCATATAGAGGCAAAGCTACCCCCCTAGCACACCGCCCTGACGTAGCCTGCAGTTCATTGTGAGGCTAATGGAATTTTAACGTCAAATGTCGAAACAGCGCAACCACCCCCTCCACCCCTCCTTCGTGTAATGGAAGCTCCTAGGAAAATCCACATTGAATTAATGCGAATGTGTTTGTTGGGAGGCTGTGGCGCATGTTGCTAATGCCAGCGAAGAAGGAGGAGGAGCAGGAAGAGGGGGCGTTGTCCTCGCGAATGCGCGAGCTAATCCAGTGGAAACATCATTTTGAGCACCTGTTTAATTGCGTTAATCACCGGGAGCAAACATTACCGACATCACTGGAGCTTAAAGTGCTTCACCTTATCACCGGAACCGGGGCGTAGGTGGAGCAGGTGAAGAGCGGAGCATGTAGTGGGTGGAGGTTACGACTAAGTGGGGCTTTGCTGCAATTGTAGCGGAAACGCTGAGGGATTCGCATTAGAATGTTAATTTGATGTGTCTTGCGAGGGCGCAGCTGGACGAAACTGGTCGCAAGTGGGTAGGGTGGGGAGGTCGTTAGCCTCTGTTTGTGGGAAAGGGAAACCAACTCGAAGTGATAGGTCATCAGGTAAGGCAAGTCAATATACTGGCGTGACAGCATGCATATATATTCTTGTTCAATCCTGGTTGACTCTATTTGCTTGGCTTAATTGAATGTATATTGTCAAGACGTAGGTATCGCAATCGAAATCTATCTTAAGGTGATACAAACACAAATAGAAGAATATATATTTGTATATATATTCTTGATCAGCAGCAGTAGGTGTGTCGATCTAGCGTTTTCTTTGATTTGCTTTAAAGCTAGCTTGATAAAACTTGACACACTTTCTTCTAATCAGAGCACGCGGCAACTATTTCGGAACTAGCCCAAATGGAACATATTTATTCGTATTACGTAATACAAATAACGTATACAAATCTATATACCATAGCTTGCCCAGGAATAACTTGTCAAAGAGGGAAAGAGATTAAAGAAATGCCAGACAAACTAGGCTCAATTTAGCCCAACAATATAAATCGTAAAAGCAATAGAACACAATCGAATTGAGGTTATGGACGAGAGATATGTCTTCAAGGTGCTGCTGGTGGGCGATGCCAGTGTGGGCAAGACGTGCCTGGTGCAACGGTTTACGGACAATCGTTATACGGCGAATTACAAATGCACATTGGGCATCGATATGCGTATACGCACCCTAGAGATATCCGGCTGCCGGGTGATGTTGCACATATGGGATACGTCGGGCGAGGAACGCTATCGTGCCGTAATGGGCTCGTATTATCGTCGTGTGAAGGGCATCATTTTGGTCTATGACACAACACAGCGTCGCAGTTACAATCATGTGGACTATTGGCTAGGTGAGATCAAGAAATATGGTGCAAGTGATGTCAAGGTGCTCCTGGTGGGCAGCAAATGTGATGCATGCGAAGAACGTCAGGTGGCACACGAGACGGCAGCCACGTATGCGGAGCGCAAGGGTCTTACCTATGTGGAGGCATCCGCCATGACGGGCTTCAATGTGGAGCGTCTGTTCAGCAAGCTGGCGGTCAGTCTCTACGATCGCTACACGCAAACCGCGGCCGCATCCGCAACCGATGTGATGCAGGTGCCACGTCCTTGCATACGCCTCGGCGGCAGTCGACAGGGCACACCGTCCTGGCATTATTGTTGCTAAAGCCGTGGCTAATCCATGTCTCTATCTCCATTGCCAATCCTCACATTTTGATTATGGCAGCAGGTGGAGAACTCGTGCAATTGTTCGTGCTCAATTTGTTCGGGCTTAATTTGATGGCATCCACATGGACACGCCCAGGTCGTTACACTCTATACGCAGCATAATCAAAGCGCCTAGCACCACAGCAACTACCCCCAGCCCAAATCACACACACACACACCCCCAAAAAGACTTGACCAAGAGCAATTTTTGCCTGCTATACGCATAATTTGAGCTGTTTCTTTTTCGTTCTGGCTTTCTGCTTTTCTTCGTCTTAAATTATCTTTTTTTTTTATTTTGTTTTGCAAAAAATATTAAATTATCATTATAAACTAACAACGGTTTTTATTGTTTGTTTCTACTTCTATGATAGTGAGCAAAAAATTCTAGAGCATTTTTAGGTGAAAACAAGAAAGAAGGGCCACCTTCGATACGCCGAAGGTTTTATACCATTGCAGTATTAAATCGGCCGATAGGTTCTATGGCAGCTATACGATACATCGGTAAAATTTCGATCAAATTTTGACAGCCTTTAAAGGGCATACTTAGACATATATCGGAAAAGTTTCACAGCGATATCTTAAGAAATAACAAAATTCGACCGATAGTTTCTATGGCAGCTATACGATATATCGGTCCGATCCGGCTCGTTGCGACTTATTTACAGCGTGTAGCAATAAGCAACATGTTTACCAAGTTTCATTAAGATAGCTCTAAAACTGAGCGACTAGTTTGCGTTGCAATAGACAGACGGACAGACGAACGGACGGACATGGCTAGTTCGACTCCCCTATTTATGCTGTTCAAGAATATACAATATATACTTTATAGGGTCAAAGATGTCTCCTAATGAATATACCCTCTGCAATGGTATAAAGAAATGTATTTTTCAAATTTTTTAATATTAAATGAATTTAAATAATTTATTTTTTATAATTATATAAATATTTTAAAGTCGACATTTTTTTTTAATTTTTACAAGAAGTTCTTTAGCAATTTGAGTCGATTTTAACAACAAACTTTGTTTAATTTGCAAAAGCTAAAAAAAATATATACTTTAATATTTAAAATAATAATAATAAAATAATAATAAATAAAAATACTAGACAAAAAATTGTATTTTACAATTTAAATCAGAATTCGCCATTCAAGAAGTTTTCAAACAACATTCGATTGTAACCAAAACAGTTTCTTAATTTCGAAAAATTTAAAACAAGTACATTTTGGTTTATTTCTACAACAAATAATTGAATTAAATTTTAAATATAAAAATTAATTTTTGTATAATTTAAATATTGTAATTGAATTTGTCAAGAAGTTTTTCATATTTCTTAATCGAATTGGCGAAGAAGTTCTTAGAAATGTGACTGAAGTTGTAAATTTGATATGGGCAAAAAATGACTAGGAATCTGCAGCAAATTCTTGTTAAGTTAGTTAGTATAAGGAGCAAGTGTAAAGTGTGCTCCCAAAATTTGATTTGATCTGCTTACGTCCACGATAACCGAGCGATTTCTTAAGTCTATAAACAGGTAGACAAACTAAGTCTATAAACATCTTAATTTTCTAATAGATTCTTTTACAAGTTGTACTTGGCATTCGATTTCCTTTCTATAACAACAACGGCTCGTCGCTCGTCAGCTCTGCATCGTCCTCCTGCGCGATATTATTGTTCGCCATCTCTTCGTATCGTGCAAAGATATCCTTAAGCTGTGAACGCAATAACCGTTGTTGCGCTAGGGGCATCTTGCATGCCGCAAAGCTCATATTCTTGAGCACCAAAGTCGGTGAGCATTCGCTGAAATTGATGTCGGGTATAAAGTTTTCCGGTATAACTGAGCTACCTGCAGCTTCCTGCTGCAACTGCTGGCGTAACTCTGCAGGCGTCTGCTCGGTCAGTTCACCACCGGCCTTGACATGCTTATAGATCTCAGTCATGTGATGATAATAGCGAGCAGGCATTGTATTTTTTAACTGCGAATTGAGCTCCAATAGACGTTGCTCGCGGAGCGCATGTTGCAGGCTCAGACGGCACTCGGTGACTGGAGAGAAGAAGGCATTATGTGAAATGGATATGCTATATATGCAACGCACTCACCTGTCGTGTTTAGCTCTTTGGCCACTTGCACCCAGGCCTTGCGCTTGGTCACCGTATCCGCCTTGCCATAGGTAGCGGGATAGCAACGCATCAGACGCGTCACTTGATATGAATCCAGGCTGGGCAATTGATGTTGTTGCGCAGCGAAATCCTGATTCAATTTCCCTGTATCTAATCCCAGGTCCTGCGCAGATGCCGTTGAAACGGACTTGGACAGCGTGGCTGAGGCATGCTCCTGTTGCGTCTCTGCTGCCACTTCCTGCTGCTCCTGCTCCTGCTCCTTCTGCTGCACTTCCTCTTGCTCTTGCCTCGTTGTCTGCATTGCCTCTTGCTGCTTCTCTTGCTGCTGCTTCTCCTCATGTTCTTTCTTCTGCTCCTTCTTCCTTACCGCCGTTGTTGCCAACTTTGCCAACTTCGGACTGAGCCGTGCTGCTATCAGCTTCTTCAACTCACTCTGCTCCTTCTGCAGCTCCTGTTTATTTCTTTGCTTTTCCTTTTCCTTCTCGTTCTCATTTTTGACTTGCGCTTCTTTCTTCTCGCTTGTCGTCTGAGTGGACTGTGCCGTCCGCAGTTGCTTCTCCTCTTTCGACTTCTCCAGCTCCATCTGCTCCATTTTCACCTCCTTCTCCTCCTCCTCCATTTCCCATGGCGTTTGCTGCTCTGCCCTTGTAAGCGGCTGTGGATTGTTCTCCGGTTGCATCAGCCTTTCGTACATGCTGCAACGTCGCACCTCCGCCACGAACTTGTTGTGCACAATGTAATAGTAAGGATCGAGTGGATGGTAACGCACATCGATTAGAAACCTGAGCTGCCGCAACGTATGCCACCAGTTCTGTGGCCAGGGATTTTCGACACCACGCTCCAGATCCTCCATATAGGTGCAGAAGGCCAACTTAAACATGGACCAAATGTTCCGGTGATTCACTAGAATGAAAGAAAGCAGTTAGAAAAGAAGTAAGCAAAGTAATAGAAGTGGCAGGAATAGAAGGAGAAGCAGAAGGGACAGGAATAGGAGAAGTAGTAGCAGGAGGAGCAGAAGTACTAGAAACAAGGGGTATAGAAGGAGTAGGAGCAGAAGGAGCAACAGAAGCAGAAGCAAGAGAATTAGGAGTAGAGGTGGCATTACGTATGGAAGACTCCCTCTCTACATACTCGAAGGAAATCGTTCTTGCGCCACGCGCCAAACTTCCTCTCTCTCCTCGTCTGTAAATTGACGTGGAGGTTGCAGCGGACCCGGTGGATCATCCGGTCGTGGACGTCTCAAATTCCAATAGAGATGCTCATATTGCTGACAGAGCTGCATCAGTGCCGGCAACTGCGGCTTGCAGTTATATTTGCGTGAATTTTCATAGAATTTACTAAACAGACGATGCGATTTTTCCCACACCTTGAAATGGCTACGAAACGGACGCATTAACTCCGTCAGGGGTGCAATCTGTGGAAACCTACTGATGTTCTCAGCCAAATGCGTGCACAGTGCGCGACAGACGATCTCTAAAAGCAGCAAGAGATTAGACAAGGCATCACAACTTAATGCATTCACTTCCAACTCACCTGATATATTGTACTTCCTGGAGATTTGTGGCCACAGCTCATCCCTCTTGGCCTGCAGCAATGGATCCTTGCTGTGCAGCTGCGGTATTGCCATTATCTCCCGTATAAACATCACCATACGCGACATGGTGAGCACAATGGGACCAGGCAGCGTATTACTCACAATTTTCATTTGTCTACCCGCTGTAGCATCTTCCAAGATTTCCAATCTGATGTTAATTGCCGGCGCCAGCGGCATTAGCTCAGGCATCTTTGTGGGCGGCTTAGACAAGGCTGCCGCTGACGGTGCTGGCTTAGGAATTGGCAGTTTACTCTCTAACGCTGCTGCTGGAGTCACTTGAGATGGCATTGCACTCAAGGTGGACAAATTGCTCTTGGCCTTTGGCCCAGCCGCTGGCAACAGTTTGGACAGGCACACAGGCTTCACATAGGGCAGCTTAGCGGCGTTGTTGGTGGGGCTGCTGGTGGGTATGTCAGAAGTAAGGCTGGAGGCGATGCTAGGCGTGCTTCTGGCTGTGCTGGTGGCTGTGCTGCTGGCTGTGCTGCCGGCTGTGCTGGTGGCTGTGCTGCCAGCTGTGCTGGTGGCTGTGCTGGTGGCTCTGCTGCCGGCTATGCTGGTGGCTGTGCTGCTGGGTGTTCTGGTGGCTGTGCTTCTGGCTGTGCTTCTGGCTGTGCTGCTGGCTGTGCTGGTGGCTGTGCTTCTGGCTGTGCTGCTGGCTGTGCTGGTGGCTCTGCTGCCGGCTGTGCTGGTGGCTGTGCTGGTGGCTGTGCTGAGGCTGCTGTTTCTGGCGCTCTTGGTGGTGCTGGTCCTCTGCGCATTGCTGGTGGAGCAAGAGGTACTGCAGGTGTTAGTATAAGTGCTGATGCTGACGCAAGTGTTTATCTTGCTGCTTGTCGCGCTGCCCATAGCTGCCATACTGGACGCTTCCGTTCGTGCCACTGCACTGTGCTCCACTGCCGCTCGCTTAGCCGGTGGCGTCTCGTCATCCGAGATGGCTTCAACTATTGTCGAGCTGCCTGCGACACGTTTCTGGGAGCGTGCCGCCAACACCCTGTACAGGCCAGCCATGTTTTTCTCAAAGTACCATTTATCCTGTAGCTGATAGCCGGGCCTCCGCAGCTCGACCAGCTCCATGTAGAAATTGCGCAACACAAGCCACGTGACCTCGCAGCGCTCATGGCTGCAGTTCATCATCTTTGCCACTTGCTGCCAGAGCTCATGATAGCGCATTGGCTTCCGTCTGCTGTCCTGATACATATCCACCAACTCGGCCAGCTCAGGCAACGATTTGAGCACATTAATCAATTGCATAATACCGTGAAAGTTTTCGATGGAATCGTGCCAGGCATTCTGCAGATACATGGACATTTTGTACACTGTATGCTTCTTCTCACGCACATGCTGTGCCAGGAAGTCCAGCTCAGTGTTCGGCGCGGACGTGGACTTGCTGTGCATGAGTTGCCATTCGTAGCGTGTCTGCAGCCGCAGCCAAATTTTTATAAGCTTCGTTGCCAGCTCCTTTAGCTCATTGGAGATGGCAGCCCAGATGAGTCCACGATTCTGATAGTTGTTATAGTCAGGATGCAAGCTATCGTAGAGTTGGGGATAGGCCTGCACTGCCTCGATGAGACGCAGTTCCATAGCGCTAAGCTCGGGCTGCTGCGTGCTGCAGTGTGCATCGACATCGATAATTGGAACGGCGGGCGCAATGCTGGTCATCACTTCATCATTAGACTCTGGCGACTCCTCCTCTACTGTTTTCTTCTGGGGTTTCTTTTTCCGCAGCAGCGGTTGACGTGCCACATGTGGATAGAGAAACAACAGATCCTCCTCGTGCAACATGCACGGACGCACACATGGCTTTGCCTGCTGCCGCTGTGCCTCCTGGCGATATGCGCGCAAGCGTCGCACATGTTGCTGATACCTGTAGCGCAACTCGGCCCAGCTGTTCATGCACTGGCACACCTCCAGCGACAATTGTCTAGCGATTCGCTGCCACACGCGCTCCTTGTGCTCATCATCGCGAAACTGACTGTGCCGACAATTGTAGAGCACCGGTTGCTTTCGCACCAGCTGTATGAGTTTATGCTCCTTCAGATATGTTTGCGGATCTGTTGAGTTCCACAGCCATTTGGCTTGCTTCTTGGCAGTGCCGCGCAGGGCGGCACTCAGCTCAAAATCCGATAGCTCATCTAATGCAGCCAACGCAGGATTCACATCTGAAAACAACAACAACAATTTTAATTAATATTTGCATGTTATTTTTTTATTTGATTGTGCCTCTTACCTGGTTCGTTCATCGAATTTGACTCTTCTTTAATGTCAACATCCACCAATATCGTTGGCTCCTCCATGGGGCGCGCTGGTTTAATTAATTATTTGAAAACAAAAAATTAAACAATGCGCTGCGAATGTGGGACTTCTTGCCGCCCCAGTTGCCAATTTAGCGTTGCCAGCGCTGCTCGATATTTTTTAACTGTCTATCGAGTTTCGATATAAAGCAAATTTGGCGCGGGGCGATAAAAATACAAAGTACTCAAATCATCAAAAAGGTTTTGTTTAGCTATGAGAGAGAGCGAGACAATTTCTTGCAGCAAGGTACTCAGATGAGGCAATAAAAATACTGAAAACTGAGATGGCGTTACCAGCTTACGAAATGTATTTTGCTACGGTATCACTGTCAATCAGCTGTGTTTGTTGACAATCTGACTTTCTTAAGTTTATAACGTTTTTTCAAATTTTATTTTTTATTTTTGGGGCTTACGCAGCGTAAGACGATGTTTTTTGTATAAAAACCACCCCATGAATTTTTATGAATTACTACTACAGAAGTGTTTTATTATATTTATTTATTATTTCTTTATCATTTACAGTATTGCCGTCCATCATTATTTAAAATCACCCGCTGTAGTTCCGTGTCAGGTGGCAGCGCCAATAAACTTTTCAGTGTTTTTTTATTAAAGCCCAGTATTCAAAAGCTACGGTCCCATTGTCAATCAGCTGTATATGTTGACAATATTGTGAATTTCAACCATTTTAACGTTAACAGCGCGCCCTGTGCTCACTCGTGCGTTCACCGTGGCTCTGTTTTGCGTCAATGTTAGCTTTACGTTGTATCTGCAAGCTTACGTTGCCGTAAGCGATTTGTTTACATATCCAAGCCTCATTAACATTCAATATCAAAATACATATTATTTTATTTTTGGAATCAAATCTGTTTCTTCATTTCCATGGCCCAATCGTGTGTGTCAGACATTTGCCAATTGTTTCCGTGATCGTATCTTGTGTGTGTGTGGCTGCGTATGGTTTCTGTTTTGTCGCGTCTGTTCACATGTTTTAATGCAATTTCATAGGTCAAACAATTGATTAAATAATGCGAACGGCATGTTCAAAGAAAATGCAGCGTATCTCTTGGGCGTGTCGGCCTGTAGTGTAATTTAAATCGAAATTTGCAATATTGTTATTGAATTTACCAATTACCCACCCTCGGCTCTTGATTCTGCAACGTAATTTGATTTGTAATTTTTGTACCGCATGCCGAGCAAAACAAACACAAAAAAAAAATACCGTTACATTGTAAGTGCGCCGACGTATGTGCATTTGTGTGTGTGTACTCCGCCCAAAAATCACTCATGCACACACTCACACACAAACTACATGGGAATCTCTGTTGTGCTGAATCCTTTGCTCTGCTTCCGCATTGACATCTGAAAGACGCGCTAGTGTGTGTGTATGTGCGAAGGTGTGAGTGCGCCGCTCTTTGCAAAAGCACAGCAAATGAGAGCACAACAGATACGAGAAGCTGTGAGGGCAAAAGAAAGTGGGGAAATGTGAATGTGAAATAACAACGGGAAATTAAATTTGCAAAATTGATATAAATTTGTATTTGTTTGCACAGTGTCCTCGTCTACGTGCTTGCGAGACAGACAGACGGACTGGACATACTATTTTAGCGTGCACTGTGCAGTCAATCTCGCTCTCTCGCTTTTCCCCCTTTGTGGGAAACAACAACAAGTGATGAAAAATGCAAACCGCAGTTGTAAATAACAACAAAAAAAACATAGATACATCGCTCTATGTGCGTGTGTGAGTGTGTGTGGTACGGTATGTACATATTTATGACAAATAAGGAAAAACGCCCAGAGCGATAGCCATAAAGTGTTGTATACAAAAGACACCTCCTGCAACAGCAGCAGCAACAACAACAACAACATCAACAATAGGAAGAGCAGCGGCAGCAGACAGGCAGACAGACTGGCAGTGTTGCCAAGTGGCGTAAAGTGAGACAAAAAAAGCGTCGTATAAACGTAACGTCCTTGGTTAAACGGCAAAACAGAAAAGCAGAAAAAAGAACGGCAAAGCGTCCGTTGAAACTGGCACGGGCGTAAAAAGAACAATAGGAAAAAAGGACCTGCACTCTCGCACACACACAAACACACACAGCGGTAGTGGAAAAAGGTGTGCAGAGTATAAAAAATATGGGTAAGTGGGTTGTTTAAGTTTTGGACAGATTTGCATATGCAGCGTATTTGTATATATGTATGTATGTATGTGGTGTGAGTACAGGTGACAATGGCCGCCGCGGTAGCAGAAATTGACAGTTGAGAGAGAGTGTGAGAGAGAGAGAGAGAGTGTGAGAGCGCGCGCAAGTGGTACGTCCTGTTTTGAAACGGTTTTTCTTCTGCTTTTGCTTCGCAGCGAGAGCCCTGGATTGTTATTGTGTGTGCGCGTGGTGAAGAATGGCGTTGGCTGTGGAGGTGGAAAGTGGGGGGTGTGGGGGGAAAACAATGTGGGACACACACACACGCACAACGAACAGGAAGGCAAAGCTGCAAAAGTAACACAAAAAGGAAAAATTGCATTTTTCCTGTTTGCCATTTGAGAATTTCTTTGCTGCTTGTTGTTGTGTTTGTGCAGCAGGCGCGGCATGCTTGCGCGCGTTCTCTCTCTCTCTCTCTCTCTCTCCCACTCTCTCATACTCTGTGCATGTGTGCGTGTGCCAAGGCATACCGTTAGTCAGTCAGCAGTTTTGGGCCCTCGGCAGTGAACTTTTAAGCGCCCGCCTGCCAGGAAGGGCCTCAAGCAGCCGCAGAAATTCGCCGCGCTGCGTTATGTGACGACCGTGTGTGTGTGCGAGTGTGTGTGTGTGTGTGCCGACGCCCCTTTGCAACAATATGAGCGTTTAAGTTATTAAAACAAAAGACCATAAACGCTTTCTTGTTGTTGCAGCAACAGCGCCCACATCGCCCACAACAGCAGCAAGAACAGCAACAACAACAACGGCAGCAGGAGGAACTGAAGCTGGAGTTGGAACTGGTGCAGCTGCAGCAGCTGGAGTTGCTGGAATCGGCAACGACAGCAACGCTGGCAACGGCATCGAAATGCTGAAGGCACTCTATGATTTTCAAGCGGTTTATCCCAAAACGATCAGTTTCGATGAGGGTGAATATTTTATATTATATCAAACATCCGCGCGACAGCGAAACTGGTGGCAAGTGGTCAGCATGAAGGGCAACATTGGCTTTGTGCCATCCAATTACGTAATGAAGATTAAGGTGAGTGTGTGTGTGTGTGCGTGTGCGTGTGTGTGTTGGGCGCCTGCCTTCAATTTTGTGTCTTTTCCCTTTCTTGTTGTGGCAGGTGGAACATGACTTTCTCATTAGTTTCCTTAACTCATCCATTGAGTCGCTGGAGAAGTGCACAGAGCTGGAAATCAATGGCATCATGTCCAAGGACGAGCTGCTCGACCGGCTGCGCGAGAAGAAGCACACCATGGAGCGGCTATATGCGGTAGGTGCTTTCCGGATAGCCATAGCTTCTTAACTTACCCCCCTCTCTCTCTTTCTCTCTCTCACCCTTCGCAGGAGAGCTCGGAGCGCGACGGCGACTCGTCGTTGTCGTATTCGCACAGCTACAGCGACAAGCAGCAGCTGAGCGGCAGCCACAGCCACAGCCATTCGGCGCATCGGCACTCGCATTCGCACACGCATCCTCACCAGCTGCAGCAGCACCATCACCAGCAGCAGCAGCAGCAGCAGCATCATCATCTGCAACAGCAGCACAGTCCGCCGCCGCCTGCCTCACAGCGTCTGGACATGAGCAAGAAGAGCATGTCGAGTCCTGCGGTGGGTGTCAGTGTGCCGCCACATGCCTCGTTGCCGGAATCACCCAGCATGGGTAGCATGCAGTTGCCCAGCAGCAGCTGCACCATACAGACGCCTCAGCAGCAGCAGCCACTGCCAGCGCCTCCACTGGCGGCCAGCACATCATCGACAGCGGCAACACAGAAATCTTCGGCCTGCGTGTCGGATGTGGCGCAGGATAATAGCATCACATCGGAGCCGTCGGAGACAACAACGACCACAACAACGACCAGCGAGGATGTGGTCACCACATACAAGGAGACCAGTCAGCTGAGCGCCAGCAATGGCAACACAAATGGCCAAACAGTTGGCGGCAATGGCAATGGCAACGGCAGCGGCGGCAGCGGTGGTGGTTCAGGAGCAGCATCTGCAACTGGTGGTGGCGGCGGCGGCGGTGCTGTTAGTGGATCTGCAGCATCATCCGCGGCCCACAAGCCACAAAATGGCAGCTCTGCAGCGGCGTCGGCGGCGGCGACAGCAGCAGCTGCGTCGGCGTCATCGTCTGCAGCACAAGATGAGCAGCTAAGCCTCAGCCTGAGCCTGAGCCAGGGTGCAGACAGTGCGCCGGACAAGTCGGAGGCCAGCGACGATGGTGACTGCAATGGCTGTGGCAACAACAATGTGGCCAACAATAGCGCCGACAATAGTCAAGCGCTGGATGACAGCATCGAGAGTCCATCGCGCTCGCATCGTTTGGGTTCGGCCAGCGGGCTGGGACTGGGCGTCGGCAGCAGCAGCGGCGGTGGCGGAGGCGGCGGCAATGGGCGTGGCCAATTGAAAGTGGAATCCTCGGATGTCTATCAGATAGTCGATGCACTGCGTCGCAATACGAATCTAAGTTTCGATTTATCCTGCGAGGCATTGCGTGTGGTGCTTACCAGCCTGGAGCAGCTATACAATGGTGCCATCAATCCCTATCTGGAGGCAGTGGCTGTGCATGTGACCGGCAAGGTGGCCACGCCCAAGGAGCTGCTGGGCATCACCCATGACTCGAAGCGGTTGCAGTATCTGTTCGGTCAGTTGGCAGACTGTAAGAACGATACGGAGCAACGCACCTGGATGCTTTACGAGGACGAGGAGGACATCATACAGTTCCTCGAGGAACTGGTGGAGATACTGGTAAGTAGGAATTACGTATACTAGATGCCACACTCACTCCTTACTCTATCTCTTCTACTAGAACAACGCGGACGAGAACATTAGCTGCTACGAGATGTCCTGCGATCAGTATCAGATGTTCATCAATCTGGTGCAATACTATCAGATGGAGACACGCTGGTCTATCAAACGCCTCCTGCTCAAGACTTTCACAGCTGCCTGTCACTTGGATCACATCATTGTGGACATTTTACTTACCTCGGTGTTGCCGCTGGAGATTGTGAGTGCGAAGGAGCAAGGCTTGCCGAGACATTGTAAACTAATCTCTCTTTCTCCCTCTCTGATCAGGTGGAGGACATGAAGACACACTTTGCCAATTTGGATCGCTTCAAGCAGCTGGTGAAAATGTTGACCATTATCTTCTCGCTGGGTCAGCCCATGCCAGTGAATCATCAGGGTGTGTATTGGGGTTATATATAAGCTGAATTAAGGATTAGTATATAGGGGATAGATGTGAAGCCAAGCTAAGACTCAGTTCTATATAAGTCAGAATATCTTACAGAAACTTCAGACAACTGTAGATACCCCAGATAGATATCGTATAGTTTCTTAGTCTCTAAAGATCTATATCATATTGTTTCTATATCATATTGTTTCTCAGTTCTATATAAGTTAGAATATCGTACAGAAGCTTTAGACAACTGTAGATACCCCAGATAGATATCGTATAGTTTCTTAGTCTCTAAAGATCTATATCATATTGTTTCTATATCATATTGTTTCTCAGTTCTATATAAGTTAGAATATCTTACAGAAGCTTTAGCCAACTGTGGATACCCCAGAAATCTGCATTAAGCTCCTATATCGTATAGTTTCTTAGTCTCTAAAGATCTATATCATATTGTTTCTCAGTTCTATATAAGTTAGAATATCTTACAGAAGCTTTAGACAACTGTGGATACCCCAGAAATCTGCATTAAGCTCCTATATCGTATAGTTTCTTAGTCTCTAAAGATCTAAGAAGCTTTAGTTATCTGTAGATACCCTTTCTGTATCAAACTCAGCAGCCAGCTATATCAAACTTTCTATATATCATATAGTTTCATGGTGCATATTCAAATCAAACTTTCTATATCATATAGTTTCATGTGCACTTAAAGTCAGAAGAAAACATTAAGTTAGCTTTAGCTCACCTTAGAAACCCTTTCTATTTTCCATTCCAACTCAACTGCCTGTCCAAATTGTACAACACTAAAATCTTAAGCTGTTACCCAACACTTTTTCAACATCTAGTTTGCCTTGAAACAGTTTGAAGTAGCCAAAATCATTTGCCAGCAATTCTCAAGCGAGCTTAGACATCGAATTAAATTGCCAAAAAAAAGCAGAAAAAAATCGCCAAAAAAAAGAAGAAAATTCTGCTTGCGAATTCTTTGAAAACCTTATTCAAAAATGTCGCGAAAATTGTCAAACAAACCAAACTATATGCAAGACGACTCCGATGCCGCTCCCGAAAGTCTTCCGCTAACCGACAGGGAGAAACAGGAGCTGGTCGATAGGCAGGCGGAGATATTGCGTGCAAATAACGCATTTGTGGCCTCAATAAAACTACCGAATCTAAGCGAATCCGACTCCGATGGCATGGATTCGGATTTCGATGATTACTGAAAGAAGAAAAGATAAGAATATAAGCACAAGACAGAGGATAGATCTCGATATATATGTCATGTCACAGAAAAACAACAAAATCAAATAAAAAAAAAACTGTTTTCAATTTTCAATCTAACAGAAATTTCTATCGAATTTTATTGTATGCCAATTAGAATTAGTCAAGTCTTTAAGAATTTACTTTACTATATTGCAGACTATTTGGGCGTGCACTTTGCCAGCTTTCTGCTGGAGATTGTCGAGGGCAACAATCCGGAGCTGCTGGTGGATATGGTCATTGCGCTGATACTCGCCTTCAATCAACAGTTCAGCGAGCAATCGGTGAACGTGATCATCGAAGCAATGCAGAATCTGCCCACGGCAAAAGTGTTTACCGAGAAGCTGTTGCTGCTGCTCAATCGGGAGGGTAAGTTCTGTCTCACTCAGCAATAACTATGCTAAGCTAATCCTCATACACTTTCTGCAGATGATCCCACGCGCCTGCTTAAGCATCACAATGAGCATATGAACACGGTGCTGCGCATGTTCATCGACATCTTTAGTCACTCGGATACGGCGGGCATGTTCTACACCAATGACATCAAGGTGCTTATAGATATAGTGGTGCGTCAGCTATCCGATCTGGATGCGGGCAATGCAGTAAGTATGTCGTGTAGCTGCAGCGAAAAGCTAGCTAACCCAAATCTCTGTTCACTTCTCTAGCTACGTCCCTGCTATTTGGAGCTGTGTCGTCGCATCTTGCGGAACACCAACTATCAGGAACATCAGCATCGCAAGCACGATCTCATGAAGATCTTTACGCGCATCTTCTGCGAGGAGACCGAATGCAGTGCATCCGATCAGCAGTTGGTGCGCGAAATAGCCAACGAATTTCCCCAATTGTTTAAGGCATAAGTGGCAGCACAGCAAATCCCAAAAAAACCAAAATAAAAAACCCACAACAACAAAGAGAAAAGACACGAGACACTCCTATAATCGAAATAGAAACAAAAAACAAAAACCAAAACAAAACAAATAACAAAAAACATGTAAAGCGCGTTGCTAGTGAGGCCGACAAAACGAGCCAAAAAAAAGAAAATATTTCAATTTTAAATTGTATAGCAATCAACTATATATCTATATAGTATATATATACATATATCTATTAGATATGCATTATAAAACTCTCGGATAGCCTTAAATGAATGAGAGGTAGAGGAAATCAACAGCATTTCATATTTA
Organism: Zaprionus ghesquierei; assembly: GCA_018904095.1. Lineage (NCBI taxonomy): Eukaryota > Metazoa > Arthropoda > Insecta > Diptera > Drosophilidae > Zaprionus > Zaprionus ghesquierei. The sequence goes on from JAEIGP010000394.1 coordinate 3,237,093, forward strand.
TTTAATTATAATTACAATTATTGAACTATTGATGTAACTCACACACACCCATACACATATGTACACACTTATGTAGTGTATCTCTTATGAATATGAATTTGTTGTGCTTGTATGCAACCTCCCCACACACACACACTAGTTATGCTATAGTATACTATATCATTATCATTGTATTGAATTATACATTTTAGATATTTGTATAGTCCCTAAGTCTGTGACTAAAGCCAAAGCAGTTGTTTGAATTGATTCGATTACGATTAATATTGAATGCTGGCATTTTTCAGTTTTTACCAAAATCGAAACACATATAACATTAACATTATACAAGTATATACTGCGTATTTTTTAGAGATAAACAACAAACAAATTTTACATCAATTTATATAGTTAATTAACGAAGCGGATGTGAAACGAATTGATGCAATGCGACAAGCAAAATGAAAGCAAGAAAAAAAAATCCGAATTCGAAAGCAACATTTAATATTTATAGTAAGTGAAAAGAAGAAAATGTTAACTGCAATCTACAATATATATAATATGAGAAATATTTAATCGAAGCGTGAGCGCAATATAATGTTAAATTTGTTTATATAATCTATGAAGGAAATGGCAATGCGAAAAGCAAATATGCAAAACAAAAAAACCAAAAAAAAAAAACTGTTAAAGCTCAGCCGCGCGAAAGCGGCATAAAATAAAAATCGAACAGAACAGAAGATAATAGTTAATTATACAAATTTGTTGAAAAATAATACGAAAGCAATGCACACACACACACACACACACTTTACGCTATCTCCCTTTGAAATCTGTCTATATTAAGCTATATCTATATCTTTCCCTCTCACTCACTCATCTCTCTGTCTTTCTCGCGCTCCAACTTACTGTATGTAATCCTTCTATGCAATGAAATCTTTTGGATAAACGAAATTTTACATGTGTTTTAAGATACAAAAAAAAAAGTGAAGAAGAAAATGTTTTTATTTATTTATAAGGTGTTTTTAATTGGAAGACAAGTTATTGAAACTGATATTAAGTTTATTGTTAAATCAGAATGAGAAGTAAACATTGTTAAGAGATACAAAGCACTCACACACACACACACAACACACAGCGAGTACAGCAATTGAAAAGAAAGCGCAACTAAAGCTACAACTAAAAGTTAAACTAAAAACTATGACTAAAATACGATTTATAAACCGCACATTTAAATCAAATATACAATGATTCATATTCAATGGAAACTAATTAACAAATTGTATTTTGTACTCTTTCGATTTAAAACAATACAATAAACAATAATAAAGAACAGCAACAATAATGACCACAACAACAGCAACAAAAGAAGAAGAAGCAGCAGCATTTGCTAAAAAGATAAAGAAATTCAAATTAAAATTAGCAACAATTTTAAAACTTTGTTAATTTTTTTCCCCAATTTTGAAAACAGTAAAAAAACAAAACAAAACGAAATGCAATAAATGTACACGAATCAAGATGAAGAGGCAACGCAAAGTGCATTGAGAATGTAACAAAACAATGAAAGCGCAATAATTGTAAAGAGTAAAACGATATAATAACATTTACGGAAATAAACAAGTCAAATTTCAAAACGTTTCTTTCACTCGGTGGGGGGAAAGTGTACGAGGAGATTTCAGAATTTGTTAAACTCATAAGATAACAAGAAAGAAATGCTACCGAAGGTATTATACCATTGCAGTTACTCCACATATTAAATCGGCCGATAGGTTCTATGGCAGCTATACGATATATCGGTCTAATTTCAATCAAATTTTGACAGCCTTTTAAGGGCATACTTAGACATATATCGGAAAAGTTTCACAGCGATATCTTAACAAATAACAAAATTCGACCGATAGTTTCTATGGCAGCTATACGATATATCGATCCGATCCGGCTCATTCCGACTTATTTACAGCGTGCAGCAATAAGAAACATGTATACCAAGTTTCATCAAGATAGCTCCAAAACTGAGCGACTAGTTTGCGTTGCAACAGGCAGACGGACAGACAGACGGACATGGCTAGTTCGACTGCCCTATTGATGCTGATTAAGAATATATAATATAATATATAAAAATGTAGTTATTTTAACATGATAAAACACGATGTGTATTAGTATATATGGAATGATAGGGTTATGCTATATGTTATATGAATCCCAAGCGATATACAGTTAAAAATTGAATAGGATAGGAAGTTCTTCTCCCAATTAATGCAAATCCAAGTTCTGTAAATCCACGACACTACAGTCGATATATGTATGTAAGTAGGTTGAGTAGGTTGTCATACCATGATATGTTGCAAGTTCAAGCTAGTTAGAAAGGAAGAAGTATACCAAATTTAGGTTCGTTGCCTTACTGAACATGAATATATATGCTATATGTAGATATAGTAGTAAATACCCAACAAATAGCCATGTCTACTGAGCAAGTTTAATATCTCTTACGAATTTCATTCTCTTTCTCCAAAGGAAGATCGTTTCTCCATTTTGTTTTTCCGTAAACAGCTTTACCCACACCTTAACTGTCCGGCGTAAACGTTTGCTAACGCTCTGACGGCAACTGAATCAGTTTGAGAACACGTTTTGTTCGGTTTCAGTCGCACACATGAAAATTAAATCACATTCGAATTGAAAACACGAATCACAGTAACAAAATATAAATAACATTTTCAACTAAAAATAATAATAATTTTTATATACAATTTCACACAAAGAGAGAGAAAGAGAGAGAGAGAGAACTGTTGCCTTCGCACTTATTTGTTTATTTTATGCAAGTTTAGCTTTGCCTAACCGCACACACAATGACCACAGGTCGTGGTCGCCGCCGGCGCATGGAGCCAACGCGCACCCAGCTGGGCGCCTGGGATGATCCGCGCGTATCGCTGTTTGCCACCGTGCCGCAAGAGCCGCTCGCCGACATGCTGGGCCGGCTGCAGGAGTTGCCCATAACGGGACGCGATAGAATACAACAGATGGACGCGTGTCCGCTAATGATGGCCCAATCGCCATCGACGAATCGTCTGTACCGTGAGGTCAAATATCAGGTGGAACAGATCGCCGACGATCGCAATCGCAACTATAATCCCATCACAGAGCGTGAGCGTCAATCGGCGCTGATAGCCAGCATAATGGCCGAGCATAATCGACGTGAATTCGCCGAGGCAATGCGACGCAAGCAGCTGCACACGAATGCGCAACGTATGCGTGATTTGCGCATCGAACTGGAGCGCGCAAAGACATCGCTGAGTGTGAGTAGCCAAAGGGATGAGAACATGCGCAATGCCAATTCGGAGCGAGAGCATGAGAATCGGGAGGCGATCGAGCATCGCGCGCATGTGCAGCGCGAGAAGGAGGCCGAACAGCTGGCGCTGCACAAGAAGGCGCACGACTATAGTGATCAGTTGGTGCTGCAGATACGCACTCTGCAGTCGGAGCGGGCCAAGCAACAGCAAACGGATCGCGAGGAGGGACGTCTGAAGCGGCATCGCGATGAGTTGGCCTATGCAACGCATTTGCAACAGGCCGTCGAGTGGCGCCATGAGAGGCGCAAAGAGCTGAAGCAGATGCTCGATGAGTTCTCCACCCTGCAGCGTAGCCTGCGTGCCGAGCAGGAGGCCAAGGATAAGGAGAAGCCCAAGTTGAATGTAATTGTCACGGAGGCTGTGGGTTCGGTGACGCGAGAATTTCAACGCAAGAAGTTGCAGCAGGACATCGATGGCATTGAGCGGCGTCGCCTGATTGCCGATCAGTTGGGTCGCGAGCTGTTGGATCTGAAGCGTAAGCAGGATGCGCACGATAACATGTTGGCCGACATCTTGGCTTGTGAGCGTCAGGCACGCGAGAAGAAACGCGCCCATCAGGACATAGAAAAGCGGGAGCAGCAGAAAAAAGAGGTAGCCCGCGATCTAATACAGCAGCAGAAGGAGCAGCAATTATATCGCGAGCAACAGGATGCACTGTACAAGACGCTGCGCAGCGATGCAACCAGCTTTATGCAGCGTCAGTATCAGCAGGCCAAGGCACGTGAGGTTACGGCGCGCAAGCTTAATATGGAGAGCTACAAGGGCATTGCCCTTGGGGCGCTGGAGAATGTGCAACATCGTGCGGCGGCCATTGAAGAGGATCGTCTCATACGCAAGGCACTGCACGACATGGAGGTGGAAATGGATCGACGAATCGATGAGGAGCGCATGCGTGTGCTCAAGGCACAGCCGCCGGAAATCATTAAGGAGGTGCGACCCTGTAAGTTGTCACATGACGAACGGCGGGCGTTCAATTTGCCCAAATGTGGCATGCAAGACGACGACGTGCCGGCGCATTAGACACACAGAGACGTCACATATGTACGACGATAATGAAGATATCTTTAATGATTATGATGGTTTCTTGTTTCTTATTTCAATTCGTTTAACGGATTCCGTGCCCACACACACACGCACACGCGCATACACAGATACTGTTCAGGTAGAGCGATAAATTACGTAGTTGCTTGCGACTTTAATGAAATATATATTTGTTATACGTTCAATCGAGTAAGTGTTGCATGCTTTTAGGCGGCGATTTTATTGCAAAATGGTGGAGCGCATTGTAACTCGCTGGTTAGCAAAAGCTGCTTGCTATAAGTGTTTGCTGTGCAGCAAGTGAAATTTTAATTTTTGTTGCCTACTTTTGAGCTGAATTTAAAATTACAAATGGCTTCGGCTTAGTGCTGCCAGGTCAGCCTTTTTTTCAGTCAAGTCTGGCTTTATTTAATGTTTAACAGGATTTCTTATGAAATGATGTAAGCTTTTTTTCTTTTTTCAATTGTATTAAAGTGTTCATCCGATTTTCAACACAAAACATGCATTTCGCTTCTGGCGTTCTTTGCTTGATTCTTTTATTTTATTTTGCGCATTGTAACTCGCTGGTTAGCAAAAGCTGCTTGCTATAAGCGTTTGCTGTGCAGCAAGTGAAATTTTAATTTTTGTTGCCTACTTTTGAGCTGAAGTTAAAATTACAAATGGCTGCAGCTTAGTGCTGCCAGGTCAGCCTTTTTTTCAGTCAAGTCTGGCTTTATTTAATGTTTAACAGGATTTCTTATGAAATGATGTAAGCTTTTTTCTTTTTTCAGGTTGTATTATTAAAGTGTTCATTCGATTTTCAATACAAAACATGCATTTCGCTTCTGGCGTTCTTTGATTGATTCTTTTATTTTATTTTGCAATTCAATAACTATTTGTAGTGTTCGTATACATACATACAGATTTTTATACATATATATAATTCATAACTCTGATAACTCTGATAATTTGCCTAACATCTATGTACATACATACAAAAAAATAGTTTAGTCACAGCTTGCTCTGCAGCTCTCCTGGCTGCTTTTACCTCCAAAAAATACACGAAAAAAAATTTATAAAGTAGTTCCAGAAATGCCTGAATTGACGCCTTCGAAATCGCCTTTGCTTGGACTTGACTCTGGGCTCGACTTACGAACTAATAAATGCATTTGCCTCCGGTACGTTTCCAAAATATTTTTCTTATTTTTTCCGTTTCTTTTTTTGTATTTTTTTTTTTTTTTTTTCTCTTAGCTTCTGAACTTAGACTTTGGCTAGGAATTAGTGTAGATTTTTGTAGGTTTTTCTGTATCTATTTTGTTTTTTTTTTTTTTGCTGTAGACTTGGAAGTAAAAGCGTGCAAAAGGCGTTCTACCAACACATAAATTGCTTTCTTAACTGATCTGATCTGTACTGAATACACATATACATACATATATACAAAAAATAAAGGAGAAAAAAAAAACGACTGGCATAAATAAATAGAAGTTAATTAGTGAACTGTGGGTAGTGTGTAGTATGTGGTGTATATAGTAACTATATAGCATGGGTGCGCAGCCCGACCCTTAACCTACTCTGCTCTGCTTAGTACTCTATCTAAATTTATATAGCTTGTATAACTGTAGAATAAATGCAACAAACAAAAATTCGAGCACATTTTCGACCCACTACATATTCTCGCCCTACTCCTTCTCCTCCTCCTCCTGCTGCTTCTTTCTCATCCAAAACTATAACTAATACTAATGCACAACTGTGCTTCGGGGTGGGAGAGAGGGTAGCTAGCTAGATATAGTATGGCTTAGTCGATCACCACCGACCAGGGATGATCCACCTTGCCGTATTGAATGTCTGTCAGCGTTTCGCGTATCAGCTCGTGCACAGGCTTCTCCTGCTCCATGGTGGGTATATACAGATCCTGTCCCAAATAGTTGATGCGATTGATGGGGCTGACAACGCACGCGGTGCCTGTGCCGAAGAGCTCGAGCAACTGTAGAAAGGAAGAATGAGAATTAGCTTCAGTTTGGTTAGCTTTTTTTCTAGCTCTACTTACGCGTCCCTGGTTGAGCAGCTCGGTGACCTGTGGCATGGTAAAGGTGGCCTCACGCACCTTGAACTTGCCCCACTGGCGTGTCATGGCCAATATGGAGTCGCGTGTAATGCCGGGCAGAATGAGACCGTTCAGTGGTGGCGTGATCAGTTCTTGTTCTGCGGAAAGAGTAGGGAAAGTAGTTAGCCTCATGGGTTTCCCTTGCAGATCGCACTCTACCACTTACCTCCTTGATCGTTCACATAGAACATGAATATGTTCATGGTGCCCACCTCGGTGAGCTGATGATCTTCGCCATAGAGCCACAGCACCTGCTGCAGGCCACGTGCCGCCGCCTCCTTTTGTACATTGATCGTGGGTGCATAGTTTGAGCCCATTTTGCGATTGCCCACACCGCCTGGCCAGGCACGTGTGTAACTGGGATCAGCAAGCAGGGAGACAGCGCCATTGCTGCCTGTCTTAAAGTAACTGCCCACAGGGCTGAGGATTGAGTAGAGCAGCGCCGAATCAGAGGAGGCAACACCCAACGTTGGCTGTAGAGAAAGGCATAAGCATGGTTAGTTGCAGATCTTCTGGAAGGATCAGAAATCATTTCAAACTTACATCAATGCCAATGAGCGTGGGACGAATGTAAAGGCTGGCGGCTTCTGTATGTGGCACCCACTCGGAGTCAATGGATAGCAGACGGGACAGGCACTGTACGAACTCCTTGCCCTCGAATGTGGGCAGGCCGGAACGCTGGGCGGCAAGGTTCATGCGGGCCATGTTCATGTCCGGGCGGAAGATGCGAATTTTACCATCTACGCCGCGATACGCCTTCATGCCCTCAAAGAGCTGCAAGTGGAGGAGTGAAAAAGGTTAGACTGTGGTCAAAGAGTGAAGATACAATGGGTTAAGAAGGGAGTTTGATATGGGAATTGGGTAGAAATTTGGGTGATCCGGATGAGCTTGATGAAGCAATGGAAGTAAAGAAATGAAGTTAGAAATAGAGCTTAAGACGGATATTGCAATGAAGATTGCGGTATATATGAGCATAAAGGGGCGTGGCTAAACTTCTAATACAAACTTGTTCTGCGTACAAGAATAAGACATATTGTCACCAATTTTGATAGCCCTAGCTCTTATAATTCCTGAGATATCGCTGTTCATACGAACACATAAACACAAATTGTTAATTTTGCAAATAATTGCGATAAGAACTATGAAATTCGACTACAAAGTTGCAAGAAAAACACTTTCTAAATTGTGCAACTTGCGTCAGATCGTACTATAGATCAGACTGATAGGGAGATGGGAATCGATAGTCGAGAGCAACACGTGCAATGATGCTCGCACAGATAATGGGGAAACTCACCTCGACGGCATAGTGCAAGACCTTAGCGGCGGGATGCATGACTAGATTCTCCAGCGGTGTAATCTCTGGCTTCTGCCAGCCACCCAAACTCTTGTGATAGTAGATCTTAAGCATGTGATCGGTGAAGAGTTTGCCAAAGCCAAGTTCCTCATCGTTATCGGGTTTGGGTTGCAACTGTTGCGGCGTCGCCAATCGCACTGCCAGCTGTGATGCCTTGAAGAGATCACCCAGATTCTTGTCATGTTTGATCGGTTCCGGTGCATGTGTATATTGTGTATTAACCGATGCATTAATCTCAAAATCGGCTGTGGCTGCACTCTTCTGCTGTTGCTGTGCTGTCTTCAAAGATTGATTGCTGCACAAACGTATCGATTGCTCAATGAAGCGAATCAAACGATGCTGATTGCGGAAAATATCCTGCAAGAATGAAGAAAGAATTGATCAGTTATAGTGGAGAAGTTGAGAGGGATTTAACTTTGTAAGCAGTCGAAAATATTTCCATTTAATTAAATGCCCAAATTTCATTTTGAACTTTCGCTAATGCAAATTTTAACCGAATTTCAGACACAATGCGCCTATTATAGAGGGGAGCGGGAGAAGGGGGATATAGTCGAGTCTTACGCGTAATCACGCTCAACTTGGCCCCCCTCGAACCCCAAGCCGCATTTGCATTTGCCAAGACGACACACGATACGATATAGTATACTGCCCAGCCCGTTCAACAACCTTAGACTCTGCGCCTCTCTACGCGCTTCTCAAAGTTACGACAGCTAATTTTGCAGACAATTTATTGGGCAGGAATAATACATGATGCTATAATAAGCCTAACTAATTCCAGGCATTAGCATCTCATTAACGGGATCAATTCAATTTCAATTTCAATTAGCTAACGACGTAAAGACGCGATGGAAGGTATTAGCCAGGGATCATAGATATTACAAACAACTGTATTATCAGCTGATTTCTTTTTGCCTTTTTTGAAAGTATTTAGTCACTATTAACACTATCAACCGATTTCTTTCCATAGCTCTTGCAAAAATTTAGCGGCGTCATTGTTGTTTAGTATGTGTTTTCCTGCGCCGATCGAGCAATCGATTTCCGCATAGCATTACGATTCTTTTTTTTATTTTATTATAAAATACGCAAATTAATGAGAAAATACTGAGAGTCAGCATTTAGTGAGATGATGAAATAGCTTATAGTGGTGTCTTCATGCCGGAAAAACAAAGTCGAAATATGTTCGAAAACTACTGAAAAACCTGAGAAACTACGCAGACGCATTGCATCAGCTAAAAAAAGCGAATAACAAATTCAAAAACCAAAACTAGTTCAAGCACAAAACTCAAAAAAAGCCTATAGATGTGTGTGTGTGTGACCCCAGACGGAGACGCAGTGTCTGCAACGACACAACAACACACATACATAAATGTATTGGTGAACGATTATGCGATCATATTAAAGTGTCTGCGTGGGCGGTTGCGGCTTGGGGCGTGGCATAGCTGTCAGTTTGGCTTATCAATAACCAAAAAAAAAAAAAAAAAAAAAAAAAACTCCAAAGATAAGAGCCGTGTCATAGACTGCAATAAAAACGTTATTTGTTCTTTCAACAAATTTATAAATAAAGCACATCAAACTATTTTTAAGCAAACTGATAAACGAAGAGATTATTTCCTATGCTCTACAGGTGAGATTATTTCTGTACTTATGTTGAGGAAATTTCTAAGATCAATGCGCATAGAGCTTATGTTGCTCAGGTAAGTCTTACAATATGCTAAATGTTATTAGAAAACGAAATATTTCAGGAAGATCTTCAAAAATAACTATAGGAACTCAGCGACTAGTGAGCGCAGAGTGTGTAGATTTGTGCCATACGAAAAGGTGTAGATTCTTTTAACTAATAAGTTAAGTTAGCTGTGTAGGGTATCTGCTAGTCACACACACACACACAGCGCAATCTGGCGCGACGCCGACTGATAAACACTTGACAGCCTGTTGCCAACTTCAGTCGAATTCCCAAACACATTTCTTTTGTTTCTCGTTTGCCCATTTCAAAATTTTTTTTTTTTTTTTTTTGGCAATTTCGGAATTTTTATTTTTTGCCAAATTTTCTTTTTATTTTTATTTTTAGCTTGAAAATAGTGGAAAAAAGTTTACAAACCTTAGCGTTAATTGCCATTTTGGTGGTCATTTTGGTAGAAATGTTAGAGGGAAAAGCGTCTGGCACTTTTCCGGCACACACTTAGTTACAGTTATGTGTATATATGTATTTTCTATATATATATACAGTGATTATTTTTTCCGAATTCTTTTCGCACGTTTTGCACTTATCACCAAAAAAAGTTTGAAATTTATCGTAAAAAGTGGGGGGAGAAAAAAAATTTGGAACTACAAGAGCTTCGCTATGGCTCCTCGGGGATTTGAATATTTCGTTTCGCTTTCTCAGAATTTTGGTAATTCTTTTGACTTTTCTTTCTTGGTCTTCTATTTGCACGCGAACGTCTGAACAGCACAGAGTCTTTGCAAGAACTGAGCTCCTGCCGCTGTGCACGCTCCTATCTATAGCCAGCGCTGTCGACGGCGACGGCGGTGACGCGTTCGGTTCGGTTCGGCTCGGTTCGGCGCTCGGCACGACGCTCGACGCTCGTTCGCTCACTCGCTCGTTTACCGTTTCGTCGCGCGGGTATTCTAAGAGCGCAACGTTGCGGCCAAGGGAGACAACTTAAGTTAAGGGAGCCAAAGCAGCTGCGGGGGAGCGGGAAAGCAGGAGCGGTGTCAGCGGGCGCACAACGACAACGCGGGCGGCTGCCTGAGCGCGCCTACCACGACAGACCGCACGACAGTGTAACGAAACGACAAAACGACCGACATGGCCAACCGATCGGGCGATCTCAACCGATCAAGCTGAGGCTACACACAACCGAAATTATTTATTTTTTTGCCGTCAACGAACTTGCTATACCCCGGGCAGGCAGTGCCAAGTACAGTGGGTAGTTACAGCAAGAAAGTTAAGTGCTGTAAGTAATAAGTTAGGTATAGCATATAGACATAATTCCTAAGTTATGTAACGATTGTGAAGAATCAAAGTTTGAAACGCACCTTAGAAGACATCCCCGACCCTATAGAGTGTATATATTCCTAATCAGCATCAATAGGGGAGTCGAATTAGCCATGTCCGTCTGTCCATCTGTCCGTCTGTCCATTGCAACGCAAATTAGTCGCTCAGTTTTAGAGCTATCTTGATGAAACTTGATATACATGTTTCGTATTGCTGCACGCTGTAAATAAGTCGGAACGAGCCGGATCGGATCGATATATCGTATAGCTGTCATAGAACCTATCGGTCGAATTTTGTTATTTTTTAAGATATCGCTATGAAACTTCTCCGATATATGTCTTAGTATGCCCTTAAAAGGCTGTTTCAATTTGATCGGAATTATACCGATATATCGTTAAGCTGCCATAGAACCTATCGGCCGATTTAATATGTAGAATAACAGTTATGGTATAAAACCTTTGGCGTATCGAAGGTAGCTGTACGCACAGCATATCTGCCCTTCGACACGGCCCAATTGAGTTCCAACTTGTTTTTCAGTTTTGGCATTTTTTTCTTTTCTTAATTTAAAATCTTTTTTCTTCCCTTTTTGTTCTTTTTCTTTGCTTTTTTTTCCGAAAAAACAGCCGAAATTCATTTTAGTCTTTGTTGTGTTCTTTGGTTTTTTCATTTTTTTTTTTCTTTTATTTTTAAAAGAAATTCTCTTTGCCTTAAGTTTTTGCTCTCTTGGGAGTGGGCGGCGCAAGCTTTGTTCTTGCTGTCTTCTATTTGTACTTTTCCATTAGAGAACAAGTGCGCACAGTCCTGGAGTGCAAGCAGAACGTTTCTCTATAGATATCTTACAAAAACAATACAGATATAAAAAAAATATATATAGATAGATTGAATTCCAAAACTTGTGACTAACTTCGATAGACTATCGCGGGGCATCTACAAAACAATGACAAATCAGTTTCTGGGGGGGACTTTAAGTGTCGTATATGGTGAATTATGGAAGTCTCAATTGTGAAGAGATTCTTTCTTATCTTCCCTAACTGTATGAGAATATATATATTTATAGAATATATAGAATTTATATATGTTACTTATTATTTGTATATATTTTCCAAGTTATAACTGCAAGTCATAATGCCCTTAGATTTATAAGAGCACAGCAAATTCTATAGACAAATCATGGTTGAAACTTTTCCGATCTTCTGGGCGCACTGATTAAGGTTTCCGATCGTGGCGACTTAGTCTTCTGTCTTCAGTCTTTCGTTTTGCATAAGTAGAGCTCAGTCAAGCCTAGCTTAGCCAGGCTACCTGCCTGTTGCAGCCTCTTCTTCTCGCATAGTTTATGGCCCGTGTTTATTCTGCAATTTCTTTTTTTTTTTTTTTTTTTTTGTTTTTCCTTTCGGTTTTTTGGTTTATTTATATTTGTTTTTTCCTGTTTATCATGGCATACGGCATACGGTACAGGGAAATGCGGGGGTAAAACACTCGCTTATCGCCCCGTGTCACCTGGACAACATGATGCGCACATTTCGCGTGGCTTCTTGTTGTTTTTCCTAGCGGTAAGTTGAGTATATTGTTTTCTACATTTCCCGCTGATAAGTGCGAGAGTGTGTGTGTGTGAGTGTGTGTGCGTGTGCAATTCCCTGCAACATTTCCAGGGAAGAACTTTGCTTTCCCCGCCGCAGCGTCTAGGCTGATGCAACAGCGTATCGGGCTTGCGACGAACAGGAAGCAATGCGCTGATGTAACTGGCATCTCGCAGTCGCTCTCTCTCTCTCTCTCTCTCTCTCTCACTCTCTTAAGAACGTCAGCGACAGAGCAGTGTATTACATGGCTCTCTCTCGCTCTCTCTCTCCGTCTCTCTCGCGGAACTAGTTGATAAACAAACATTGCGTCTTCTGCTCCGCTTGCTGTTCCTGCCGCCGCTTATCACGATCACGCGATGCGCTACACACACACGCAAACTGCTCTATGCTTGTGTCTGTGTGTGTGCGTGTGTGCCTGTTCCAATGTCAACGCACTGGAAGGCGTAAGCGTTTCAATGAATGAGCTTCGTTACGTTGTAACACACTCAACAAGTGTGTGGTGAGTTTCTGTGTGTGTGTGTGTGTGACTGACTCCTTAGTGGGTCAGTGTTCTGTGCGCGTGCGTGACCTTCAGTTAGCTTGGGGAGCGTGTCAAGGATTAGTGAGTGGCGGCCCTGCTTGGTCATCTTTGCAAAAAACAAGCTTGTAAATCTTTCTGATAATCGGATGAAATAAAAACAAAAATTTAAAAAAAAAAAAAGTGAAATAGCCACCAGACCTTTTCCCTCTGGCGAAATGATAGTGCTAATCACCTGTAATCCCCTCTCTGCCCCTCCCTCTCCGCCCACTTTTCCCTATGCACTTCTTTTGCGCCCTAGTTACAACTATTTTTATAGTTTGTTTGTGGAAAATAATCTCAAAAAGTCGTGCATGGTGCAAGTCATGTAAGTTACTGAGATTTGTATTTGGTATTTAGTTAGTATTTTTAGCTAGTTGGGGTGTTTATTGGATGTATTGTGTAATTTTATTAAATATTTGCTAGTATCTTTCCGAAAAACAGCAAGGAAATGCGTAAATATAGGGATAATACAAAATTCTGTTTATGATGTTTACATTAATGCATAGATCTCAGGAACTATCAAAGCCAGCCATATGAAATTTGCCAGAAAGATAGCTATATGCTCTAGGCACAACATGATACTTGTAAAATAGAGTTAGCTTTCCTGATCGAAGCGAAAACTCAACTTTTCCCATACATACCCTATGCAAAATGTCGCTTTTTCTTAGGTGGAGAAAACAAATTGTATATCATCAGCTATACACGATATATAACTGTAAACCAAGTGCTGTGACCCATTCGTTGAAATTAAATCAAGGTTCCGAGGCGAATGCGAGGCGTTTGTAAACATAACAATCAACGACAAAGAAAGAACGAAGGCGTTGCAGACGCGGAAGGATGAAGAGAGTGCGGACACGTGGACGGGCGTAAAGTATCTTTAGAATGCGAATTGCAATTGGTAAACAACAAAAGTGACACATACAGATACCATAGATGTGTGTGTGTGTGTATATATACTACATATATAGGCTATATACATATGTACATGGAACTTTGCTCAAGTGGGAAGTGACAGCGTGTGGCTCGCATTGGTTTTTTACCAGGGGCGGAGAGGGAACCGGTTGCGGGACCTATATCTGATATGCTGTTATTGTTGAGAATATGCGCAATTGTTGTTGTTGTTATTTGGTCAAGTTGATAAATGACGCGCATGTCTAAAGATATGTGTGTGTGTGTGTGCCTGCCTAAAGGGGGTGTGTGTGCAGGGTATTTGGTGGGTGTCGCTGCTCATATCAGATTACATAGAGGCAAACAACGAACCCAATAGATCAAGTCTAGAATTAAATTATGCGCTCAACTTGCGGCTATTTCTGCGCAATAACAACAACAGCTCTCGATGTGTGAGTGTGTGTGGGGGGTGTGTGTGTGTGTCTGTGTGTGTGCTTTGGGGGCACGTTCTTTAGCCAGCCCAGGCCCACTTTTTTCTCATACATTCTATTTGCTGTTGCGCAGCACACGCGTCGTATGCGCAATGCGAACACTAAATTCTGCCTCAATTGTTGTTGTTGTTGTTGTTGCGCATCCCGAGTTGTTATTGTTATTGCCATAGTTATTATTATCGTTGTGGTTTGTTATTGCTTGTCTTCACCTTGATAACCGTACCGCGTCATCGCGTTGTGCGCTGTCAACTAATCTTACCCAGGCCCAGGCCCCCCAGGCAACTAGGCGAACTAACCCATTATAGAAACCCCCACGACTTGAGCCCTTCCTGATATAAATTCACTTATTTTGCTAGCTTTACTTCTGTAAATATTATTGTTCAAATTTAATCAGTAAATTTATCGCATTGTTATTCCTTAAGCAGTTACAAGTGTAACTTGTGATCTGTGAACCGAACATTATCACAGTTCCCGCAATGATCTCTGATCTCAAAACTACAATAAGTATGCTGCTGAAGGAAATTCCCAGATTACTGACGTCAGTCCAAGCATAGTTGAGCAATGACGAAAGATTTGTGTGTCCAAAAAACAGGGGGGGAAAAACAGGCGATCCCATCGATGACATTGATCGCTTCAGTTTGAATTCATTGGAAATGGAATTTCATGTAAAATACAAACCTATAATGAAAACGCAACAAAACTAGTACTATATAGAGTAGTACTACGCAAGTGTTTTTGTATATTTGTGTGTCGAGGTAATGTCGCCAAAGCCATAGCGAATGCAAATTACGTGAGAAACCGTGAGGAACCGGAGGTTCAAAGGGTTTCTGGCGACGTAATCAAAGTGTTTTTTCACACAAATTAATTGGATTTTCCTTGGCTTAGCGATGACAGCGTGACACGTAGTTACAAAGGAAGGGAAATAAGTGAGAACAGTTTGAATATACCTCATATAAAGTTACTTTTTTATAGTTATTTATTTAGGGATTAGAGAAAGACTGTAAAGATGGAACCTACTAGAGTAAAAAAGAGAGAACTACGTGAAAGGACTTATAAGAAAGAGAGGGATAGACCTTACAGACTATTTACCATAACATAGTAGAGATAGAGATGGATAGATGGTAACGACTATAGGCCTAACTTCCTAACGGGATGTACTGGGGTATCTCTTCCTCTCTCCCTCTGTCTCTCTTTTTCTTCCCTAAACAACTTTCGATAATTATTCCATAGGTTTTTATACAAATATCTATCTCTCTCTTTGATCTCCCGATTTTCCTGATCCACGCGCATCTTTGGCAAAACTTTCCCTTTCTTTTCTTTTGCTCTTGTTTTGGGCCCCCCAAAGTTTCGCATC
The DNA here is from genome assembly GCA_018904095.1 of Zaprionus ghesquierei. Taxonomy (NCBI): domain Eukaryota; kingdom Metazoa; phylum Arthropoda; class Insecta; order Diptera; family Drosophilidae; genus Zaprionus; species Zaprionus ghesquierei. Next base: position 3,252,752 of record JAEIGP010000394.1, read on the forward strand.
GCATTTGCGTCACACGCCCAAAAAACACACCCCCAACTTATGCGAGAATCTCTGGCCACGTTTGTTTGCGCATTCTTTTAACGCAAAACGTATAAAAAGAATAGCCAAAAAAAAAAGAAGAGATATATACATACATAATACATCTATCAACGGAACAGACGGGGGTACTTAGAAGTTTCCGGGCTTGGCCATAATCGATATTGACTGAGCAAATAGATGTGCTCGCCCATCAGGTGCAGATAAAGAAGTATGGAGAATTCCGAAAAGAAATAAATACCATAAGTATAAGTACTATATATATGTATATATACGTATGTATTTTGGTAGATAAGTAAACAACTATGAGGCACATGACACACGATCGCAATCGGGATTCGGTTTCCTCTTTCGTAGTCTTCCTCTTTTTTTTATCGAGCCCAGCACCTGACACAGTGACGCAGTGAGCTACTACTATGATTGAGGTTAGGTTCTGTGTGGGGCGATAACTGTTCCTGCAAGTCATGCGAATGATGCCACAAGTCGCACAATATCAGAGACGAAATCTGAATTGGAATATATAGCTGATTCATAGAAATATATAGAAGGGCTTTCAACTTGCGTCAATCGCGAACTTTCCATAAATATACTAAATATTTTGCACTAATAACAAATAAAAAAAAACCTTGTTTAATACGTACTTCAGATTAATAATACTAAGTACTCATTATTTTAGAAATAAGGGAACAAGTTGGTAATATCTATATAATATAACAGATATAAACAATTAACCTAGCTTGTGTTCTCTTTTCACTGTTTTCACTGTAGCTGAAGCATGTCTTCCTCTATTTCTGCACATTTCTATATAGTATAGATGTCTAGCACTTTTTATGATACCTACAAATCGTGGGTGTTATGTGATTTATTTGCTTACGCGTGCTACCTATGTATGTAGCTACTATCTATCTATATATATTTCTTAGCCAGGTTTTTCTTCTCTTTGCCTTCCACCATCATCCACTGGATGGAAGAAATCTCTCGCTGTTTCTGTTTCTAAAAAGCGCCTCTCAAGGTCGCACGGCCCTCTGCTTTTCACTTTTTTTTCATGTTCACTGTCGGGCTTTGGCTTTGGCATTCAAAAATAGATCGCCAAGGCGCCAAAAGAGCAAGGAGGGGGGAGAGGAAGAGGGACAGAGGGGGGTATAGGAAAAACTCTTTGCCTGTTTACCAGCTGCGTCGACTATCTCTCTAATTGATATCTGCAAATTGCCAAAAAGAAAAGCAACAACAACAACTACTCGCATGATATTTGCTTTTCTTCGAAATTTTTCAAGGTTAATAACAAAAAGAAAAAAATTAAAAAAAAAATAATCGAAGCATACAATAATATGCGTCGATCCGGCAGCAGCGTTCGCGTCTTTCGTGTGACGTAGTATAACCGGTTTTTATGATCCTACTCGCAGATTTTACGAGCTTTTTATGGACATTTTTATGGGAATCGCGTTCGCATCACGTGTGAAATGGCCAAACAAATTAAAGGCACGAAAACTGCATGCTAGCATGGTGCTATATATTCGCTAAATACCCTCTATATAGCTGCTGGCTTACACAACTTACCAACGCATGCAAATCATATGTACATAAATATATATCCACACACTGTTTGTGTGTGTATGTATGTGTGTGTGAGGTAACTCGATAAGTTCTGCTTTTGCAAAAAAAAAACGACACGTGTCCCGCTCGCCGGCAAATGCTATGGAATCGGTTATTTGCTAGACAAGCTTTTACTTTCAGCACCCCGCGGTAACCGTTAACGGGGATATCTGTGTGTGAACCGAACTTAATTGATTTATTATGTTGACTTCTTCGTTTAGCGCGCGCGCGCAAATGCTGCGTAGATCTGTGCAATCAATTAAGAACATATTGATAAATACTTGTGTGTGTGTGTGTGTGTGTGATTTGCACCGTTTTAAAAATACTGTAGATTTAACAAATAAAATGTTAATTTTGCGTGCTGCGTGACTTGCAAAAATTGTGCATACTAAAGCGTTTATCGAACTGATTCAGTAATCGTACTGCATCCTTGCTGAAATGCTTATCGAAATAATTCAAAAAATTCAAATTCGATAGCAATAACATAAGTATCAATTAATTGCATTACAACAATGCACTTACTAAAGCGCTTATCGAAACAATTCAGTAATCGATATCAGTACTGCATGCTTGCTCAAGCGCTTATCGAAATAATTCAAATTTCGATACCAATAACATGAATATCAATCAATATTACAATATCGGGTATACAACCGTTGGGCAGTGTAATACCTGCACTTATTTTGCTGAAATAGAGACATACACACACACACACACACACACACACACGCCAAGCGATTGCGCGTGGCACCAGAGCCCTAAAAAAACAGTTCCACAAAAAATCTGCCAACAAAGTCAATCTGTCACGGCAACAAGTATGTACAGTACATATAGCACACAAACACACATATACATACAAGTATATCGCATATGTACACACAAGTGTCCGATTTAAATGCTGCTCATATTTATGCATGCCTGCGCGCGTGTGTGTGTGTGTGCGTGTGTGTGTATGGTTCGATACCTGTTCGCTTCTGTAAAATATTCTGCTCTTTGTTTCTCGCACTCTCTGCCACTCTCTGCACAAGCTTTTCGCGTGTGTCGCGCTCTTTAGCTGCGGCTGCGGCTGCTGCTGCTGTCCCCCTCGTACCCGTCGCCGATCTCGCGCTCTTCGCTTAACGCGTTTTCCTTATTCAGATACTTGCGTTGTCGTTGCTGTTGTTTGTGTTGTTTTATCACACTGTGCGAGCGCCACAACAGACGAGCCCAGAAAATTGGCCAATCCGAGCGCGCCATTTGGAGCGAGCGCGCCCTCGTTTACGTTGTTGGGAGAGGGAGAGGGGAGGAGAGTGAGGGTGAAGGTGAGGGTGGTTGGGAGAGGGGTTTGTCTGGCATCTTGTAAATAAACGCATTTGATTTTTTTTTTATTTACTCGTTTTGCGACTGTGTACGATCGATCGGTCAATGGCGAAGGCAACAACAACAACAATTAAAAAAAACCGCAACGCACGTCATTTACCTCGAAGTGCAAAGCGCGAAAACAAGTTGGAATTTTGTTTTTTGTTTTTCAGGTTAAATTACACTAACAACACGGGCAGCAACTTTGCTCGATATAATCGATAATGTTGAAAACGAATAAGACCACATACATAGGTATCGAACAATCGACTGTGGTTACGCTAGGCGGTTCTAAGAGCATATTGTAACGTATCATTATATCGATTACACTTTGCCATATTTATACACAGTTAGTTTCCAACAGGTTTTATGTTAAATTGTGCCGATCATATTGCAATTTCCAGCTGATTTTGTTTAGCTTTCAGATTTCAATATGTGTCTATATAGTATGCAATGCATACATATGTATATCGGTTATCGCTGCACGCTCTGATTATGCTTGAATCTTCCCAATTTTTTGTTTTTTTTTTTTTGTGGCGATTTCAAGTTTTGGTTGCTAACTCACTTCACGTTCTCCTCGCCTTCTTCCTCTTTCCAGCTGCCCCAAAAATAGCTTAAGAAAAGGAAATTAGACTTTTGAAACCGGTTTCGGATATCGCCAAACCCGGCTCGATCGGCTGGAGCGCACGAAATTGCCGCCGCTTTGTTTGGTATGCAAAAATCTCGAGAAACCCGAATTCGAATCCAATCAAAATGCGAAACTCATCAGACAGAAAGGCAATATACATATATTTATGTGAAATCTTGCATTCTCTATAATATTAATTTATATTAGATTTGTATTCAAATTTGATATATGTATATACACGGATCGCACCAGACAATGTTTGCTGGCACCTGTTGCCGGGCTCCAAGTGGGCTCCGGGTGAGTGAGCTACAGTGTGCACTCGTTAAATAGATCTTTCCACAAGGTCTCTTGTTATTTTCACGAAATATTTCTATATATGTATAATTTATCGATATATTTGATAAAATTATGCAAATGTGTAAGTTCGATTTAGCCAGCGCGCACCGTACTTGGCGCCTTGACAATTGTCTGTTATCTCCTATCTCCACGCTAGGCTATCAAGGTCGCCATAAAAAATACTGCAGCATTTTTGCGCTACATATATGTTTGTATATTTGTTTGCCTGCTCGTTTTTCGATTCCTTCTCTTTTTGTTTTTGTTCTTGTTTTCCGGCAATTTTTTCATTATCAATGTCAAGTTGGCGAACTGAAAGTGGAAGCGATAAGAGCTCCTTTTCAAGTCGGACCCCCCGGAGCTGATGGTGATAGCTTTTTTTCATTAATGGATATGAAGTGTCTTTATAGGAACGTGCAAGCATGCACACACACATACACAAACACTCACACAAACGCACACACATTAGATTTATGCCCGTGTCTTGTTGCCGTTATCAGTGCCAGCGTCTTATCAGCGAGAAAGGTGCTGGTGTGGGTTTCTGGATGGGTTTCTGATTTATATTTAACTGCGGCAATTTAAAAACTCAATTATTTGTAGGTAGCAACCGTTGGGCGTGGCACAGCGCAAAACGTAGCATAGTGTGGTGTGGCGTGTTGCTGCCTACTCATCTTCGTATCTCCGTATCAATCTTCGTTTTGTTGCTAATACCCGTCCGGTGCTATCAGCGCCTACCGTCTTCCGTTATCTGTGGCAGGAGGGAAGCGTGCGCTTCATCTGCGTCATTCCCGTCATTGTCAGAAATACATATGTACATATGTACACAGACATGTATGTGAGTGCGTGCGTTTGCATTTGTATGCAAATAAATACACACGTCGTCTGCACGTAACGCAAATAGGCTGAATTCAGTACGCAGTTTCCTCTACTTACGTTCATACGTTGCGTACGCACTGAGAACTAGCTGAACAACAACAACAGCAACGTAACGTAAAAGAAAAACAAACAATTAAAGTGCATCGTGAGTAAGTAGAGCGCGCACAGAACCGATTAAGGGCTGGCACGAGCACGAACAGCAGCAGCAGGTAGCTATCGATTGCTGGCATTTAACTTCAACTCGTTATCGATTGAGGGAAATTTAAATTCAACTCAGTAATTGTTTGTTAAATGTTCTGACACTGCAAAATCTGTAGAAATAAGCCAAAAAGAATTCTTGCAATGCCAATTTTGGGCACAGAAATTTAAACCGCTCGAGTACGGTCGTTGTACGCGAAAATCCTTCACTGCTGTGGGAAAAACCGGTTGCAACGGTTGCAAGCTGTCAGCGTAGCTGCCTCGAAATATGCTCAAAAAATTGCATCAGACGCACCGCCTTATTGCATTTAATGACAGCGTATGCAACCAGTTTTACAGTTGAGGTTATTTTATGATCGATTGCTGTCGTTTTTTGTCCCATTTGTGCGCAGAGAGTTGCAAGTTGCAACATGGCAACGATCGCAGTACAAGTCAAATCATGGTGGCATTACACAAGGTTGTCCACTGTATGAGAGCTAAACCCCTACACTAAGCATCAGCTGTCTCCCTTTACCGCAAGCATAATCAAAGTCAAATAAACACTTTAAATTGATACCTTATATAATTTCACCATGCGCCACCAGTTACATCTTTGGTTAGACTTAAAAATTCTATATTGGCGCATATTGGAAAGCTCGTTATCGTTTGTACAATATTATTATATAAAAATAGTATTTAAAAAAAATACGCGTGTGTGTGTGTTTGAGGTTAATCTCTATGCTAAAATAAGTTAGTTCGTTGCGGCTTTAAGCTTCGTGCTAGCAGTTGTGGCAGTTGCCGCCGCCATTGGCAGGTGCGACGGTGAGTGCTTCACCTTTGAGGTGAATACATCATAGCCCAGACTGATAACATTATCGTAAAATATACGATAATGCGTAGGTATCCAGTAGAAGTTGATAAACTGTGCCACCGGCCAGACGGTCCATTCGGCTGCATACAGCTTCCAGGCCTTCTCCTTGATCTCCTCCCATACCTCATGCGGCTGCTTCTTCTCCAGAATGCCGAGCGTCACAAAGAATGCGGAAATATAGACTGGCGAACAGATTAGCTGATCGAGCACAATCTTTTTGGCCACCACACGCATACTCCTCCCAGGTAAATGCTTGTCCAGCATTTGATACCAATAGTGGCATATAATGCCAACGGCTACGCCACTGGTGGCCATGTGACTGGTGCGTGTAGCGCTATATTTCTCAATTTCTTCATTGTAGAGCTCCAACTGTTGCTCCAATATGTCTCCGACAGAGCTGAGTGTCAGCGAGATGCCCACATTGGTGAAGAGTAGAAATTTATGGCTGAATGCGGCTCCATGCCATTCGCGCAGCTTGCTCAGTGGCCCAGAGCCAGCTCCGGCCCCGACACTGGCTGCAGCCGCTGTCGCCGCTCGGCCTCGTGAGCCGGCAGGTCCGCTCGAACCGCTTGATGCCTCACGCCGTAAGCCACTTTTGCCCAATGAGAGCAGCCTACGCATTTTGCGTCGCAGGATGTGCATGTTGAAGTTGAGCTTGTGTTACAATTCCCAAGTTGAATTAATTTGGAAATTGCTAGGTTATGCGGTTGGTTCACTGGATTATCTCTTCTGAGTTAAATTAAAATTTTGCATGATTTCCTTTCCGCGGCTTTAGAACCTCGGTACTCATTCTGTGTTTTGGCCAAAACGAAATAAAAAGACTAAGCTATTATTGGATTTTTTAAAATCTATTATTGCACATGATTACTGGATTTGAACGAATTAAAAAAAAACTAATTGTGATAAATTTTAAAATTTCTCACCACGCAACGATTGCTGGTTTCACGAGCTAAAACAACAACAGCACCTATCACGTGTATGAACAGCTGATCAGAGACCAGGGTCTCTCTACTTGACCCGGCTATCGATTATACAATTATTCGATAGGTTGCTGAACATATTAAAATGTGTTTATTTCAAATCTATTAAAAAGAAAATAATAATATTAAAAATAAGAATTTTTACAAAACAACATATTAACGAATTTTGCAAACATTGCTGCTCTAAACTATCGCAACTATCGCATTTTCGATAAGAATGCACATCGATAAGTTCGCGACGGCCCTAGAAAGCGTTGTACATTGTTGTTCTTGTCTTATTTGTATTGTCGCAAGCATCGTAATTAACGAGCTGTGTGTTCTAAATCAAAGTCAGTCGACTGTTATTGTTGTTGTTGCCACTGGTGCACAGCTACTTGCACCGCTAATTAAAGTTGATTACAATTGTGTGTGCGTTTTTGTCCGTGGGTCGCCTTATTTGTTGCATCTCCAGCACTGGCCCGAACAGCTGTAAGTTTTGCACTGCATCGCGCAGATAAGCAAGTTTATACGCAATTCCCTGCGTACTATTGGCAAGCATAATAATATCATAACAAATTACGATATTTTGAACAGCCAGACAGACTGAGCAAACAAAGAAACATTACATTCACACAAAACCTCACCACAATACACACACACAACACACACTTGCACTTGCACTCGCACTTGTGTGAGAGACAACGCACAGCGAGAGAGTGTAGAAGGAGGAGACTATAGAAGAACACTTCTGCTACTATAAAAAGATGGGCCGCATCTTTTTGGAGCACCTCGGCGGTTTGAAGCTATTCAACTGTGCCGAGTGCCACACAAATTTGACCAATCGCAGCCAATTGATAAGCACACGCTTCACGGGGGCCACAGGTGAGTGCAGGCGCAATGCAATTTGCCTAAAGAATGTTTCATTTACTTGTACGTTATCTTCACAGGACGTGCTTATCTCTTCAAGCGTGTCGTCAACTTGACCTTCAGTGCAATTCAGGAGCGGGTAATGCTCACTGGACGCCACATGGTGCGCGATGTCATGTGCAAGAACTGCGGGGCCAAACTCGGCTGGATGTATGAATTCGCGACGGACGAGACACAGAAGTGAGTACACACCACTACAGTGGTGGCCAGCGGCATCGATAATATTGTTTATCGACAATTATGGCACACACTATTAGTGCTGGTGTTAAAGCGTAACTAACTGTTGCTCTCTTTCTTCCTCCCTCTCTCTCTCTGTCCCTTTCTGTTCTGCTGTCTGTGGCTATTGCGCTCTCACTCAGATATAAAGAAGGGCGCGTCATCTTGGAATATGCGTTGATAACTGAGGCTGAGGGATTCCCCTCTGAAGCGGGCGGGACGAGCCACTGAAGGAAACCTCCGCGAAGGCAGCGAGCCCAGCGTATATAGCAGCGAGCAAGCAACGGGCGAGTGAGCCGGACATCTATAGGTTAAAGGTCACCTCAGACAGCAGCAGCAGCTAAGATCGCTAACTATGCGTTTGTGCGTCGTCGTCTGTCTATCTCTCGCTCTGCTGTGCACGTGTGTGTGTTTGTGGCTAGATAGATATACGAAAACACCTTTTCCACAAACATACGTATTCATATATAGTATATGAAATAACGACCTTCATATCCTCTTCCCCTGTCAACGATACTTAAATGTAGTTCTAGATCTTAGCACATAAGCAACTCAAGCGCTGCGCCGAATCCGAGATGAACAAGATATAATAAGTTATATAGTTTTGAGGCTGAACCGCTTAACCCTTTTATCTATAGCTCGGCGCGGCACAACCGTATCAAATCGGGCCCAGCCAGCCTGACTTGTCACTAATTTTAAACTTGAAACTAGCATTAATGTTGATCACATGTCGTGTCTTTGTATTCTGAACAACAATTTTTTTTAACGAATAAATATGAACAGATCTCTAGTTATATACATGAAAATCTGCTAAAAAGTTTGCTTGCTTTTTTGCTACTATAGAAACAGGAGAGGAGACTAAACAAAGTGCAGCAAAGAAAGAGATAGCATGCATAACGGATCGTTTGTAAGGCTATATTCTGTAAAAGTTAGGTACATATGTCATTGGAGCATATTACAAAAGTACAGAAGATAATATAGTCAAGTATAATGTAATAGTATTGCCACAAAATTTAACAGTTTCTTGTTCACAACTTTAAAGCATATATCTTCCAATACAGTGACTAACTAGAAAGAAGTACGGATTATACATATGTATGTACACAAGTTCCTTAAGTAGCTTGATCAACTTGGCCGATAGCCTCTTCCTTTCTTTAACTGTTAACATAAACTATCTGGTCTTGCAATAAAATCGAGCAAACAAAACCAACAACATAACTAGCCTGTTCACTATTTTTTTTTCTTTTTGGTATTTATTTAATTTCTAGTTAATGGCAAATACAAATGCAACAAAAATGCATTGTTTGCTTCGTTCCGCTTAGGTTTTCTTGATTTTCTGGGGTGGTTGTTGTTGTTGTGTGTGTTGTGTTTTGTTTTCTTGTTACTAAACTAAATAGTTAAAATAGTTTATCGAACTCAGAGCTCTCCCTATAGCTTGCCCGTCTTCTGGGCCATGGCCAGTGCATTCTCGTTGGCGATCATTTGGAATTCTTGGAATCGCTGCGATACACGTTGGTTCATCTTCAGGTACTTCTCCATGCAATTTAGTGAGCATTTCTCCTGCAAGCATAAAAAGGTACATCTCTCTTAGTTGTTGCAAAAGCTTATTAGTATGATAACTTTCTCGAACTCACCTCGGAGTCTTTGACATCGCGTGAGGTGAAATCACGCACACAGTCGGTAAAGCACATTTCGGATAATTTATTGTAGGACATAAGAAAATCTGAAAACTAAAAAAACACGTTGTTGCTCTATCAGTATGCGATAGAATTCAGATGGCGGCGCCTCCGCTAGAGGCAATTGCATCATTTATGGACAGACCGGGCATCGGCTAATACTCCATTGAATCGACCGTTTATTACTTACTGTTTTCATTTGATCCTTGTCTAGTTGGTCTAGAGGAACGGTCTCTGGGCTTTTGGCCATCTTGTACTGTGGTGTTTTATTGAAGTTTTCTATTTAATTCAATGAAATTTGGTGCGATTAAATAATAGCAGAGCTCAGCTGTGCGTGGTGGTACCGCACTGTCAAAACCCCAGGGCTGCCAACATCGATAGGTCAGGACAGGTAGTGTGTTGAATATCGATATTGCACGGCGACACGATAGCTACAGACGATAGCTGACTGCCATTTTTTTTTTTCATTCGCGCCACCACAAACTCAACTATCGATACCTGGGTACAAAACTCATATTAATTTTTCCTCTACGTAAGCGTGGTTGTGTTTGCTGCTGCTGCTGCTCTTGGTCCGCCTGTGAAAAATTTTGTGTGTACCTAGCGACGCAATTAATACATAAGGTGGTGAAAAAAAAAAAAAAAAACGGAAAAACCGTCAGATATTTAAGTAAATTCATCACAAGAAACACAAATATACACGATGCCACGCTATCGTGAATGGGATTTGGCCTGCAAAGTCTACGTGGGCAATTTAGGCTCATCTGCTTCCAAATATGAGATTGAGAACGCCTTTAGCAAATACGGGCCACTGCGCAATGTTTGGGTTGCCCGCAATCCACCTGGCTTTGCGTTCGTTGAGTTCGAGGATCGTCGTGACGCTGAGGATGCAACCCATGGTCTAGATGGTACACGCTGTTGTGGCACCCGCATACGAGTCGAAATGTCCTCGGGCCGTTCGCGTGAAGGACGCGGCGGCGGAGGTGGCGGCGGTGGAGGCGGCCGTCGCGGAGGTCGCAGCGGCAGCGGTGGTGGCGGCGGCGGAGGCGCTGCTGCACGCGCAGGCGATACTGGCGGACGTTATAGGTAAGTTTCCTCATTTCATTGTTAACCCCAGCCATCCATTTTCCCCTAGTTTTCCCCCACTCAGGCTCTGCTCATTGTCGTGCATTGTCTGTTTTCTGCACACATGCAAATGTATCTGTTAGGAAATATTTAGTGTATGTGTACATATTTATCTGTGTGTGTGTATGTGTGGCATCAAAAACGTTGCGCATTGCATATGAGCTGGCCAAAAAACAGATATAAATTCGCAAAAGTATGAAAAATCGATTTGAGCAAAAAAAAAAATTAAGAAAAAAAGAAAAAGAAGACAGAAAATGTGCGTATACATACAAGATAGATTGCAGTACCGGTTGTAAAAGTGAGCAAAGTACAAATACAACACACACTCAAGCAGGCACACAACACAATAACAACAACAACAATAACACATGCACACAAATACGCGCGCGCGCATTCACACGCACGCACGTACACACGTACGTACAGTGGCGTGCGCATCAATTGCGCTCACGAAATATCAAAAGTTCAAATATCGATTATCGATATCAAATCAAGTGTTGAACACTTTCAGTTCAATGCTCTGCTCAAGTAGTCGAAACGATTTTCTTTTATGTTTGTTTTGTCACTCTCTCACACACACATACACATACACACCCACACACTGTGTTCTGCCCAACCCTGCCCACTTTGCTAGTCTCTCTCTCTCTCGCTCTCTCTTACTCTTATGTGGTCTTGCGGCCGCTGTGTTGTGTTTTTAATCGAATCTGTTGTGTTTAGTATAACCGAAATTACAAGAAAATGCCGAAATTAATCTCAAATAGTAAACAAAAAAAAGTAGTAGTAACTTAATAATTAAATAAACAAATCGAATGCATCGAATGGGGCCCGTTTTTAATGTGGTTTCACAATCATTTTGCAGGATAAAGTCTTCTACTTCTACTACAAGCACAACAAGAACAACAACAACAACAGCTACTACTACTACTACTAGAACTTCTACTACTCCTCCTCTTCCTTCAACAACAACAAGTACAACAACTACTACAACAACAACAAGTACAACTTCACGTCTCATAACTACAACAACAACAACAAGAACAACAGCTCCTGATCCTCCTATTACACACATTTCACCAACAACACCTCCACCACCACCACCACCAACAACAACAACAACAACAGCAAAATTCAGCGGCTTCACGAAAATTATCAATTTCAACAAATACGATATATTCCGCTGACTTCAGTAACAGCCACAACAACAACCACAACAACAGCGACAGCAACACAACAACAACAAAAACAACACACGCAACTCCTCTCAAGCAGTGGAGACAACAGTTCAGGTCACTTCATCGACTGCAGCAAACAACACCAACAACACTCAGTCTATCTATCTTCCTCTAACTCATACACTCACACACACATAGACACGCAAACACACAACACACCCACATGTACGACAGGCCGAGTGGGAAGTCGAATACAAAATCTGCAGCTGCGTCGCAACTTCACCAACAACAGCAGCGGCAGCAGAAGCAACAACAACAACAACAGTCTTCATACTTCATCTTTCGTACAACAACCACATCACATATTAACAACAACACTTTTCAACAACAACAACACCACCAACCAACAAAAAACAACAACAACAACAATCAATGCAAGTGCAATGCAAAATTGTCCCAGCAAAACTGCAATCAAATCTAACTCCAACTACACCAACAACTACAACAACAACCAAAGCAATCAACCAAGCAACCAAAAAAACAACCAACCAACCAGTCAATCAGCCAATCAATCAATCAATCAACCAGTCAATCAACGCTGTCTTCAGTCTTCAACGCCTCAGTTCAGCTCTTCAGCTTCTTCAACTGCTTCTTCTGTCCCCAAACAAAACATCATCTTCTCATCTTCAAGCAGCCTACCAACAACTACAACAACAACAACAACCACCACCAACAACAACAACTTCTACTTTTACTACAGCTTCAACAACAACAACAACTACAACAGCATCTCTGCTTTTTTCTTTCATGGAGATTCTCCAATCATCATCAAATCAAATGCGTGGGAAAAATTAATACCGTAGAGAAATGTTTTAGTAACAGTAAACCGAAACGAACCGATTCGAGAAATTTCCATACTATATATATAGATTATAAATAGCTAAAATAAGAAATATTAAATTGCTTGCTGCGAAAGATTCGAGTTAGTTTGTTTAGAACGCAATATTCTATATATATTTGTACAGTTATCGGTTCGGGTTTCCGATACGTAAATCTATATACAATCGGTTCCTTTCGGTTGAACTAACGGTATTACGCGGAGTGGAACGAGAACCACTTATTGTTGTTGAGTTCTCGAACTTGCTTCAGCTTCAGCTCCAACTCCAGCTTCCAGCTCTGGCTTTGTAGTTAAGGTTTCTGCTTCCACCTCTATGAACCTCTATGTATGTATACCTCGAGGCTTACAACATCCGAGTCTTCTGCAACAACAACAACAACAAGAACAACTGCTACTGCTACTACCGCAACTGCAACTGCAACTAGTGCTACTGCCCGTGCAACGTACCACCACCACCACCAACTACAACTACAACTCCAACTACAACAACCAACCAACCAACCACCACCAACAACAACAACAAATCTCACCAACCACCAATTCACGTAAAAAGCAAAAAAAAGAAAAAGCGTATGTAAAGAAACAAGAAAAAGGGGAGAAATTTAAACAAAATTTCTAATTATTCTTTTATATTTTTATGCATAATAATCTTAATTGTTTGTTTGTTACTTTGTTTTGTTTTCTTTGTACGTTGTTGTTGTTCAACTACCATCACCTTCAACAACAACAACTTTAACCCCCAACAACACGCACCTCCACCCACAGCCTCAGGCACTTTTTTTATATATATATTCAACAACAACAACAACAGTCTTCTCTCAGTCTGCTCTGCTCATCAAAAAAGCCACCAACCAACCAACCTCCACCAACTACAACTCAACAACAACAACAGCCACCACCAACTACAACAACAACAACCACCCAGCTACTACCTCAAAAAAAAAAAAAGCTTTCGTTAACGGGGCCTAAAAAAAAAAACTAAGAATCGAATCCAAAAACGACGCCCAAGGCTCTCCAGCCCTAGATTCAACTCAGCTCAGCCCTCGCGCTCTCCAACCCTAGTTCAACTCAGCTTCAGCTCAGCCCAGCCCAGCCCCGCTCAACCTCAGCCTCAGCCACGATCACAACTGAAATCGAAATGAAATTGAAAGTGATTTCAATTGAAATTGAAATTGAAATTGAATGTCGCGTTAACAACAAGCTCCTCTCTCAGCGATTCTCAGCTCAGCTCAGATCTCTCTTCGCAGAAAGGAGAAGTTGAAACAGCATTGTGTTTAATAAGATCGTTCTACTACATATATAGTACATGTTCAAGCGCAAGTTGAAAATTCTATTTAATTTTTTGTATTTCTCTCTCTCTCTCTCTCTCTTTCTCGCTGTCTCTTGTCCCGCTGTCAATTCTCGACCCCAACCCACCGTCTATTTACAGGTCACGCTCCCCAAGACGTTCCCGTACACGCAGTCGCAGTTTCTCACGTGATCGTCGCAGCCGTTCGGACTCGCGGGATCGTCATTAGGTAAAGACGCAACGACGAGGAAGACTCTGCAGCAATTCTCCACCCACACAACATACACACATATTTACACACACACACACCACACTCACTCGTGTAACAAAATTAAATTTCCTATTACAGTTAATTTATTTTGAAAAATGTGTGAGATTCGGACTATCAACAAGTCTACAGATTATTTTCTAAAAAGAAAGAAAGAAGACACAAAATGCAAAAAATATGAAAGAAAAAAAGTCAAAAAAAAAAAAGAAAGGAAAATTCAAATGTATAAAATTTGAATGGCAACTGCAACTGCATGAGGATTAGTATAGTATGTGAGGCACAGAGCGAGTCGGTGTATATTTAGAAGTAAGTGCATAGATCTTAAACAACAAAAACAACAACAACCACCACAACACAAACTACAACTACAACAAAAGAACACTCATCTGGAACGAGAAGCAACATGATGGAAGGTACGAGTATTTGTGAATCATTCTATATATTCTTGCTTTATGTTACTCTTTTTTTTTTGTAATTCTATCAACACAAAATGTAAAAAAAAAAAAACAAACAGACAAACAAGTGAAGATGAACCAAAATAAACAAAAATCTAATGAAAACCCAAAAAAATTGAAGTGTTTTTTATTCGTTTTTATACCCATTACTTACGCATAGTGCCTTTTCAAGGCGTCTATATTGTAGGATTCCTAATATTCTCTAGACATAGCCAACATTTCATTCCGCGCTGAAAGTCGCTTAAGTTTTCAAAAAGTTGTTATGAGTGGGTTATGTAAAGGATACAACCTTATTTTAGTGTATTCTAAAATAATTTTCGGCCAAAACTTAAATATCGTTTTAAACAAATGTAAATACTTGTTTGGTATAAAGTTTAAAGTTTTTAAGGCAAAAATGTAGAACTTAAAATTTTTGAGAAAAAAAAAATTGGAAAATTTTTAAATAATCTATATTTCAATTTTTATACCATTGCCGATGGTTTTTATCCTAGGAGACATCTGCGACCCTGTAAAGTTTATATATTTTTAATGAGCATCAATAGGGGAGTCGAACTAGCCATGTCCGTCTGTCCATCTGTCCGTCTGTCTATTGCAACGCAAATTAGTCGCTCAGTTTTAGAGCTATCTTTATGAAACTTGGTATACATGTTTCTTATTGCTGCACGCTCTAAATAAGTCGGAACGAGCCGGATCGGACCTATATGTCGTATAGCTGGCGTTGAACCTATCGGCCGACTTTAAGCATTTTTTAAGATATCGCTGTGAAACTTTTCCGATATATGTCTAAGTATGTTCATTAGATGCTATGAAAGTTTTATTAAAATCAGACAGATATATCGTTAAGCTGCCATAGAACCTATCGGCCGATTTAATATGTGGAGTAAAACCTTCGGCAAAGGTAGCCTTTCTTTCTTGTTTAAATATAAAATTACTTATATTGACTGAACCAATTGTTATTCTGGAGAACTCCCTCTTAAAATCATTTTTAAAGCGTTATGCGATTGAAAATTTCCGTAGAGGTTTACCAATTCCAATCCCTTCAAAATTATATAGACAGTCATAATATTTGGTACACGTATATTTAGACATGAAAGCTACGTATGCTCAAAGTTTCATTAGGAATTGTTGATAAGCACATGAGATACGATTAGTAGTTGATTATGCACGATTATGAGCGTATAATGCGTGTATTTAAGGCCCTCTTACCGCTGGTATAGCATACTTTTAGGACCCCTTGATATTTTTTGAAAAATTTAGAATTTGTGTAGCCAATTGAAAATAGTTGTCTGTGGTATATGTAGATTTATATTTCAACAATAATACAATATACGTATGTATGCATATAGAATCGTACACTAAATAGCAATAACACTGAGTAATGACTGATATACGCTGCCATATGTAATATGTGGGCATTATATATATGTATATATATATAGTATGTATGCTTGTATAATTCTTTAACTTGTAACAATATGATGTGAGTGCAAAACGTGTAAACAATATTATTGTCAATTTAGATTACCAAATCGGAAACGGGCTAAGGGAATATAGCGCAAATACACAATACAATATATATATATATATATATATATGTATATATAGATAGATATATGACACATATAGAAATTGACACAGATCGTGGGAACATTTCTGTTTTGCTTTCTTTCTTTTTTTACACTTTAATTTTGGACCAAAAAAAAAAAATAGAATCTATTAACCGAGTTAACAACAATTTGTCTGCTTAATCTGCTTGATTCGCGCTACAGCGCGAGTACACGACTTGGGTCTGGGCGCTGAATCTACTTGTATTTCTTCATGAAGTCAGCATGGAATACACGGAACTTTTCCATCATCAGCTTCAGCTTGTCTGTCTGGGGCAGAATGGTGCTACGGAAGTGGTAGGTGCCAGGCAGCTGGCCAAATCCGCTGCCGGGTACAATGCAAATGCCTGCAAAGAATGGGAGGGAGAACAGAAATAGATATCTATCTGGTTGGATACTGCACAAGGGTTTACTCACCTGTCGTCTCGAGCAGCTCGAATGCATAGAAGACATCGGCAGCCATGCCCTTGGCCTTGGCCGCTTCAACTGCCTTGGGAGGTATAGCGATTTTGGGGAACACATACATGGCGCCCATGACGGGATTAACGGTATAGCCCTCAAAGCTGCTCAGTGTCTTGTGCACCAGTTCGGCACGTTCGACTAGTGCACCCAGCACAGCGCTCTTCTCCTTGTTGTATAACTCATACGATGGCTCTCCGGGCTTGGGTGGATTGACCAACGCACTGACCGCCACCTGGCCGGCAGTGGTGCTGCAAAGCGAGGCGGTAATAGACTTCGTTAGCATCGCTTTGACTTCGGGACACAAATTGATGACCTCCATGTAGCCACCACGAATGCCGCATTCGCCGAGATAACCCTTCGAGACGGACAAGAAGCTCACCAGCTCCTGCTTCAAATGGGGTCCACCCATTTCGTGCATGACCTTCTTGAACGAATGGAACTGCGAGTCCTTGTCGTACACATTAGCCTGGTACACCTCATCGGCCAGAATCAAGACTTTATTGTCGTACGCAAAGCGTATAATCTCCTCAATGTTGGCACGTGTCAACACCTGTCCGGTGGGATTACCCGGATTGATAATGACCAGAGCACGTGGATTGCAAGTCTTTTTGGCCTCATCGAAGGCACGCTGTAGCTCGGCACGATTCAGACCCCACTTGTTCTCCTCATCCAAATAGTAATCGATCTTATGCATGCCATATTCCGATATGGTCGCGGAATATAGAGGATATTGTGGTATGGGCACCATAATGCCCGGTTCCTTGCCATCCACAATGCTGTTTACAAGCGACAAGATTGTCTTGATGCCAGGCGAAGCACCACCGGTTAGATAAATATCATGCCAATCACATGGTACACCTCCATCACGTTCCACAATGAAATCGCTAACCTGACGACGCACAATCTCCAAGCCCGCAGAGTCTGTGTACGAACCCATCGAACCGCCTTGGCAACCGCCCAGCAGAGCGCAAGCGCGTTCCTTTACATCGCTCGGATACTCTGGAGAGTTAAGCAGGCGTGGCTCCATTGTTAGCGCCAGCAACTGTCCGAGAGTGGGAGGTAGATATTAGTATAATTACTGGATATATACATATATAGAGTGAGTCAGCACATACCTGTCGCAGGAACGTAATGGGCTGTTGGCCCATGGCATGGCAATCGCCGATGTTGGCCCGTATGACCTGGTCGAAGGGTTTCTTGGCGCCCTGCAAAACGGAAATTGAATTAGTCAAATTGCAGTTGCTTCAATTGATCAAATGACAGAGGGGGGAGGGCGAGGGGGAACATCCACTCTAATCGACTTTTAATGAGGCCAAGAGGAGTGACAGCTCGTCTCATATCGGAAATGTATAATTCGCATTGTTTGCTATTCCATGTTATTAGCTAATTGGCAAAGCGGGGGAGCGAGAGAGAGAGAAAGAGAAGGGAACATGGGGAATTTGTAGAATTTTTAATTCCATTAACCTTTAGGCAAATTGATTGAATTATTTTTTAATTTAATTTCCAACCAATTTTTTGGTTTGATTCATTCATAAAACGTTTGCCGCAAATCAATTAAAATTTGACTCAATAAAATAAACAAATTGGGGAAAGTGCGAACTGTAGCGCCTAGAACTTGATATAGTGCGAGGGGGGAAATATAAAACTTTTATGTAATATTTTCTTTATTATTTATTATTATTGTTTGTTGCGCTTCTATGGCTTCGACTGGGATTGCATTTTACACTTGCGTGTTTAATTTGTTAAGCAAATAAACTGGAAAATTACTACACTACACACACACACACAACACACACACATCCGCAAACACACATGCTGTGCTGTGGCCTGGTAATTGGCACCAAGAGGCAATTTGCGCGCACAGCGCCAACTCAACTGCTATCAATATATATAGTGTACTTACTACATGATATGTACATATATGCGTATATATGTAAGTGCAATTCAGGCTATGGCATGACCTGCATACAAGCAGCAGAGCAAGAGAGAGAGAGAGAGAGGGCAAAGGGTATACGCTACGTATGAGTAATTTATACTTTGAAATCAACTTCAAAGAATGCACAGCGAATCTCACGAAGTGCACACGAAAAGGCCATGCAAAATGCATTCAACAAAAGAAAAACAACAACAACAATTGGAAAAGAAGAAGAAGAAGAAACTACACGAAATTCATATAGAGTAGCGAAAAAGTAAAGCGCAAATAGAAGAAGGTCGATAAACAGCTGCTAATTCGCAAATGGGCGATAATATAAGCAAACAGAGAGGGGAGAGAGAGGCAGGAAGAGCGAGAGAGAGAGAGAGAGGCAAAAGCAATTAGAGCTAAGTCTCTGAGATCACATCCCTTACAAAACTCTGCCTATTGCGTGCTCAAACTTCGACAGTTTTATGTTCAGTTGTTTGTTTATCGTATACCCTATAGATGTAGTCATACATATAGTTTATATGACTAGCATACACTCTACTCCAGCTCAAGCCAATATGTATTTGTTTAGTCCCTATGCATACGCTATAAACAACAATGGAGAAGCTCATTAATTTAAAAATACAATCAATTAGTTTCTTCGTGTATTCCATAAAAAAAAAACTCCCATCAGTCAAAAAAAGTAAGCAAACACACTATAGAACTCAACAAGCAAATACCCTGTAAACCGGTAAAGTATTAAAATGTGTAGAATTTATAATTTACATCAGACTTATAAGCACAAAAACAAGTTAAGTTGAAGTGTTTAGTTTACACTCGCTGTAGGCAGGGTATTATGTAAGCTGTATAACACATTTATTGCCTTGCGCTTTTATCGGCTCCCTATGCTCATTGTTTATATATATTATATTTAAACTTGAGGGGTCGCTGATACGCTGCTCCCGCTCCATTGCAGGGCATACGAAGCTGTTGTTGTCAAGTTGATTTGACAGCAACTTGTGAAGCTCCCCCAAGTACCTGACAAGTATAAGTAATTATATAGCATATACTGTACATAGACGCTTTGTGTTGTGGAGTGTGCCTCTCTCTCTCTCTCCCGATAGTTCAATAGTAAACAGAACAATTGTGTTTGCCGCTTTACAGTAATCAACCGCAAATAACTTTGATGTGTGTGTGGGAGTGTGTTATATCTAGCTGTACCTGCTGTGCAACAGGTAACAATCGAGATACAGGGTGTGCGTGTGTGTGTGTGAGTGTGGAATCGATTGCGACGCCAATTATCGCTGCTGAGCGAGCAAAATAAGCGATTCAAATTGGATGAGCAATAAACATTTGCACGCCCGAAAGTCAAATCAATGCCAGATATAGTTCACACTTAGCCAGGCCCAAAGAGGCTTGTTTACCCAATACCTTGAACATGG
Source organism: Zaprionus ghesquierei (assembly GCA_018904095.1). NCBI lineage: Eukaryota > Metazoa > Arthropoda > Insecta > Diptera > Drosophilidae > Zaprionus > Zaprionus ghesquierei. The sequence goes on from JAEIGP010000394.1 coordinate 3,272,993, forward strand.
AGAGAGGCAACCAAACAACGTCTATGAATCGAAAATAGCTTATAACAGAAACTTAACAGCAACTACAACACGTTAAACTATTTACATAGCGCTAAAAGCTTAGAAAGTTAGCTTAAGAAAGCAGTTAAACATTAACAGTGCGCTTAACAGCAACGTGTTAGACAAGCTATGTAAAAGCACGCTCAACAACTTACATAGCTCTAACAGCGCGCTAACAGCAGCTTAGAAACGCAACTACCAGTTGCCTAACAGCACGCTTCAAGCAATAACAGCGCCTTAACAGTCAACGCTTTCAATGTCAATGTCAATACGTATTGTATTTAACAGAGCGTAAAGAGAGATCAACAATCTATGGATCGACGGCAACAAAGTGGAAAATTTGATTTTCCATTCATGCAGCTGGCAAATTTCCAAAGCGCAACAAAAGCGAGATTAAATAAAAAGCATAAGGAAATGGCAAAGCGATAAACAATGCATAAAGAGGGGGCAAGGAGGGGGGAGGGAAACCACCCCGCCTGAACCATAACACAAATTCGAAGAGAAATATAAACGAGACAAAGCGAAGCGCAAACAAGAACCAGGAAAATTTGCTGATGCTGCTTCAGCTGCTTCTGCTTCCTCTTTATCATCTTCTTTATGCGCTTTGTGCGTGTGTAAAATTTCGCACAGCTTCTGCGCAGGTTTTTCTTTTCCCCCCATTCCCGTATTCCTTTTACCATCCCCCAAATTACGCGCTTGGGAAAAACTTATATAATCGACAAGCTGCTGCCGGCGTTTTGAAGGACGTTCACTGAACTTGACTTTGGCGCGGCGGGCAAAGAGCCAAAAGATAAAAAAAAGCAAAGCAGTAAAAACCGAAACAACTACAAAGCCATAAAAACATAACCTACAGACAGCAGCAACAACAACATATCCACATATTATTCTTATTCAGTCTCAAATTGAGAAACCGTAAGGCAGATAAAAAGAAAGAAAAAAGATAATTGACTGAAAGGCGACTCGCCTCGATAATTGAGCGTAATTAAGATCATGTGATCCAGAAGACAGTAAGAATTATAATTAAGTAGCCTCTATTAGTTTCAATCAATTGACAGAAGTTAGGAACCGCAGAAAACTTTTTTATAGATTTGCTAATTATTTTCGAGCTTATTTGTTTATCACTTAGGATATTTATAATATTCGTTTTTCAAACTATTTTTAGCTGCTTAATTATGCATACTATTAATTTAAATAAATTTTACTGCATTTTTGATATAATTTTGATTATAAAAACAATAAAAATTATTATTGTAATATTTTTTATATATTTTTTTTTTTGAGAGTTTAATGGCAAAAATAGTTAAATAATTGGATATATAGGGATAAATATAAAGAAAATTTTTCTTTAACACAAAATTCTAAAAACTTCGTAAAAAGTAATATTTGTTTTTATACTAAATTTTAATTTTTTCATTGAAACAGCTGCCACTATATCAAGCGTTATTAATTAGTTACGTTTTATGCACTGCAAATTGCATAAAAAATCTTCAGGAAAATCTCACAAAGAAACCTAAAACCCCCCAAGTTTTTCTCCTATTTTAATAGTAATTAATTAAATAATATACCCAGTAAATAATAAAATATATAATTATCGCCAACAACATTTCATTGACTAATCTTTCAAACTGCTAAAACGCTTTCAAATTAAATTTTCCATTTCTAAATCCTTTACGTAGACAAGCAGAGCCACAGTAAGTCAACTCGCATACGTCACGTAAGGATTAACAGGTGCGCGCAAAAGCGCTGAGCACGTTCGAGAGAGAGCGAGAGAGAGGCAGAGCGAGCCTACGCTCTATGCGTAAAACAAGGCGAAAACAAACAACGTAAAACACTCGAGCCAAGGGACTCGCACACTACGTAGTTTGGCGTGTTACATTTGTGAAAACACGCAAAAACGTCAGGCATGAATGAGGCACGAAAATGGCAGGCAAAAGGACAATGGGTGGGGAGTGAGAAGGCGCATAAAACAAACTTACCTCCTGCAATTCCTTTTCAATTTCACCGGCGCGTATGACGAGCGGACCACGCACCGCATACTCCATCACCACGAAGTTGGGATTTATGTTATCCACGTTTAAGCACTTCATCTTCTGTTTCAATGGCGCTACTGTTGAAAAAGAACTGCGAAACGAGAACGAGAGAAGCACAGAAAAGAAGAAGAGAGAGAAAAAAAATAGCGTAAGAACACAAACAAAATAACACGCACTGGAATCGAATAATTCACACAAACACACACACACATACACACTGGAATAATTCTTTCAAATCGTATGCAAATTTTGAATCTGAATTGTTTTTGTTCTAACAACAACAACAACAAACACGAGGAAATACTAACCGAGTTGGAACGTTAAACGACAACGTCGAAATGCCACCACGCGCGTTCAATGCCTCGGCTTGACTGCGGCGCAGCTGCGCTGTAGCTGTTGCTGCTGCTCTGCTGCCTGTTACTGTCGTCGTCGTCGCTGCCGCCGCTGCCATCACACTGCTGTTATTGTTATGTTGTGACGATTTCCAGCGACGCGCAGCTGCTGCTCCTGCCGGCAGCGCAAGTTTACATTGTTGTGGCTGCTGCGCCGTTACGGCATTGGATGCAGCGCGCTGCAAAGCAGAAGAATTTCTCAACAATTGGCGAGACATCTTCCACTAACTGTTAATTTTGCTACTGAAACGAATAAGAAAACAAAGAAGGCGAGAATTAATTAAAATGAAACAGCTGTCAAAACCAGCGTCAATGCACACACACACACACACACACACATACATATGTGCATGTGTAACTTGTGCTAACATGTATAAGAGTCGCAAGTGACGCTGTCGCTGCTAAGCTTGATTTATAAGAGTTGTGTGTGTGTGTGTGTGTGTAAGTGAGAGCGCTGCTATTGGTATTATTGGTTAGCGGTGTAAAGGGAGGACAGCAAAGGGAGGCTTGCTCGCTCGCTCGCACGCACTGCTATCAGCTGTGATAAGATTAGCGAAATTATATTTTTATGGCATCGATACGCATATTTATGGCGCGGCAACGATTCAATTGAAATGGAAATAAACATTTTTAACGCCGGCGCAATTGCAGGTGTGTGTGTGTGCGCGCGTTGTTGCGTGCGTCTTCTAATAACACGCTTGACGATTAATTCAACTCAAAGTTGAGCTTTGCAACGGTTAATCGCGAACTTATCGTTTCGATCACTCTACGCTCAGTCGATATGCGTTTGTGTACTGCATTGTCTATCGATAGTAATCGATCTGCGGCTTTTTGCACTTGACAACGGTAATGTTCTTGTTTTTTTTATAGCAAACTGGTGTATAATTTCTCAATTATGGCAATTTAAGCTTTTGTTTTTCTATTTTTGGGCATTATAGATAAGTTGCGTCTTATCGCGATGGAAGTTTTTGCTCTACTGTTGTCAGTAGCACTTCGCCAGCGGGGGCTAGGCCGGGATTATGTATACGATTTAATGAATTTACTATGTGTATATGTGTATAGCAGTATGTCAGTATGTATGTTTGGGAGGCGTGTTGTGTACTTTTGACTTTCAGCTGCCGCACGATCCGCGCTTATCAGTGACGTCTTTGGAGTCAGACTCAGCTTTCGATTGTGGCTTATGCTATATTTTTTTTTCGAATAGAACAAATACTACAGATTGCACACGGGAGCGTATATATACATATGTATGTATGTACGACAGACACATGTGGGGTATAGTATATAGACACAATATCAGCCATAAACAGACACATAACACACAAGGTCTGCTTGGCGATATTTGCACTTTGAAACCATTGCGTAATCCCGTAGAATGTGCCAAAAAAAAAAGAAAGAACATAAACAGAAATCAAATTCAAAATCGAGTATAGCGCACAGTTCAAAATTTTGACAATAGCATGCGATGAGACATTTGAAATGCTGCAGGTATTCTAAAGATAATTCAATAGACTAGACTATGTATATGGAGCTATAAATGGTTTTTAAAACTCATTCAAGTTTAATTTCTTTCTTCGATACTCTAAATATTATACACTAAGCTATATTGTATTTTTATGGGACCTTAAATTTTGTGAAAAATACATTTTTCTACCATCATGTTAAAAAAAAAAAACAGCTTAACGCTTGACGGACCTAAATAAAAAGTTAATATTTTCGAAAATTGCAATCAATTAGCATTTTATATTTTATAGCACAGTACCTTTATATTAAATTATATATTATGGTATTCAATTTACGTTTGAAACTTTTTGCAAGGGATTTAACCATGCGAGACCCTTATTATAACCACTTAATTTTGTTCAAAAGTTTTAAGCTTTATCTTTCAGCCATAAATTTTTTATAGTGTACTCAATTAGCGCGTTAAGTCAACAATTGTAAAGAAAGAAATACGATATTTAAGTAGGCAAACAAAAGCTCAAATTGCACACAAAGAACGCATAGAAGATATTTGTATTACAATAGTTCAGTTGGATGTACGTTATAGCTAGGCTTGTCTGTGCTAGGTGTAAATCAAATTTCCGATGGTGCGAAGCTCAGGTGTCAACAAATCAATCGAGATACAGTCCTCCCCGCTCCCTCTGTACGTTGATGCTATCTAATCGAGCATATATAGAGATATACATGTTGTTTAATCTATGTAGATTTCGAAACTGTTAATCAATTTGGGGCCTTATGCAACGGGACTGTGCTGGAGTGCCTTTTTGCGAATTTATGCACTATGCGCGTACAGATAAGATAAAACCCCCAGGGGGTAATTACGCATGTGTGTGCGTGAGGATATAAATATCAATTTTATTTGCGGTGGCGTCTGCAATCACAGCGAACTCCGATTTTAGTTGACACATCAGCAAATCCAATTGGAATCGACGGGCAATCGCTAATTGGCATGTTAAACAGCTGTTGCTGCACACACACACACACACAAACACATACAAGCACGCAGTTTTGTTGGTTAATAATTTGCGGCTTTTGGCACGCAATTCAATTGACAAATTGTGTGGCACGCAAAACGATAAACAGTTCAAGCGGTAAATCACAGTGCGATAATTTGCTAAGAGGTTAAGTTCCGTTCTCCTTCTCTACCTGTGCTGCTAGCGGCGTCTGTTTACTGCGGCAACACTTTGCCAACTGGCTGCGCCATTAGTGCGTGTGCGTGTGTGTGTGTGTGTGTGCGCGACGCGTGTGTAATTGGTTCAAGAACGGGCTGCAGGCTGCAGGTTGCACTTGACAATCGATTTTTTTGCAAGTGCAACTCAATTGAGGTCAGTTTGCAGTTTGTACTACGCACCTTTTTTTTGTTGATTTGGAGCTGATCACAACGGATGAGGTGAGGTAAAAGGGCACGCGGCGTTCTCTGCTCGATTATCTAACGTGGACGCTGCTACGGCTGCTGCTGCTGTTGCTGCTGCTTGGCGAATCTCAACTGGTCTGCCTTTTTTTTAATCCGTTTGTTTGTTGTGATTTTGGTCTCAGCTGCGAGAAATCAAAACGCATTACATTAGCACTTTCATAGACACACACATACACACACATGCGCAGACATATGCTTGTGTGCGTGTGTGTTGGAAATTATTAATAAACTTATCTGTATATATTTTGTGTATTTTTTATATTGTACATACCCAACCGAACACATAACTAATTCGTAAATAAAATTCGCAAAGACGTGTCTGTGTGCGTACGCGACCCTGTCGCTGTATTTGTGTGTTTTCTGATGGTCCACCTACTACGCCAAACAAACGAGCGCCAGTGTGCTCCAATGTTTTGAATTTAGCATGCAACTTTGGCATTTTGAACAGCTGTTTTATGAGCTGCCACACTTGTTTTCATATTTTCATTAGGTGGCAAGGCTGGCAAGCAGTTTTTCATGTTATTCAACACACATTTACAATCGATATTTGTATAATGTTCATGTAAAATTATTAATTAACTAATGAAAAGGCTTCCTCCCTGTAAAGTTTACCAGTCTGAAATTTGCTAGAGTAAAAACAAATTTTATTTTGGATTTTAAAGTATTTTTGTGATGGCACACGGTCAATAAAAAATTAAAAATATAACATTCATGTGCCGTTAAATTACTTATTTTTTTATTTATTTATATGTGCAACTCATTTAATATTAGGAGAAATTCATTCATTCAATATTTATATTTTTGCGCTGGATTTTTAAAACTTTTCTGTGATGCGACCCTTAAGTGTGATGGTAATCAATACAGACGTGACTCGTGACTAATCAAATACTCGTAACTCAGTCACGACTATGCAATGGGTATCGACCATCACTATTAGTCCATCACATCATTCACATTTGTTGTTGTTTTCGCCGGAGTTCGGACGTGTTTTTTTTTAATGCGGGTGTATGCAACGTATTAACAAAACACACACAATATAGTTCCAAGTCCAACTTATATGTATTAATATAAACCAAATTGTTGTTAATTGTTGATCAGCAACAGCCGCAGCATTGCACAAAGCAGCACCCACCATTCGGCACTTCTACACTAACTCTCTCCCAGTTTCGACGTCCATCGAACCGTTCCACAACAGTGTTATTTACACTATCAGTGACTGCGAGATGCATACGATTTATGCGTAAACGTGAAAATTAATAGGCAGTGCTAGGTAGAGAGCATTGGTTTTTAACAATTGACAACACGACATAAGCAAACTGCGCACACAAGAACACACAATAAGCCAAGTAAATTATTAGAAGTTGCACACACAGGGCTGTTATGCGTTAGAGTGCCAGGAGCGGAGTACACAGGGTTGTATCGCAGGATAAATACAACACAAACAACAGCAGCAAAACACAAAACGCGCAAGTCGTTTCGTTTTAAAAACAACATTTTGTTATTTTTTTTTGTGTTTTGGCTACCCACGTGAGTGTAAGTGCGTAGGTGAGTGAGTGCGTCGTCAGAGTGTGCGTGCGTTTGTGAGAGTACTTTCGCGAACACCATACAACCATACAAAAAAAAAAAGTTAAAGAAAGAGGAAAAAACACAAAGAAAAAGGCAAAGGCAAAAGCAAACGGGGAAAACGAAACGAAACGAAAATGGCTCCAGCTTTGAGTAAATTGGCCCACAATCAAAGCGCCATCGTTGGCGTGGCGGGCATGACGGCAGCGCTATGGATAATCGCATACGGCAAAATGTCCAACAAAAAGAGGTGAGTAAAGAAAGAGACAGCAAGTGAGAGCGATCACTGTGATCAGCTGAACAGCTATTGGGAAAGGTCTCGGCTGCAGTTGGAAATGTTTGGCATTGAATATCGATAAATTTATAGTGCACTGCGTCACAGCAGGTGCGCTGCATCTCTAGCCTTTGCTTGTGTTCGTGTGTGTGTGTGTGTGCTTGGGGGCAGCTAACTGGTTTTCCGTTGGCCTATTTACGCGACTGACCAAGGACGACAACAACATGTTTGCCCTTCGGTCGAGATCGAGAAATGATCGCAATTAAAATTCATGTTCCTCTTGTACACGATGTTGTTGTTGCTGCTGCCCGCTAGAGATGCGCTGCGTGACACAGCTTTACGCTCCGACTACTCAGCTGTTATCTGCCTACCGTCATCTCTAACAAGCGCTTAAGTCTCGCATTAAGTGTGAGTGACCTCCCTTCCCCTGCCCCTGCCCCTGCCCGTTCGCTCTTTAATGTACCATTTTATTCATAACACCTTTCTTTGCCGCAGTTGTTGTTGCTGTTGCTGCTGCTGCTGCTGCTGGCCGTTGCCTTTCATTTAATTGCCGCTCCGTTTTGCACTATGCACCTTGTTCGTACACACACACACACACACAAAGAAAGAGACAGCGCGCACTTGCGACATGCTACGCGATTACTTTGTGGTACATTTTGCGCCTTGAATTGCTACCGCAATTGTTGTTGCTTACGAAATGGTACATTATTGAAAGCTAAAGCATTTTTATTGTTTATTTTCCCTCTTGCATTTTGGGCTATACAAATAGAGAAACACATTTAATTGTTTGTTGTAATTACTAGACATTTTATTAATATACCAAGGGGCGGGGGGGAGGTAGTTAAAAAGTGGTACTTGCTGTAGTAGACTGGTGCTGGGTTTTTGGCTTGTTTCCAGCTACTTTCCAACTATAAAAACTAACAATATTAACTTGTACAAATTGATTTGTATACATTTAAATATGTTTATCAGTTTAGGTATTTGCTAATTGAAACAATTGGTACAGTTTTTTTTTGGCCCAAATTAGATTCGACATGGCGATAAGCCACAAAAGGGCGTTTTACCGTTATTACTGGCTTTTTGCACTCGTTTAATGTAATAAACTCGATTTATATCTTATCGCGCGCATGGGGCCAAATCGCTTGGCAAATCTCTGTACCAAAGTACTCGCTCAAGCGACTATGCGGTACCCTGTTATCAGCAGACGGTACAGTGTGTGTGTGTGCACTCACTAATACCAATAAGTTTTGGCTTTTGATCTAATTAATTGGAATTGCGATCAAATGTTGTGTTTGCATGACAGTCACAATTAGACTAAGTACCCCTTCGATATCGCAATGTACGGAATTTGTGTATCGTATAATGTACCGTCTGCACTAAGCGTACATACACATATTCAATATATATATATATATATGCATGTATGTATGTGGGGATGAGACAACAATCGAAGTGGTTAAATGCTTCACTTAAGCTGATTCACTTAATGCAAAAATAGTTGGAATATCAAGAGGTACTTCAAAATGAGGACAATTGAGGTAGGGTACAGCAGGTGGTAAAAAAAAAAAATAGAACTCATTTTAATAGCGCGTGTTAATTAACCAAAAGTCAAGCTGCAACACGGAAAATTGCATCGATTTGCATTGTCAATTTCAAGCTAGACTAGCGCCGACTAATGGATGGGCAGCAGGGAGGGAGCGAGGGAGCTGGGTATACGCAGAGTGAAGCGAACAGGTGCTAAAAGGTGTTTTATGCAAATCGATGTACAAAAGTGCAGCAACTTTGACATGCAGCAGCAGCGGCGGCAGCTAAAATGCAATCAAGGCAGACACTTCGACACACACACACACGCACACATCTGCAGAGCTGTGTTTGTGTTTGCCAATTCGTGTGTAAAAAACAGTTGCCGACAGTAGACATCGAACAACAGACAAGAGACAGACAACTGCGTGTCACAATTTCAAATGACATGAATGAACCTGTCTATGCAGGCACATAAATATGTAATGATGCATGAGTTTACCGTTTCCCCCTGCTGTGTACCTTTTTGCATTTTTGGTACTGTACTCATGTCTTGTGAGTACATTTGTAAGTGTAAGTACATTTGAATGATTTGGTTGCTTCACAGCTGTAAACTGTTTAGAATTTGTTTAGCTTTAAGTAAAGAAACAAAGATTGCAATAGGTACAATATGCATATTTGGCAACTGTATTTGAAAACCATGAAATGCATTCAAATGTACTTGTACTTACAAGTGAATTTGCAAGTTTGCACAATGAACTAGTTCACTTGGCACTGCAAGTACTTGCAAGTGATTCATTCACTCGCGCATGACTGTGTCTCCAGGCAAATGTATTTGAACATTCGCTTTGTTTTTGTTCACACAATCGCCAGAATGAATGTTAATTTTTGTTTACTTTTTCTATTCTTTTGGCCAATACGGGAAGGGGTAAAGATTTATCATAGCCCCATGTGTTGCGCAATTATCGAAAGTATACGAAATACCAAAGGGCAAGAAACGGCTAGAAATGCTAAACTAATGTAGTCTGTCTACGTATGTATGTATATACATGTATGGTATATGTTTATATATCTATATCGATTAGTTGCTTAGAAATATATGCAAAAATTGCACTTGCTGCCAATCGAGAAATTTGCATAATTCAAAGGCATTTCACGCTGCCAACTGCTCTGGTTCACACGAAAGGTGACGCTAATTAGTCACACGAAATCCGTTTTTATTGGGCCATCAGTTTGGGACACCCTTTGCACCCAGTGCACCCTGTGCACCCACTGGCACAGGCAGGAAGAATCGAAACACGTTACCGATAACCGCAAATTTATCAGAGCCATGTATGTGTATAGAGATAATGAATGTGGAAGGGGAAATACAAATGCAATAGTTGTTAGCACACACACACACACACACACGCACACGCCTTGTCGTTGTAAAGGGCGTGCCTGCTGACCTAGAGATGAGTAACTGCACATAATTATCGATATTGTTATCAGAGTGTATCATTTGCATAGAGTAAACAACATTTTGTGGCGAGTTTAGTTCATTCTGTTTAAAATTATATAGTCAGATTTCAGATAATGCCTACAAACGATGCCCGGAATCTAGATAAAGCTGTTAAATATCAATATGCATGATCATAATTGAACTTTGCCCCTGTCGAACGACGAAAAAATGCCGTTACAAATCTGTCTAACTCTCTCACACACACACACGCACACGCAGATATGTAGCTGCAAAGCGTCTAATCAGTTTTTTTTCCCCCCACATGGGTGTGACTTGGTGTGTGTGTGTGTGAGAGTGTTAACTTGTCTGTCTTTCAGCAGTCAAACAACAAAACAACAATAAAAATAAAATACCGGCAGTAATAATAATACATGCACAGTGAGGCACACAGACAGGCACACACACACACACACACACACGCACACACCGATACATGTCTCTGACGTCGCCCTGGTCGCGTCGTCTCTTTTGTTATTTCGTTAATCAACATCAACGTATGCGACTTTTGCCGGCGCGACTGACTGACCAAACTTCAAGAGGCAAATGCGATGCGAAAGCGCAAAACGCGATCGCCAAATCACCTCTCTATCTCGCTCTCTTTCTCTATCTGTCTCGCTCTGTGAAATAGTTGTGTCTGTGTAGTTACAACCTTGTTCATTGCGCTTCAGCTTTGGGTTAATTGTCACAAAGGCAAAGGCAGCATTTATTGCCAGCACTTTCGCCTGCTCCCTTTGGAGGCCTCAATTGCGCCTGTCTTTGGGGTTCAATAGGTCGAGTGGCCACTTGTCGTAGTGGTATGTAAGTTTTCGAACACCTGTGCTTTTACTAATCACAGCGATTAGCGCGGCCAGCAACTGATAAGTCTGTGCAGACCAATTCAATCATCCGCTTGCTTGGCAAATTTATCGATAAGTAAAAATGTTGACGCACAACTTCTTGGAAATGGCACACACATAGCTTAGTAGCACGTGTTGTTAAATACCCTACAAATTGAGTATTTTCTATTTGTGCAAGTGTTTGAAAACTTAGTTGGTATTTTTCTTATAGAATGATATCTTTTAATTGGATCTAAAAGATACTTATGTAGCTCGTATTGATTGTCGTCTAAGAAATGGAATATATATGGTACGCTCTATAGGAAATACAGCTGGTCTTTGATATCACCACGTATGGCATTTGAGTTGCCGGAGCATTCATTAACTCTCCCGGAAAGTCCACGTAATGAAATTGAGCGGGTTTAAGATTAGATTAAGCATGTCCAAAGTTCTATTTCATTATATTATATTTTCTTTTCTCTTGGGCAGGAAGTGTGTGAGAACATAGTTGAATAATCTACTTGGGGGGGTGACTAGAGGAATTTCATTTATTTAACTACATGAGATTATTGAAATCAGGCGTTAATGGAGTAGTAAAAATTGTCTGGGATAGTATATAGTCGCACTCCAAACTTCAGAGATGTAACTTCAAAGATCGCAGAGATCAGACAGTCTGGAGTGGTTAGTTAAGGTTTTACGTCTACTAATGCTTTTTCAAGCACTTGGCTAAGCAGATGCTGCGATTAAAGCTAAATCTGTACATTAAGTTAGTTGCCCAGTCACGCCATAATCGGAAATCTGTTTGGCTATCATAAGCAAGATCTGGCGTCAATCGTCTCCAAATGCGATTGACCGACCTACGGACCCGAACACGTGTTGCACATCGTTTCCCCCCACACACAAACACACATGATTAATATATAGACACCATTTCAATGCGTGTGTGAAATGGGCAAACGGACAACAATAAAAGAAACAACAACAACAAAGCGCAGACAAAAAACAAGAATTCTGCGTTGAGTAAGAGAAAGAGGCACAAGCAAAAGAGCTGAGGAATCCAACTACTACTATGAAATATATATAGAACGATTTCTGTCGAGTCATCGCCAATCATCAAAATTTTATTCTATGCTTTTTATGAGGCTGCACGACGCAGAGGAAGAGGCGCGCGCGAGCTTCTTCGCGATAAGCGCGAAACAATCTTTGCACTTTGTCTTTTGCCGCGGCACCTGCTGCCACCACCCACAGTCCATGACCCAGTGATAAGCACTGTGTGTGTGTGTGTGTGTGTGCGTGTGCCACCTGCTGATCGGTCTTTGGCCAGACGTTGATTACACGAAATCAATTAAACAAGGAAGAAACGAAAGCAAAGCAATAAAACCGGCTTAAAATCGCTGCGTCTGGCCTTGATTATCAACGCACACACACACACACACACACTCGAGAAACATGATGCAGCGCTATTAATATGTCATTAGCGGGGACTAATAATTGACCTTAGTACCCAGTCAGCTACCTAGTCAGACATCTAGTGGAAGCTATATAGCCATGTCATTTGATTTTTACCTTCTTTCTTCTCTATTGTATTATTTCCGTATGCAATTGAGTTTTGTGTAACCTACTGAGCTGCATCATTATTGCGCCCTATCATTAGCATTTCAAATACCCTGTAAGCAGTTGCAACTGGTCGGTTCAAAGGTTGCATTTGAAAGGTGTGTGTGTCTACTTCGGCAGAGAACTGTGCCAAATGCTTTTTGCTGTGAAATTTGTATAATTTATTTTCCAACTTAACAATGCATATGGAATATTAAATGGTGTACTATTTAAATACTATAATAGGTTCTTGGTTTTCTACGTATTATCAATGAGAGTTAGGTGTATATTTTTTGGGATTTTTTTTTTGTAATATTTATACCATTCGACCATTGAAAATGGTCAAAAAAGGGTATACTAAGTTTGTGTAAATGTATGTAACAGGCAGAAGGAGGCGTGGCAGTTCCCACAAAGTATATATATTCTTGCTCAGGATCACTAGCCGAGTCGATGTCCGTCTGTCTGTCCGTTTGAACGTCTAGATCTCAGCTACTACAAAAGCTAGAGACACCAAATTTCACATGAAGGTTCCTGTATACCATAGGTAGATCGAGTTTATTTTCAATATTTGATGCCACGCCCAACGCCCACGCAAATCGATAATATTCGATTATTAGGAGAACTATTGAATTTAGAACTTTCTGCTTTGGTAGGAACATAGATAATTTGCAATATAAATCTATTCTCCAAATTACAATCCGATCGGATAATAAACACAAAAGATTTTGATGAAATTAAATGTGTGATAATTTGTTTCGAAACTGGGCGCACGGTATCTTACTGTCGGGCGCGCTCGACTGTAGCTTTCTTTACTTGTTTTTCAATATTTTTGCTTAATTTTGAAAATTTGACTTGGAAAATTTGTGGAAATGAATTGTTATATTTATTTTGAGTTGTTCTATCGATTTGAGTCAAAAAATTAAGTTTTTAATTTTTTTAAAAATTTTGAAAATTTTGCAAGGGGGTAGCATGGAAAAAATGTGAAATTTTTTAATGTTTTAAATTTTAAATATTTTGATGCAATGACAATTAAATGGCTTAAAACATAAACAAAATGCTATGCCAAATGAAAATTGGATAATTTTTAAGAAAGTTATGAGAGTTGCCAGGTTGATCAGGATGACCAAGTTCGAAACTTGGCAAAATATTAAAAATTTTCAAATAAATATTTTGATGCCAAATCAATATGAAAGTCTAACCATAGATCAATTACTATTCCAAATGAAAATTGTTCAAGTTTTCAAAAGGTTTTTAATTTTTTTTCTGGATCTCTCAAAGAGTCTGCCAATATCATGTTTAGTTTAGCTTCAAACAAATTAAAATTTCTTAGCTTTAACTCCCATTACTCTAAAATACAACTTTTCTATATCTTACAGAAAATCCGCATATGAGGAAAAAATCCAGTATACCATATCGGAAAAGAAGGACAAAAAAGCGAACAAGGCGCATGTGAACTCAGTATTCTTCAAACAGCTGCGTCAGCTGTTGCGTAAGTAGAGCCACGCCCCCGCCCCCGCAGATACCTTTTAACATCTTACCTTGACTTTTACAGCTATACTTATACCTCGCTTCTGGAGCATTGAGACGGGCCTGCTGATGCTGATAGCTGCCACATTGATTGGACGATCTGTCAGCGATATCTGGATGATACAGAATGCAACCGTTGTGGAGAGCACCATTATACATATGAATCGGGAGAAGTTCAAGACGGCGCTACTCAAATATCTTGCTGCTCTGCCAGCGGTAAGTCTGTCTATATCTTTGACTATATACTGGCTATAATATCTATCTCCCTCTAGATCTCTGTGGTTACCAACGTGTTGAAATGGAGTCTGGGCGAGCTGAAGTTGCGTTTCCGCACAAATCTGACGCATCATCTGTACAGTCAGTACCTAAAGTGAGTGGAGTCCCGCAGAAGAATTGAATAGAGATTCTATATTCACTCTCTTTCACAGCGGCTACACGTACTACAAAATGTCGAATCTGGACAATCGGATAGCGAACGCCGATCAGTTGCTGACAACCGATATTGATAAGTTCTGTGAGAGCGCAACGGATCTGTATTCGAACATTAGCAAACCGGTGCTAGACATCTTTATCTATGTGTATCGATTGACAGTGAATCTGGGCGGCAAGACACCGTCCATTCTTATGTTGTATCTGCTCTTTGCCGGCGTATTCCTAACACGTTTGCGTCGTCCCACCGGTCGTCTGACCGTTGAGGAACAGAAACTGGAGGGTGAATTCCGTTATGTGAATAGCAGACTAATCACCAACTCCGAGGAGGTTGCCTTCTATCAGGGCAATGTGCGCGAGAAGCTGACACTGCTTGCCAGCTACTCCAAGCTGCGTTCGCATCTGCGCAAGTTCCTGGAGTTCCGCGTCAGCATGGGCATCATCGACAACATTGTGGGCAAATGTAAGGGATTAGATATAGACTTTAATCTCTAGCAAGTTGTTAACTGTTCATTTTCGTTTCCTTCTTTTAGACTTTGCCTCAATTGTTGGCTTCTATGCCGTGTCCATACCTTTCTTCTCGGAGAATCATCCGCTGCTGTCGGGCGAACAGAGTGGTCAACGTCTGCAGGCCTATTATACCTATGGACGCATGTTGGTCAAGTTGGCTGAAGCAATTGGTCGCCTGGTTTTGGCCGGACGTGAGATGTCGCGTCTGGCAGGCTTTACGGCGCGCATGACGGAGCTCATTAAGGTGCTGGGCGATCTCAATAAGGGCACCTATGAGCGCACCATGGTCAATGGCAATAGCCTGACACTGAACGGTGGCATCGATGGCGCCAGCGGGGCTGGCGGCGCAGCCAGCAACTTTGGACCCAACAAGGGCATCATGTGCTTCGAGGATAATATCATACGATTCGAGAAGGTGCCGCTGGTTACGCCCAATGGCGATGTGCTGCTCAAGGAGCTAACCTTTGAAGTCAAGTGAGTGAGGGAATGTGCCGGGTAATGGCGGAGCAAATCTAAACTTGTGTGTGTTTCCCTTTGCAGATCTGGCACCAATGTGCTGGTCTGTGGCCCCAATGGCTGTGGCAAATCGTCGCTGTTCCGCATTCTGGGCGAGCTGTGGCCCACGTGGGGCGGCAAGGTGACCAAGCCGTCGCGCGGCAAACTCTTCTACATTCCCCAAAGACCGTACATGACGCTGGGAAGTCTGCGTGATCAGGTAGGCTAGCTCACGCTCTCTCTTCCTCTTTCTTACTCCCGCTAACTTGTCTCCCTCACTGCCTCAGATCATTTATCCGCACACGCGCGACGATATGCGTCGCCTGGGCAAATCTGATGAGGATCTGCTGCATTTCCTGGACATTGTGCAGCTAACGTATCTGGAGCAACGTGAGAATGGTCTCGATGCCATCGAGGATTGGATCGATGTGCTATCGGGTGGCGAGAAGCAGCGCATTGCCATGGCACGTCTCTTCTATCATCAGCCGCAGTTCGCCATTCTCGATGAATGCACCAGCGCCGTCTCTGTCGATGTGGAGGGCAAGATGTATAGCTATTGCCGCGAGGCAGGCATTACGCTCTTCACGGTGTCGCATCGCAAATCTCTTTGGGTGCATCACGATTATTATCTGCAGTTCGATGGACGCGGTAGCTATGAGTTCGAGACCATCGATCAGGATAAGGAGCACTTTGGATCGTAAACACAAAATGGAGAGGAGTTCATGATGTTATTGACGAGCAGAGGCCACTCCACATTGCTGCTGCTGTACAGGAGGCGCAACGCAAGCTTAGTTTACTATATAATAATAATCCTTGTCCATTTCGGTTGGTGCCGCGTGCCGGCCCCAACTCGCCCCCCCGTTTCATGCTATCCTTCCCTATGTAGTCTACCTCCCACTGTTTGCATTCCAAGCATTATTATTGAAATGAAGTTGAACTTATTGTCTCCCCACTCCATCTCCATCTCTCTCTCTCTTACTTACTCTCTTTTTGTGTGTCTTTCCTGCTGTCCGTTCTGCTTTTGTAATATTTGACTTTATTGTGCTGCAATAATTCCTCTGCCCAAATGTTTTTTTTTATTAGAGTAGAAGCTGGTGTTAGTTTTTTAAGTGACTAAAGTGAAGAAGCGACGAATGATAATCACAATGAACTATGTATTTAGCGAACATTTTAGTAAATTTACACACCCACACACACACACGCAACACACACACACTATGTATATGCAATACTTTGTAATTTATATATATATATAACTATATATTTGAAAACACGTTTCCATCGACGCAACGCGTATATATCAATTGAAATATATACTCGGATCTGTTGTGGAATCGCGCTTTGCTTTTCCTTTCGGTTAAATTGGAATTTGTAATGGACTTTGCTTTATCTTTTGCCCTGCTCTACTTTTCTTTTATTTTTTTGTAACTTTTGCACAACAACAATCAAATCTGCAATGTGTATTGTGAGGCTTTTGTTAGTGTGCAACTTGCAGTGAATTGTATATACAACAACAACAACAACAAATATGAAAGAAAACAAATAATAAATTGCGATTTTTATTCGACTTGCGGTTCTTTTTTTTTGTTGGATTAACGAGTGTAAAAAATTGAAGCGAGTCTAGAAAAAAATGTACCCAATTTATTGTGTAAATTTATCAAGATCTAAAAACATTTTGGCTCGTACATAAATTAGTTTAGTTTACAATTATTTAATTAAAAATATTTACGAGCTATAAAAACCTATTTGCGCTTGGGCTTTTTGCTCTCCATCAGACTCATGATGGTCTTGCGCAGATCTTCGGTTTCTTTTTGCTCCATTTCGAGATTTTCGATTTGCACCTTCTTCTCGTGCAGCTGCGCTTCGAGCACACTGACAAGATCTTCCGATTTCTTGCGTGCCTCACGTTGCTCCTCAAGGGCTTTGTTCGTTTTGCTCAACTCACTGGTGCGCTCCTCAATGGTGCGCATCTTATCCTTGATGTCCTGTTCGTAGGCCACCACGGATTTCTTAAGTTTCTCAATGCGAATGCACTGCAAGAGAAGAGATAGAGAAAAGTTAAAGTAAGACACTTGGTGCAGTAGCTTCTCCAGCTGCCTACATTCTCCTTGCTGACTGCCTCCAGTTTGGCGAGTTCCTCGTTCTTTGCACCGAGATTCGTGCGCAGCTCCTCGCAGTCCTTTTTCAGACCCGTAATCTCGGACTGTTTGACCGACAGACGTCGCTCGTTGGCCTGCAGCTGCTCCGAGGTTTCGGACCAACGTTTAAGCAGATCCCGCAAATTCGTTTTCAGTTGTTCCGCTTGTGACTTGAGATCCTTGCACTGTGTCTGCAGACTGAAAGGGGAGCGGAAGTTCAGGAATTTGCTGATTTCATGCATTGCCACTTACCGTTCCTGGCTAATGAGCAGTTCAAAGTTCTTGGTCTGAAACTGTTCGAGCTCTGCATTCTGCACATTGGTTAGCTGCGTGATTTGCGCCAGCTGTGCGCTGGCCTGCTCCAGGCGTTGTTGCATGTGCTGTGCGGCACAGTTGAGGCTATCGATGCGATGATTGTATAACTCAATGACCTGTGACACGGGCGCCGAGTGCAGCTCATTGCGACGCAGTGTGTCTCCGATGCTCTCGATTAGCGCATTGACACGCTGCCCCAGCTCCTTGTCGATAAAGGTGCGATGACTTTTCAGTATGGTGCTCAGATTGCGCCACTGCTCGGCGGGATCAGCGCTGGTAGCATGACCATTATTATGATTGCTGCTGCTGCTGCTGCTAATGCTGGAGACATACTATAAAAGACAAGAAATGAGGTAAGCGTATGAATAAATGGATAAATGTGACTCACCTTGGCCACCGCCAACTTGGGAAAGTGCTCGAATTGTGCTATCTGCAGCACAGCCTGCACCAGCTGCTCGGAGCCACTTAGCATGGCGCGAGCCAGTGCATACTGCAGCTGCGGCAGCTCGAGCAGAGCACAACACTTATCCAGATATGCCTTCTTGGCAATACTCGCGAAACCGATGAGCAACAGCAGGCAATAGATGGCCTTTTCCACCTCCGATTGGGCAAGTGTCTGGGCGCTAAGCATCTGCGGCAACAGCCCTAGCGGCGTAGCCAAAATCTTATCAAAATACGAATCGGATATTTTTGAGAGTACCAACTTTTCCGTTTTCGGCTCATGCAGCAGCGCAAGCAGCAGCCGAAGAATGGCTGTCGTATGTGCTGCATACATTGAATCGCTACGCTCGGCACTGCTCATCAGCTTAACCACATTGGCGGGATCGCGGGCGATCAACTGTGAGACAGCTCCTCGCTTGCCTAGCTCCATTAGCGAGGTAAGTAGCTCAATTGCTGCCACGCCACAGTGATCCGAGTCCAGCCAATTGCAGAGTAACTCATACAGACGTGGCGTGATTGCATCCAGACTTATGTTCTCGTTATCTTGCGACAACTGCAGCACATAGCTTATAAGCTGGAAGATCAGCTGCATGCACAATTGCTGATGCTTGCGCGTATCCTCATTTGAGTCGTCCATGTGGATTTGCGCATCGATTTGCTA
The DNA here is from genome assembly GCA_018904095.1 of Zaprionus ghesquierei. Taxonomy (NCBI): domain Eukaryota; kingdom Metazoa; phylum Arthropoda; class Insecta; order Diptera; family Drosophilidae; genus Zaprionus; species Zaprionus ghesquierei. The sequence goes on from JAEIGP010000394.1 coordinate 3,292,151, forward strand.
AAAAAAAGGGAGACGATTAAAATCAGCTGTAAAAAGCGTTTCAGTTGCATACTTACATTCAGCAGTCGCTCGATATCCTCACAGTAATGTGTGTGGCTGAGCATGGCACGATGCAATCCCGCATGGCATTGGGCGTCCATGAGAAAGTCCACAATATGTCGCAGTTGTGGCACATGCCACTGCTTCAGGCAATCCTCCATGCCGGCGAATGCGGTGCGCAGAAACGTGTGCAGTTCGCGTTGCTCCAGCGCATGCACATCCTCGGACAGAATGATAAGCATCTTGTAGGCCAACAGGCCGTAGTTCTGTATGCGACGACTGAAGCTGGAGATGTTGACGCTGCGCAGGAAGAGGAAGAGCACGACGAAATTTTTGTAGCACAAATTCACGAGTATTGACAGCGCCAGCAGAGCCTGTGAGTTGTCCACATCGGTTGTGTTAGCATCACATTCTTCGGCACTGTGCACAAGATCGACCAGATGCTCCAGCAAAGTAACCAAATACGGTTCTTCCCAGCCAATGCGTATGCCATAGGTCAAGTCCTGCAGCAGAAGCATTAAGCGCTGCACTCGCTCCGGTCGTTCCGTACGCTTGAGCAGGTAACTTAGAAAGGGCACAAAGCAATATTTCTGTACAATGGCTAGCCGTGCCTCAAGATTGCGACTACAGTGCTGCAATAGAGCCACACAGCTCCACAGCGCATCACTATCGCTTTCCAGGGCGCTCATCAATGCATGCAAGTCCACAAAGAACTTGGCCAACTCCAAATTTCCAGGTCCTGCGGCATAACAATGTGGCGGCACCTTGGTGCCCAGCAGCGTTATACTACGCTGCAGATGCACCAGCGACTCCTCCGACTTGAGTTGATGATACGCAGCCGCTTGGCTGCTAAATTCGCGCACATAACCGATAGCCTGCGCAAGCGCCGCGTCCTTTTGTGGTGACAATGCCGCAGGTTGTAGCGAAGATTCGCCATTCGAATTGTTATTTTTGCTGTTATTTGTTTTATTATTCGTGCTATTGGTGTTGCTGCCACTATTAGCTCTCAACGCTTTCATTGTTGCGCTATTTGTTTACAAATCGCAGCAGACTTTATTATTCTTTTTGCACAGTTTTCCTTGCAACGCTAAGCAGTTTTTTTCGAAACTTGTTGTCGCTTGGCGGTAGCAAAGTATCGATAGTTTTGCTGAGCTGAGTCAGTTCAGTTAAGCGGAACTTTGTGTGGAGCTAAGTGTGACCGCATCGATAACAATCAAACATACAATTCGAACAACAAATATCAACTAAAATAGTATGTTCCAGAGCCGTATTTAATCTAGATAAAACTAGACAAAATTAAACGAACAACATTTTTCAGCATCTCTATTGCATAGAGCATCCAATTATTCTCAATTTTATATACAATTTTTAAGCCTAGGCGACTAATGTGACCAGACATCGTAAAGTATAGTCACGCATATTTTGACCACGCAGAAACTCAGAGTCACACTGTCGATCAGCTGTGTTCGCTTACGGTTTGAATTTGAAATTTTATGATGCATATTTATTTAGAGGTTTGCAATGTCTCAAGGCAATTTATTATTATAAAAAAAAATATTATTTAAGGGTATTTGTTTTCTCCATCTGCATAGCAGCTTTGCCGCTGTGAGCAGCCACACAAACGGCCGTCGTTACTCTCTCGTTCATGATTTGCGCTCTCATTTTTGCACGTTCGGTTCATGATGAAATAAGTATGAGGTGATCTCGACGGTTCGCGAATCGCTTATCGTATTTCATCACGAGCTTGCCTACGTCACGCGTTTGCCAAATGCGCTGCGTCATTGTTTTGTTTCCTATACTCGCGTTCTACAAACACAAACAAAAACAAAATGAATATCAAATTTTCAAGTTGTTTGGCGGCATTGCGCTGAGAAGGCTCAGTACGTCAACGTTCGTGGTTAAAGCAGAATGCAAAGTTTATCGTCGCTGGTTCAAACCAAGGCTTTGGTCAATGGCAACTGGATTGACTCCATCAGCGGGGAAACATTTTCAGTTTACAACCCGGCAAATGGGAAGCTTATTGGAAATGTGCCCAATATGACGGTAGAGGATGCACAGCAAGCCATCCGTGCCGCCAAAGATGCATTCGAGTCACAAGAATGGCGCTCGTTGACTGCCAAGGATCGTTCCAATTTGCTAAAGGTATGTACTGTGTGCCATATGGAAGGATGCATGCTGATCGTGTGACTTATCTTCAACAGAAATGGCACAAGCTAATCGAGGAGCACATACCGGAGATTGCTGAGATTATGACGGCAGAGTCGGGAAAGCCAATTAGCGAGTCTAAGAGCGAGATCCTCTATGGCAATGGGTTTGTTGAGTGGTTTGCCGAGGAGGCTCGTCGCATTTATGGCGAAGTTGTGCCCAGCGGCACGGCAAATCGCGAAGTTATTGTTATGAAACAGCCCATAGGGGTGGCAGCTCTGATAACGCCATGGAATTTTCCGCTGGCTATGGTGACGCGAAAGGTAAGCGCCGCTCTAGCTGCCGGTTGTACTGTGGTCGTTAAGCCAGCGGAAGACACACCATTGACGGCATTGGCTGTGGCTAAGCTGGCCCAGGATGCTGGCATCCCTAAAGGCGTCATCAACGTAGTAACCACAAAAACGCCTGCGCCTATTGGCGAACTCTTCTGCAAGAGTCCGGATGTGCGTGGCGTTTCCTTTACCGGGTCCACACAGGTGGGCAAATTGTTGTTCCGCAATTGCGCCGATGGAATTAAGCGCGTCTGCTTGGAGCTGGGCGGAAATGCACCGTTTATTGTCTTCGACTCGGCCAACGTGGAGAAGGCTGTGGATGGCGCCATGGCCGGCAAGTTTCGCAATTGCGGACAGACATGCGTCTCGCCGAATCGGTTTCTTGTACAGGAGGGAGTTTACGACAAGTTCGTCAGTCTGATAAAACAACGCGTGGAGGCATTGAAGATCGGCGACGGCCAGGCTAGTGATGTGCATATTGGGCCACTGATTAACAAAATGCAGTTCGACAAAGTCAGCTCCTTTGTGGAGGATGCACGCAGCAAGAAGGCCAACATCATTGTTGGCGGTAGGGGACTTACAGAGCTGGGATCGCTCTTTTATGCGCCCACCATTGTAACAGATGTGCCATCATCCTCGCTGCTCTACACGGAAGAGGTTTTCGGACCCATTGTGTCAATTGTTAAATTCAAGGATGAGGCGGAGGCTGTGAAAAAGGCAAACGACACGCAACGGGGACTTGCTGGCTACTTCTACAGCGAGAACTTGCAACAGGTTTTCCGTGTGGCCAGGCGCCTGGAGGTGGGTATGGTCGGCGTTAACGAAGGCATTATTTCCGCCCCGGAGGCACCCTTCGGGGGAATCAAGGAGTCTGGCGTTGGGCGCGAAGGCTCCCGCCATGGCATTGATGATTACGTTGACATCAAATACATTTGCATGGGTAATCTGAAATACGATTAAACTTTTTGGTTTCAAGTCGCAGAATAATAAATTTTATACAATTACCGTTATAAATATGCATTGCATTATAAATATATATATTGAATAGTATAATTTAATAATTTCTGGTATTAAATTTCAATTGCAAACTGTAAACAAACACAGCTGATTGACAGTGAGACCATAGTCATCCGCTTTGCATGGTAAATGTGTGAAAAAACTTATCGATACCCAGCCAAATTAGAATCATCGACGGTTCTTTCTAACACTAGCTTGCGCGCGATATTATGGTTTTTGCGCCGCCGCAAAGTATGCAACATAAAATACGCTTAGCTACAGAGGTTCAAAATATTTCAGGTGGTATATGAATAGTCAAACAATTGAGCTATGGCTTAATGTGTGCAAAGTAATAGTTTTATAAATAGCATTTGTAACTTAAAAAAGAGTTCATATTAAAGTCTCGATCTGCAAAATATTCTCTTAGAAACAACCATTCTCTGGATAGTGAGCACCTAGAAATGTCTTGCACGACATGCAGTAGTGGGTGGTAATGAGGCAGCTACTCATTACATAGGGAAACAGACAGGTGCAGCAACACCATCTATTTATGGAGAACATTTTAGGATATATTCCACAGGCTACCATTTAAGTAATCACTCACCCCACAGAGCACAGCCAGAATGCCCAGGAATGCGTGCGAACATTGGGTGAACGCTTTACCCTGGTGTTGCCGTGGTGACCACAGGCGGGACAGACAAGGGGACACGAGTCGGTACCCAGCTTGGGCTGTGGTGCCAGAGCAAAGAAATCTATGAGAATAAAATATCCATAAATTGGAAAACCTGAATTTTTCAGTTTTGAGTACCCACTGCGGACAAACGGTATGCTGCGCTCTTGCCGCGCGTTGGAGCTATGCGGCATAGACTCCTCCGATGTGGGGACTTCGGCCAATGGCTGCATTTGAATTTGATTATCTATGCTGTGGCTGTCATCATTAGGTAGGGAATACGGTCGCTCCCGTCGAGTGTGTTGCAGTTCTGCAACAAGTGTGCGACGTCTATCGTCCTGCAGCTCCGCCTGGCTACAGCTCTGGTAGTTGGATGTGTTAGTTTTACTCGCGCAGTGGAAAGTGTTTCTATTTGCAACGGCAATATCATAGCTCGGCGGTAGGTGCCAGGAATCTCTTGGGGCACTGTTGGATACTGAATTAGTACGGCGCACGGCTTGACTGGGATCTTGGCCTTGGTAGAGCATGCGGTGTTTCTCCTCAGCCATGTTTGCCAATCACTTCTTGCCGACCGTTTGGCTTTGCCAAAACAGTCTGCATTGCTTTTATGCATTGCACTGGCGGCGACAAGAAGACACAAAACAGATGTCGAGCAGTCTGTGCCCTGCCACGGCCCGTTTGGTAAATAATTAATAATTATTTCAGTTGCAAAGTCCAGTAAGTTGTAGTTGCAGCAGATTGAGCGCGCAACTCGACTGTCCTGTCCGTTCGCAGCTGAATTACGTATGCGCTCAGCGTGCCAGGTACGCTGAGCAAGTAAATGTCTCGCTTATCTGGCAGCGAAAGAGATAGTTAACACCCCGATAAGGTAAAAACTAACACGCCTGAAGTGCTATTGCAATAAAATATTGTATTAGTTGCATTAACTATTATTTTATTTCAAACTTCTGCTTTGAGTTCGACAGGAGTCGTCAATCGACAATCGTTTGATACTGCACATTGATATCGCTTTATTTATCGGTTTCTCTGAATTGCAGCAAATAGAACAAGTTACTTATTGATAGTTCAAAAGGACTTTCAGTCAAATGAACCAAACAGAATGAGTTACTTTTAGCACGTTATCGATATGTTAATTAATTGCGACAGCTCGCGAACCAAGTTCAAAAGAAATTTTGCCGCTTGATTAATTTATTGCTTTATATCAATTAGTATTTGTACATCTCAATAAAGTATATTTAACATTTTCAAGCTGTCTAATCCAGTTAATCTCTTAGCTCTGACGACCTTGCAACACTTTTCCTGCCAGCAGCCAAATGGCGAGTGGCAACTTAACCGAATTGGAAAAGCATTGGCAACTGGCAACTGTCGGCACTGCGGAGCGGGCGCTGCAGAAACCCGTTAAAGCGTATCATGGCCATCAGACAATGCGGAAGACGTCCGTTTGCAACTTGGCAGCGCCTAATTGTGGGCCGGTGTGCCGCTGCCGCGTCCGTTCGACATGTTTCGGAAGACGGAACCGAAAAAAAAAACAACAGAAAACAACCAAAACCAACAACAGTTGCAGGCAGACATGCGGCCAGCGGGTATGCTGCACGCGATGTATACTCCTTGCACGAACTAATTTGAAAACTACATGGAATAGCTTATCTTTGGGTTTTACCTAATAATCAGTTTAAGTAAGTATGCATTGTATAATATCTAGTAAAATATGTCTTATTGTCTTGTATCTCTTTGTCGTACTGCAGCTCCACTTACAGGGTATTGCGATGGCCCATGCTCGCGCATGTTGCTTCATTAAACTTGAACTTGAAACATGCCCAAAGTGAATGATTGGGCGCATGCAACAATGTGCACAGAATGTGCATTGTTGCGCTTAATTTTTGTCTCGCCACCACCCCCCCGCCCCCCGGTTCGCTGTCTCGCACGTTTGCCACCGCACGCAAGCAGCTTAGCTGGCGACTGCCTGCAACTTGTGGCAACTTGTGTGCTTCGGTTCAACTGCTTTTAATGGCAATTGAGGAAAATTGCTGCTGACTCTGCTCTGCCCCCTTCCTGGCGGCGTCACTTGCTCCTGCTGCACTCGCTCCTGGCTGGCAGCTGCTGGCTGCGCGTTTTGTGGTATAAAAGTCGCTTTCCAGGCGTTGCTTACGTTAATCAAAGCGCGTCGCTTGACTGTCGCGGATTGCAGCAAAAAAGTGCAAGTGTTTCGTCAGCAACAACAACAACAATAGTAACAACAACAATAACTACAAGCTATTAGCTATAAAAACACGCGTGTCTGCACCCCCAAAAACACCGAATCAAACCAAAACCAAAACCGAACCCAAAAAAACGTAACAAGCCCAAGTTGTAGCCAAAAGGTGAAGCATTCATTTCATTTTTTGCTCTTTCTGTTTTATGTTTATGTTTTTTTTTTTTTTGGTTATTGTTTTTGTTTTTGTTTTTTAAGCAACTGCTGTTTGCGCCTAAGCATAAGCATAATTGTTATAAAACTACAAATTAAAACGAGGCAGCAACAACAAGTGAAAGTGAACTTTTGGGCGAGACTGTTGGCGTCGTCTGTGGAATTTTGTTATGTTGCTTTTGTGGCACTTGTTCGACTTTGCCTTTACCTCTGCCCTCCTTTGCATTCGTGTGTGCGTGTGTGTGTGTTCGTGCAGAACGAATCGGGGCGTGGTCTGCCCCCCCAATCTCCCGATTCACCTGACCAATTCTGTCTCTCTTCTTATTACTTATTAGCTTTGACAGCCTCACCCACTTTACTCGCTGCTCGTTTCTTCCAGATGCTGCGCCAAGTTCATCTGCATTGCCTGCTGCAGCTGCTCCTGCTGCTGCTGCCCGTGCTGCAAGCGCTGCCCGTGTCCAGTCCGGAAATTGCCAACAAAGCGGGCAACTCGCCAAACAACATACTGGCACAGCAGCAGCAGCAGCAACAGCAACAGTTGAAGACCAACGGAGCGGGACAGGATGCACATCTGAATACGCTAAACGCTTTTGCCGGCAACTATGACAATCTGCCCACGGCACAGGCGCAGCCCGGAACTGAGAGTGGCTTCAAACCGTCGTACAAACTGCCCGAAATGGAGACCAACTTTACGCCCATGCAGAGCGCCAGCCTGGGCGATGGCACCAGTTTGGCCGGCTTGCCCAGCACGCCCATGCTGATGCAATATCTGCCCGCACAGACGTTGCAGGATGGCAGCGGAACTGTGCAGTATCTGCAGCTGATACCGACGCGTCCCATCATTGTGCCGATTAGTCCGTATCTGACGGCTGCAGCCGCCGGTGGCAACATTCAGGCACAGGCGCCAGCGCCGGCAGCGAATGCAGCTCTTACGCCCAACGTGAATGTTGGCGCCGGCGCCGCTGATTTTGCTACACGTGGATCGCCCGTGCAGCTGGGTCCATTGCCAGCCAATGCGGCAGGACTTCCAGGCCTGCACTACGCTGCCGCCGGACTGCAGAGCTATGCGAATGCCATTGCGCCACTGGCTGCCTATCGCACCGGCTATCGCATCAATCGTGAGGCCAAGGATAAACCCTTCCCGGGCACTTTCAGTCTCAATCTCAATGAGTATTTGCCGTCGGCCATGGTGGGACACGATGCGTCAGCCACGGGAGCGGTAGCGCATCCGCATACCCAAGTGTACATCAGAGCCAGGCCATAGAAGAAGAGCAGGAGTTGCTGCAACACCTCATTCCACTGTACTCCAAAGCCAAGTTCGTTGCTTAAGTCATTTGTTTAGCTTACCCTACACGCATTTCAGTATGGGGTATATTTAGTTTATAAAATGTTGTTTTTTTTTGTTGTTTGTTTTGCTAGGCAACATAACTGTTAACTGTCACTGTTGAAAGCCCAATAAAGCGCATAACTAATATGAAAATTTACTTAAAGGAATGTTGCACGACTAGCAGATACTCATTGAAGTATAATATATGCGCCCAAAATTGCTTGACGAGTCAAATATATCGTTTAGCTTAAAAATTGATGGACAAAAAAGATATTTAGAATGATCAGAACTAGCAGATACCCCTTAAAATTTAAAATTTCTGTTATCGTTGAGAGTTTTGATAAGAAAATGTTGAGATCCCTTACTAATTATCGCATTATTTTCAAAACTGAGCTATATTTATCTAGTATGCTCATTAAAAACTGAAACATAAATATTTATGCCACAGTTAGAAGAGTCTTCAGATCTTGAGACAAATATTTCCTCAAGTCAACAAATCTTCGCATCATAAATTGTCTCCAAGTTGTGTGAACTTGTCAAAATATTTACCCAACGCGTATGATAAATATTGCCGTGCGGGTGTCTATTACAAAACCCTCCAGATAAAAAGCAAACAAACAAAACAGTTGACAACAAGGTCAGCTTGGGTCCAGTCCAGGCCCGCCCCACAGAATGCATTTCCATTGTCTAACTATCTTTATCTCTCTCTTTATATGGTCTTTCTTGTTTGTGAAAGTTCACAGAAAATTTCACGCCCCAATCCGGAATGACACTAACATGGGTAATGGGTAATGGGTAATACGCGTAGCACTCATGTCGCGGCTGACATTGCTGACAACCTTGACGCCAGTTGACGCAACTTCAGTCGAGTTGCCACAACTCAAGCCGAGGATCGACGTTGCTCCATATTCATAATCATATTCATGTTGATGTTCATGCTCATACTCACATTCACATTCACATTCATATTCATGTTCATTCGCCTAATTGTCGCATTTTGACAAATTCATTTGGCTGATTATCTTGAAAGAGCTTTTCACTTACCACTCGATCTTCCGCTCAATTAGAGGCGTCGAAAAGCTTCTTTCACTTGCGGCATTATGTGGAGCAATTCCCGTTGCGGCAACTTACGCATGGGCAACGAATTTTGAATACTCTATGGAAGGCGTGATTGAATGAATCGTTTGTGAATCAAACTAAGGGAGAACGAAATTTTCTAAATTTATGATAAATAAAGAAATAAAGCGATTTGCGATTGTAAATATATACAGATAAGGATATAGAGGAGGAGATATGTATATTAAAAAGTAAGCATAGAAAAAAATTTAAAAGAATATTAAGAGTTACAGAAATATATAAATAATAATAGGGAAAGGCATAGATAAAATAGGCATAAATAGAAAACTAGCAAGATAAACATATAGACAGATACTTAGATTGATAGATACAGGCATATAGATAAATATAAATTTTGATAAAAGATAAATACAAATGAAAAGATATATAGTTATAAAAGAGCTCTACAATCTGTAGCTAGATAAATGTATATATTATACAGATAACTGGATTGATACACACCCATAATAATATAGATAAATATACATTTTAATAGCTACCTAAATAGATAAGAATTAAAAGATGAATGCATATTTGTAGCTAGATAAAAATGTAGGCAGATAACTAGGCTTATTGCTACAAGTACATATATAGAGTAGATTAATCTGAAAACGGATAGATAACTTTGAATGTGAATAGATAATTTTGATAGGTAGATAAAGATAGATATATAGGCATACATTCTGTAGCTAGATAGATACATAGACAAATAATTATAAATAATTGCTAATTAATTAAATAAATACACAATTTATAGCTAAATTTATAGATACTAATTAAAAGATGAATTTGTAGCTAGATAAATATGTGAGCAGATAAGTACAAGTACTTACCCAGATCGAATAGATTAATCTAAAAACGGATGGATAACTTTGAATGTGCATAGATAATTTTGTTGGGCAAATAAGGATATGCAGATTTCCAGCTAGATACATATTTATCTAGATAAAAATAAGATAAGTATCTCAATTTCAATACATATAGATTATGAGAATCGCTAATAGATATACAGATATAGATGCACACCTTGTAGCATATCCATTGATAATATCAAAGCAGCTGCAACTGCCGCATACCCTAATCTCACCCGACTTTTGCCATGGGATGCCCCATGTGCATTTCATGCCGCAATTTACTTTCCACCACTAATGGCGATGACGACGCCCTGCGGCGTGTTGTGCGTCTTGTGGGGCCACAACGCAACGAAATGTGGATATGGATGGACCTGATTAGGCCCACTTGCCGAGTGACTTTTGACTGGCTACACGAGCGGGGCGGAAGTGAACGGTTAACGCTGTGACGAGCAGAGCAACAACTACAACTACAACAAGTACAACAACTACGGCAACAACAACAACAACAGTTACATGTGTTCCAAGAAATACTTGTAGTTCAATTAATGGTCATGTTTGGGATACATTGAATGCCTTGTCGCAGCAGGTGAGCTCGGCTTGGTCGAGTGAGGTGTAGGGCTATCATAGAGGCAGAGTGAGAGGGAGACAGAGAGAGAGAGGGGGGAGGGGAGGGAGAAGGGAGGTACTGCCTGCCTGGGGCTGCAGCTGTTATAACGCTTTTAAATGCGTAAATTAGCTTTGATGTTTGATTCGAAACGATTTCAATTTCAATTTGTATCAACTTCTCTGGCACACCTCGCCCCCCTCCCCGGCTGTAGTTGTAGCTATTTACTTTCCATTTCAATTAATTGCGCGCGCACTTGGCGCACTCAGCTTTCAACGGCTTTTTTTCCACAGAAATCCTTCCACCTCATCTGCATGAGCAGCTCCATCAAATGTGAGGAGAATGTGTCTGTCTCTCTCTCTCTCTCTCTCACTCTTTCGCTCTTTTTTGGGCAGGTGGCAACAATGCGTCCACTTGTTGGCCTGCAGAACGTCGACTGCACGGCTTAGTCCGCTGCGCTGGCCAAGTCGCAGGTCGCAAGTCGCGCAGTATAAAACGCTGCGTTTGCGCTTCGCTCCGTCGCAGTCGCATTTGCTACGTGGTTCGGTTTCGGTTTCGGTTTGGAGTTTTGGAGTTTTTTTAGTTTTTGAGTTGTTATTTATTTATTTTTTGCTGTGCAATTCGAGAACGCGCGCGAGTGTTGTTCGATCACAAGAATTCACTGCGTAGCCTGAAGTGAAGTAAAGCAACCAAATGGTGTGTACACTGCGCGAAAAAAATATATATACGTTAATAAATTAAATAAAAAAAAACGGTTTATGCAAATTTAAATTCTAAGAACTGCAAAAATATTTTCTAAATACACTGAGAAAAATAAAAAAGTATTACTGGCTTTTTTAAAAAATATTCCAAAAAAATGAATGAATAATTAAAATAAATATTTTAATAATAATAATATTATTAATATTATACATTAAATAATATTAAATAATACATTAAATTATATTAAATAATACATTAAAAAATATTAAATAATACATTAAATAATACAAAATTAAGCTAACCAAAACTAGTAAAAATATTTAATTTTTTTTCAAAATATTTCTAAAAAAATTAAAACTCAAAAGTAATTCCAAATTGTTGCAAATTTATCTAGCTTGAGCTTGGCTTAACCCCAATGGCAACTGCTATACGCATCAAGGGATTAGAATGATGAAAAAAAAAAAAAACTGTTGATAATGCCAACAGAATTAATTTAAAAATTTCAATTTAAAGCTTAACAAAGTGTGGGTAAATTAAAAAAAAAAATTATTTTTTTTTTAATTTTTACCTTTGAAACTTGTGTACACACTTGAACTTAACTTCAATACGTACGCTAATTACGCGTTCGACGGAGACAAAGATTAAATTATGTTTTGACAGCCATTAGCGGGACCGCCCGGTAGCGCAGCGCAGCGCGGTGCGGCACGTGTGATTGATTGAGCTGTGCCCTGGCATTGCACTTCTTCTTTGCTAGCGCAGCTCGCGCAAGTTTGTGCCTTAAGTCTTTTGTTTTTTTTCTGTTTTTTGCAAAGTGAAGCCTTCAAATGAGGCGCAGAAAATTACGCACGTTAACGATGCCAATCCGCAGCCGCAGAGTGTGTCATCAATCAAGCTGCATTTGCATGCCAACGCTGAGCTGACCAAGCCATGGCCGGACGCGCTAAACTGGCGCACGCAACTCACGTGATTGTTGTGCGCCTGCGAAATGTGCAACAAGTTTTATAGATTTTTCCCCCCTCTCTCTCTCTCTCTACCTCTCTCTTTCTGGTTTTGAAGTAGCATCAATTTTTGGTATTACACAAAATGCAATTTTCGGTCTTGTTTTGGTTTGTTTTTTGCGGCGTTTGCTGGCCGGCAAGACGAGTGCAGTTTGCGCTTCAATTTTGAGGCCGGCTTTGGCTCTGCCTGATTGGCGAATTGTTGTTGTTGTTGTTGTTGTTGTTGTTGTTGCTGTTGAATGTGGCAAGTGGCAATGCGGCTGCTCGCATGTTGCAATCGCAAATTTTTCATTGCGTATTGCCTGCCGTGACAAATGGCCGTTAGTTTTGCTGGTATTTCAGCTGTGAGTGCATTTGGTATAATTTTGGTATTTTCTGGTATTTTTTAGAAAGGCTTATCAGTTAGCTCACATTGTGGCCTTGTGCCGTTTGCACTGCCACCTGTCACCCACACCACGATGCGTCGCTGTGTTGCAACCAGTGAAGCAGCACGTTCGGCAATTGGCATTTGCATTTGTTACGCCCAGTTGGGGAAAGGGGAGTGGGGCAGAGAGGGGATTACAGCGTGGGGTATAAAGCGTTAAACTTGCCGCATAAAAACCTCAATTAAACGCATCACTGGGCGCCAGCTGCCACGCCCCCACATGCACATACCCACAATTTGGCGAAAGGCGAAAACCTTTCACCGCGGCCAGAGCACAACATAACACACACTCACAACACACACACACACTCGCAACACTCACTCTGCCAACACTCACTCCGTATTCGTAACATTTCCCGAACGCCACAGCGGGCCCTTCTAATGATAGTACGGCTAAAAACGCTTTTTTCCCCCGTCAAATTTGGCTTTAATTGAGGCGAAATTGCGGCTATAATTTACAAATTGTAGCAAGCGTGAGTTCTGAATTTTTGCGAAATTAATTTAGCCTTTTTCCGCTATTTTGAGGTTGCCAAAAAAAAATGTTCTGAAAATGAAACTAAATTTTATTTTTTTCTATCATTTTCAAAACAAATTAAGCCAGTTGCAATTCCACGTTTTTTTTTTAATTTTAGCCTTTTTCTGGCTAACTATTTTTTGACATTTTTTTAATATTTTTTTTTGGCTTTTTCCCGTCAAAAACTGCTTTTTTGTTCACACTGCCTCTAATACATTCCCTTTCTCACTCGCTCTCTCTCTTACTCTCGCTCTCTCTCTGCCAGCCGCCGCAACTTCCGCTGCTCTGCTTACTGCTGGCTGTGCTGCCAGCGATAAGAGCAGCGCTGCCGCCCGCGCATATCAACTACAACGACGACAGCAGCGTGCTGCAACTGAGTCTGGAGGATCTGGAACGCGAGGAGGAGCAAGCACAGCAACAGCATCAGCCTCATTTCGATCTCAATCGACCGCCGCTGCTGCCCAATCATTATGCCTGGCATCCGAGCATTGCAGCCAGCGTGCCACCCAGCTATGTGCGTGATGCCGCACAGCTGGAGCAGCAGGCGGAGCAGGCGGAGCAACTGCAACGGCTGCAACAGCTGCAGCAGCTGAGCGCGGGCTATGCGTTGCCATTGTCGCACATACCTGGCGGACTTCTGCTCTACCCCGATGCGTGAGTATGACACAAGAAGAGCTTAAAGCTCGCTTGGAGTTGAGCTTGGCTAAAGCTCTGCTTGATTCACTGACTTGGCTAGCGCTTGGAGCTTAAAGCCTTGCATGAAGCTTGAGCTTATTGGAAAGTCAAACGCGTTTAGCCTAGGCAACAGTTAAGCTTTTTAGATTAACTCAAACTTAAGCCTAAGCTTAGCTTTGTATTAGGTAATACATTTACCTAGGCTGCATCTCAAGCTTGTGTGTTTTTTTTTTGTTGTCCGTCTGTCCGTCTATCCGTCTGTCTGTCTGTATGAAATTCCAGATCTCAGCTATTATAAGAGCTAGAACCATCAAATGTGCTGACAATATGTATTATTATTGCAAGCTGATCAAATTTATTTTGAATTTTGGCCACGCCCCCGTAAATTAAAAATAAGTTGATTACAAGCGCAATTTTGATGCCATATTGTTCATTTTCGGTTTATATAATAACTATAACTAGCTAGACGATCTCTAAAAATTTGGTAACAATCGGATAACAAATACAGAAGTTATTCAACTCAACGGTTTCTGTAGCTTTCTTACTTGTTTAAATTGAGAATTATTTGTCAAGATATAAGAAATTCCAAAAAAAATTTAGGCAATTTAGAGTTTCTTGAAAAAAATTTCTAAAAATTATAAACGGGCTAACCCAATGGAAAAAAGTCAAAAACTTTAAAATAGCCTGAAATCCAATTTCTAAAATATAAAATTACTTAGGATATCAACATGTAAAATGAGATTTTTAACAAAGTTATGGCAGGTCAAAACTTCTGCTACATGTCAAAATTTTTAGCCGATTTTTACATAATTTTTGGCTAAGGAATCAAAAGCTTCTAATACATATTTGGTTCTAATATTTACCTCATCAAAAAATTGGAAAATGTTCAAATATTTTTTATTAAGAAATTTATATTTTTCTTTTCGAAACATAAACAAACTGTTTTTCCGTCTTGATCTTTAACAATGTTATGATAAGTCGAATGTAAAGTTAGAAATCAAGTCTAATACATGTGTACCCTGTTTGTTCAGTTAGAGATAAGCTGGCTAATACATAGATGAAATCGATATGCTTACGTAGCAGATTTGGAGATGCATGGCGAATGTTTTCAAACGGGATTCCAAAGCATTTTGCTGCATGCCACCAACTCGCGCACAGTCTAATCGCATAGCCCCGAAATGGACTCTCATTGCGCTCTCCGCGAAGACATTTGTTGGCAGGCAAATTGTTTTGGGCGGTTTTTCAATCGCACATCAACGCGGCGAAATTGTGCCTGCGAAATGGTGCAAATTGCGGGCCTCCCCCTAGGCTAATGCCTGCTTAATGCTTAATGCTTAATGAGCGAAGCAGAGGAGACCTGGAGGAGCAGCAGCAGGCGTAGCCGGGGCCAGGCCAATGGGCGGGTGTTGATCACGATTGTTGCCGCCGTTGGCTTCCGACAAATGGCAGCAATGATTGCCATAATAAATCGCCAAGATTAGATAAAAGCAGCTCGTTAGGCGCGATTAAATTGCAACTCATTCAGTCTCTCTCCCCCTCTCTCTTTCTCTTTGTAGCTCGCCCACGCCGGCGACAGTGACAACAACAACAACAACAACGGGCGCCTCCGCTATCAAGTCGGGAGCGCGACTGTTGCGGCCCATTGTGCCCTATGATGAACTGGACCTGCAGCTAAACGGAGTGCAGTTTCTGAGTGGCAATGCGCTGCCTCGACCCGTGCCACGCCCCCTGCGTCCGCCTTACACATTTGTGCCGCAACTCCAGCGAGCGGGACCAATTCAATCCAAGCAATTCGCCTATGCACCGCTGCCACAACGCGCCTACGCCGCCGGCCCTCGCATCCCACTGCCTTATCCGCCCAGCTTTGTCAGCATCACGACGCGCAGACCCTACGGCAAACCCTTTCGACCCTCCCAGCCTGATCCCACGCCCGATCTCTTCGCTGGCCGCGCATCGAAGTCGCTGCTGGACTCGTACATACCCAGCTGGGAGGTGCTGCGTCTGCAGCAGCAACATCAGCAGCAGCTGCAGCTGCAGCAGGGGCAACACCAGCACCAACATCAGCAGCCGCGTGCAGTGCAGCGCCACACGCTGGCCTATTCCGTGCCCGGCCTGAGGCTCTTCAAGCGCGACTCCAAGCAGCAAACGGCGCCCGAACGTAGTCGAGTCGTTAAGAAATCGCTACCTCAGGATGCGGGGAGGGGCGAACTGAACTAGGCTCAGGCGAAAGCGAAAGCGAATCTTGTTGCATTTCTCTAGAAACTTAGCACACGTATATATTTTTTTTCTAATCTGTTATAATTTATTAAAAAGCGAACTAAAATAAAAACAAGTGAACAAATATGCTCGACAGTTTAATGCCCTAAGCTGAGCTAAGAAAGCTTGCTCATGGCGTATTTGCTAGGTATCTAAGGGAATAAATTGTAAGATTGTCTTATATTTGTAAGTTCTTTGAGTTACTTGATTAAGCGAGCTAACTCGATGTATTTGGTTTGGTCAAATAAGTCGCACTTCTACTTGGTGGAACTCGCACTTGCTTGAGCTTGCATTGAAATAACTTATACTCGTTCAAACTCGCATTTGCTGCTACTCTCATTCGATGCAACTCGCACTCGCTACAACTCACATTTGCTCCAACTCGCATTGAAACATCTCACACTTGCTTTGACTTGGATTCGCTCCAACTCACACTCAATGCTACTCACACTGCCTGCACCTCGTACTCGCTAGAACTCGCACTCGCTAGAACTCGCACTCGCTAGAACTCGCACTCGCTAGAACTTGCACTCGCTAGAACTCGCATTCGCTAGAACTCGCACTCGCTAGAACTCGCACTCGCTAGAACTCGCACTCGCTAGAACTCGCACTCGCTAGAACTCGCACTCGCTAGAACTCGCACTCGCTAAAACTCGCACTCGCTAGAACTCGCACTCGCTAGAACTCGCACTCTCTAGAACTCGCACTTACTCCAACTCGCACTTGCTTTAACTTGCACTTGCCTTAACTCGCACTCGCTGCAACTCACATTTGCTCCAACTCGCACTTTCTTTAACTCACACTTACATTAACTCCCATTCAATGCAACTCGCATTCTATACAACTTACACTCGCTATAGCTCATACTCCCTGCACCTCAAACTCGCTGCAACTCTCATTTGCTGCTACTCTCATTCGGTGCAACTTCCATTCTATGCAACTCGCACTCGCTCCAACTCGCACTTGCCACAACTCGTTGGCCACTTCAAGTGCATTCTTGGCAAAAGGGCTGCTTCTGCCTCAAGTCACGTGCGAGTCGCCACGACTTCCTAGTCAAGTAAATGCAAGACATTCAAGTTACCCCCTGGGCCAACTCGCTTTGGAGGTCGAGTTCACCCACAGACCCATTGACCCACGGTGTACCACTCAAAAATGAAAAAACAAAAACCAGAGAAATTTGCCGCATCTCGCAGAGAAAAAGAGCTAAAAAGACAAAAACCAAAAACCACACGAAGCCTCCGATTATACAAGTGACTTTTTAATTCGCGTTTATGTCCAGCATTAGCGTGTGCCACGTCCCAAGCCCCAGGCCCGGCGGGTATCGAGCATCATCATCATCATCATCATCTGCCGCTGCTCACATAACACGGGCCACGTCCAGGCCACGTTCAGACCGAGCCAGGCCAGGCTAGGCGAGGCGAGGCGAGGCCATTTAAAGCGAGGCGCAGCCAATGCAATCATGCGACAAGCCGAGTGCACTATGTGACTTTGGATGCTGCTGCTGCGGCTGCTGTGGCTGATGTAATCGCGTCCATAAAGCAAACATCCCATAGATATCCAAATGTTTGGCCACATACAGCAAATGGTAAACAATTACCAGATGGCCGCAGCGTCAGATGCATCCAAGACGATGGCGAAGACGCTGTCGTAGATATGGCTTCAACTCAGCTCAGTCTCTCCTCCGAAGTCTCTTAGTCCGTTGGCTCCTCTTTCAGTCTCCCTCAGTCTTCTCCTCTCTCTTTCTCCTCTGTCTCTTTCCTCAGTCTTCACCTCAGTCTTCCTGCGCATCTTTCTGCTAGTCTCCCTCACAGATTTCCTCTTCTGTTTTCCCCCTTCATCTTCCCATTTGTCTTCTCCTCAGTCGCTTCCCTTTCTTCAGTCTCTCTTCAGTCTTCCTCCCCATCTTTCCCCCAGTCGTACCTCTCAGTTTTCCTCTCTGTCTTCTCCTTAGTCTCTTCCCCTGTCTTCTCCCCAAACTTCATCTCAGCTTCTCTCCTTCCTCTTCTCTCTGTCTTCTTCCCCATCTTTACCTGTCGCTACACCTCAGCCGTCTTTGCAGTCTTCTCCTCCGCCTTCACCGCAGTCTTCTTCATAGTTTTTCCTCCGCTTTTCTCTCTCTGCTTGCCTCCTTTACTCTTTGCACAGTTATGATTTGTGTGGCAGTGTGTTTGTTGTATCGTTTGCTACTCTCAAAGTCGGCAAACTGAACAATTTATGCAAGTAGGAAGCGTTGCAAAGCCCCAAACAGCCACAACAGCATCAACAACAACAGCAACAACAACATTAGCTGTGGCATCTCTTGATGAAGTTGCCACCGCCGAGGGCCTAATTGTTGCATTGTCTGTTTTGCTGCAGCGCTTTGTTTGTGTCGTCAATTAAATGCGAAAAGTCGAAAGAAAAAACTGAACAAGAGGCTTAGTTTCCGCTCAATATCGTAAAATACGGGCTAATAAGGAGCGTGATTAGATTGACCTTAACTTTTCTACGAGTTCTACGGAATCAACATGATAAACTTATATCATTATAAGACAAGTAGAGAGAGAAAGGAAGAGAGAGTAAAAGAAAGATAGAAAGAAGAGAGAGAGAGAAACAGTGAATGAAAAGAGGAGGCAGAAAAGGGGATAAGAGAGGGAGAGACTGATAAAGAGTGGAAAAGACAGAAATTAAAAAGAAGAGAGAGAAAGGATCAGAGAGTGGAAGAGAAAGGGTAAAGAGGAAGAAAAACAGAAAGGGAGACAAAAAGAAAACATGAGACTAAGAAGATCCGAGAGTAAAAAAGAAAAAGAAAAGAAGAAACGAAAGGGAGAGAGGGAGCTTAGGAGAGATGGAAAACTGAGAGAGAGGGAAAAGAGAAAAAGGAAAAGAAGAGACTGCAAAAAAGGGAGAAAAAAACTCCAAGAAAGAATGGAAAAGAAAGAGAGAGAGAGATTGTGAGATATAGTTTTCATTGGACAATAAAGTTTAACTTACAGATCATTTTGAAGATCATGAATATATATCTGTGTATATATGTATGTATATATCTCTCTTTTATATATTTTGTATGAATGACTGTAGATATTTTTCAAAGCCTTACTTACCACACCCTGTTCAAGTTAATAGCTGCAGCGGCAGAGATCTTTGATTAACTAAACGACTCGCCGCGTCGCTCCATGCAGATAAGAAAATTGTGTCTAATTGAAATGCAAACGAACTTTCCACCAGTGTTGCATAATGCATTGTTATTCTCGCTATCGAGCATTGCATCCAGCT
This sequence comes from Zaprionus ghesquierei, assembly GCA_018904095.1. Lineage (NCBI taxonomy): Eukaryota > Metazoa > Arthropoda > Insecta > Diptera > Drosophilidae > Zaprionus > Zaprionus ghesquierei. Next base: position 3,311,459 of record JAEIGP010000394.1, read on the forward strand.
ACCATCTAAGTGCAATAACATAAAAAAAGCAATGAAGACGAAACGAGTTTCCAAGCAACTCCATTATCTCATCAAAAATCCCCTTCATTTGCAGTAAATTGAATTATTTTTTTTTTCCAAAGTATTTAACGTTCACCCGGGACTCGAGACGTATAAATCGCCAACTGATTCCCCAATTTTTCGATGCAAGATATTCCCGAAGCAGCTGTGACTTAAAACTGTGTCTATTGCGAAATGAAGGCTCTGAGAAACGATTGACTAACGGTTTGCCGCCTTCTTATACCATATTGTGTAATTGACTATATAGAAATCATGTTCGAAGTTCCATATATGTATGAGATGATATAAAAGACTGTTATTAGTTAAGAAAATAAGCAAAGTTTCATTTCGCCCCCGGGTTAAACTGAACAATTGCTTCGTTGGTTTGCCCACATTGAGGCATTGCCATTGCTATTGCTGTGACCTTGTGTGGCCCAAGGGCTTGCTCCAGATGCTCCACAGCATTTAAATAGAGACACGTCAGCATAATGGGGAACTCACCTTCGAAACGAATCGAATGCAAGTCGATTGTTGTCGTTGTTCAATACGAATATCTTTTCCTTTTTTTGGTTTTTTGGGTTTCAAATTGTTTATTACCCCAGATACACTAAGAGGTTGGGTTGTCTGGCTAATGCAAGTGTTTTGCGCTAGGCGATATATTTGATGCATATCGAAATATCGATAGTCGTCGATAAAAGTATCGAACTATCGGTAGTGGTCGATAAGAGTATAGGTTTATCGATAGTAGTCGACAGTAGTACAGAAATATTGATAGTAATCGATAGTAGTGGTGAAATGCCGATAGTTGTCGATAGTAGTATCAACATATCGATAGTAGTCGGTCGAACGTAGTCGATACTATAATCAAATCATCGACAGTCGTCGATAGTAGTACAGAAATATCGATGGAAGTCGATAGTAGTAGTATAATATCATTAGTAGTCGATAGTAATTACGATAGTTTAACAAATCAAATGCTAACTTTTACAGTTGATAGACTAATTGACTTGGGCTTAGTGACTGACAACAGATACGATATTAGTTCAGAAATATTAATAGTAATCGATAGTAGTGGTGAAATGCCGATAGTTGTCGATAGTAGTATCAACAAATCGATAGTAGTCGGTCGCACGTAGTTGATACTATAGTCAAAGCATCGACGTCGTCGATAGAAGTACAGAAATATCGATGGAAGTCGATAGTAGTAGTACAATATCGTTAGTAGTCGATAGTAATTACGATAGTTAAACAAATCAAATGCTGACATTTAGAGTTGATAGACTAATTGACTTGGGCTTAGTGACTGACAACAGATACGATATTATGCCGATAGTTCGATAGTTATGCATTCGCTCGTCGGTCTCGCGCTCTTTCTCTCTCTCACGCTCTGTCCTTAGCCTACGGTCGTTTGCAGCTGCAGGGGCAGAGCCCACGTGTAACCTTCTGCCGCTACGGGCGCATAAGCTGCACTATCATTGTCCAGCATTATGATATATCATATTTTATGGGCGCATCTTCGCTCGGTCGCAGCAAGAGCTAGCACAAAAGTAAATAATAATAACTTATGGTAGCGCATAGTTAATAATAACAACTTTATGACGTATCTTTGCATGCGCTGACCGACTGACATTGTTGTGCAGCGATGACTTGGCTGACGGCGAAGAAAGACCAGGCTGTGGCAAAAGGGGAGAGGGGGGGAAGATTGTGCAACAGGGTGTTTCGCGGGCGCGAACTGCTGATCAACATTTCAATTGCTATCGATGCGATCAAAGCGAAAATTTGTAAAAGCGCAAACCCAAATCAAAACAAAAAAAAAAACAAAAAATAAAAACAAAAAATTGTAATACACACAGATAGCCAAAAATTGAACAACAACAAGTAATCAAAAGCAACAGTCGAGTGCGTTCGGTATTTAAATACCTGATATTTAATTATTGAACCATCACAACTTTGTTCAAATTCAAGAAGAAGTTTAAGCGGAATACCAGTTTATTTCGGTCTTTAAATCTTTAGAAATCTTACATTAAAAAATTTTTTAAAATTTATAATATAAAATTTGTCGAATTTTTTGCAATTTTTGGATATATCCTCAGTCTTTTATTTTATAGAATTTTTTTACAAATTTGTAAATTGTGTTCCCTCTTATACTTATTCAAAATAAGCTAACCTTTTGCTTGAACAGAGCGCTGTATCTTTGATGCGACTCTTGCAAGTTAAATTACGTGGGCGGTGGGCGTGGCATCCAACATTTGATAGAAAGTCCAGCTGCGTATGATATTTAGCAAGCTCAAAACCAAATTTGGTATCTCTAACTTGTATAATAGCCGAGAACTGCGTGTTCATACAGACACACAGATAGATACACAGACAGATAAGGCTAAATTGCCTTCGCTAGGGATGATAAGCAAGAATATATGCCACCTGCTTGCCCTCACAAACTTAGTATATCCATTGCGGGCTCCTCTTTTCAAGTGGCCAAAGGGTATGTGGTACGACGAACACTTTCAAACAATGCAACCGATTGCCGATTGTCGATTGCGACGCTGGCGCGTGATCGTCGCGTCGTATCTTTTGCGTATTTCAGTTTTCTCATCTTTCTGCGGTCGCCGCTTCAAATATTTTTATTGCCATTATCGTTATCGCAGTTGTAGTTGTTTTGACTGTTTTAGCTGTTTTTTTTTTTTTTTTGTTAGCTGCGTGTTTTAGCCGCTGTTTTAGCTGGCACTTCATTTCGGGCGATTACAAAACTACCAAAAAAGTGAGCAAAGTGAACCGTTTGTCCGTCCGCCTTTTGTTATGCCATTTCTCTTTTCACGCAGCCCTGTTCCCCCCTCCCCCCCTTCCCCCTTTCCCACTTTGCCAGCCTGCTGTGACTTTAATGCGCCAATTAAATTGCCACTACTTGAGGTGGAGTCGCATCGGATTGGATCAGTTTGGATCGGATCCGTTGGGATCGTGTGGCGCTCTCGGCCAACGCGTTGGCTCTGCAATTGTTTCTATGCAAATTCGCTTTCGATTGGTTTCAAGCTTTGTGTCCGCTGCCTTTGTGTAAGCGCGCTACCTTCTCTCCCTGCCCATCGTGCAATGGCACTCATAACAACAATAACAACAACAACAACAACAATCATAATAATAATAAGCATAAAATGTATTCATCTAAAATGAAAGGTCTCCAGAGATTGAATCTCGTGACAGACGCCGCAAAAGTTGCGCCAGTTTTTATATTTTGTTATATTTTTTATGACTTTGAACTTGAACTGGTGCAACAATAAAAAAACTGTGGTCTTTCTAGAAAAGAAATTTCATCAAAATGAAAGGAAACGCATCGACAGCTTGACGGGCTATTCATGTCAGTGTGAATAATTGTGAATAGGCTGTGACAAGGTCAGCGGGGATTATGTCTTATTTTTAGCTTGAAAGACACGAAGCGTCGCTGTCACAAAAGCTGCAGCAAACTGTGCAAGATGCTGCCCCTTTGTAGGCACTGCAGTTCTTGATGGAGTTTCGGAAAGTGTTGCAAGATCTAAAATTATTTTTAAATTTGAAATTTTTGTTATTTAGTTTTAGAGATCTAATTTCAAAGCTAGAGTATTCATTTTTGGTGCATATAAAATTAAAACCAGCTAAATGATTACTGCTTTCTTAAATGAGATCGCAGAATACAAATAAAAGTTATTTAGGAAATAGTTTAAGACTAATGTTTTTGGCTAGCGGGTGTATTACATTCGAATATACTTGACTGTTGTTTTTTTATTTGGTTTAGTTCAGATTTTTCGTCACACAATATTTTCTTTTTTTTTATATATATTTTAATTTTATTTACTTTAATTGTATTTATTTTTATTTTTATTTTATTTATTTCTATTTTATTTATTTTTATTTTACATATTTTATTTTATAATAGTTTATTTAATTTAATTTAATTTATTTTTATTTTATTTATTTTTATTTTTTTTATTTTTATTTTCATTACTTTTATTATATTTATTTTTATTTCATTTATTTTTATTTCATTTATTTTTATTTTATTTATTTTTATTTTATTTATTTTTATTTTTCATTATTTTTATTTTTTTATTCTTATTTTATTTAATTATATTTTATTTATTTTTATTATATTTATTTTTATTTTATTTTGTTTTTTGGTTTTAATTTCAAAAAAAAACCTTGGAGAAACCTTAAGTAAAATATTATTATTAAATTATTTTTTTAAAGCTAATATATTAAGTTTAGATCATAATAATAATAAATTTATATAGAAAAGAATAATAAATAAATATTATAAGTAAAAGTTTCCACTCTTTCACTGTGGTCTATGCTGACTAAATAATGACCAATAAACAATTAAAATACAGCATTAATTCTATATACAACTCTGCGCTACCTGAATCTATATACTATATAGTATGCTTCACTCCAGAACTGGTAGCGGGAATCTATAAATAGCTACAAGGCGGATTTCAGTGCAGACTTGTTGCAGTTTTTTAATGGCTGCAGCGGCCAACCTACACCTTCAGCTACACACACACACACACTCGCACACACACAGTGGCATGTGTGGTGTCATTGCCTGTGAACTCGTCCAACGCTCGTTCCGCACGCTCCCTGGCTTGGCTGACTGACTGGCCAAGTGACTTGGACTTGCTGCAACGAAGACGTCGCTGCTGCCATCGCTGCTGCTGCTGCTGCCGCTGTTGTTGTCGTCTGAGTGTTTGCGGGCATAAAAACCAAGCACATCGCCAGCGCCAGCCACAGTTAGTCGCGCGACTTTTGAACGCCTGCAACGAGCGCTGCTCCGATCCGAAACCGAAACCGAATTTCCCACACAATTTTCCCCACACCGACAGCAGCATCTGTTTTATTTTTTCTGTTTTTTCTGTGGATTACGCCCCGCCCCCCCGTAACGCCCCCGAGTCGCGCATTCAAAGTGTGCGAAAAGTGTGAAAAACTGATCCGATAAATATAGTATATATATCGATATAATATATACGTATTTATTTGTGTGAATATCGATAATTAAATGCGCATTGTCTGCGACTAGCGGAGCGCGCAACACGAGCAAGCATCCACAGGGGCAACCATGAGATTGGCATTGATACTGGTAAGTGGACTGGGTCGATTGACCAGGAAGTGACGCCCTTCTCCAGCGGCGGGGGCGTGGCTCACAGCAACGCTTCCTACTCCTGCTGTGCCGTCAGTCGTTTGGTTTGCTTTGCCAAATTAATTTGCATTCCAATTGCAGCAGCCGCCCCAGCCGGCTTGGCTAGCTGGCGAGGGAGAGGGGGGTAGTGGCTTGGGAACGCGCCACGTAATGGTGGGAGTTGCATGTGCCACAACAAGTTGGCGCAGCAGCTGGAGGAGCTGCAGTTCCGTTCGAAGATACCCCTTAAAAAAACAAAGCGGACTCTCTCTTTTTTTTTCTGCGCCACGCTCAGCGTAGCATGCCACACATATCTGCCACATGTACGTGCTGCATCCCGTGGCAGACACTGTAACTGGCTCACCCTGTATATCAACTTTTTCCCGCTGCGCAATGTAAACGAACTGTAAACGAAAGCAGCTCGCCAGATTGCTTATCGCAGCGCTTGGCTGACCCACCTCCCCCTGCCTCTGCCCCCTCGGCATGTGCTTGCTCGCCCTTGCCCTTGTGCCTTGTGCCGTGTCCATGCCTAGGGTATGCGCAGCGGCCTCGCTGCAGGCGCTTATCAAAATCTTGTGGCTTCGCTTCGGTTATATATTTTTTTCTATTCGCTAATTGGCCGCAAGTCAAGCCAAGACGAGAAGAGACGAGGCAAGCTGAGGCGACTCGAGATCTGTGCGGATTGCTAAAGTATTTACGCAAATGTGCAGAGAGCAAGGAGGGAGGGGGAGGGGGGAGGAGAACTTGTTTGCTGCCGTTGTATGTTGTCTAGCTGCATGTTATGTAAGAAGAAGAAGAGAAACCCATTACGGCCAAAAGGATCAGTGGCAATTGAGCTGTGAAAAGCTTCGGCTTGAGCTCGGCTTAGCTGAGCTTGGCTTGCCGCGTCTCGTCTCTGCTCGTCTTGGCTTGGCTTGGCTCATTGTTGTTTAATTTACATTTTATTGTTATGCTTTGCGCTCGCCTGTGTTGTTGTTGCATCATCATCGGCGGCAGCAGCATCAACTGGCAGCTCGCAGCTCGCAGCAAGCGATTAGCCGTCGCCGCAGCAACGGTAAAGTAGACGCAGCGGCAGCAGCGCAAACTAATTTGCACGCGTTGCGTGGCAGCAAATTTCTTTCGCATTGTTTTTGTTGTTGTTGTTGTTTTAGCTGTCGCGCAGCACACGCCACGATATCATTGAATGGAATTTTTGTAAACTACAAGCGGATTACTTAATCAGAGCAGGCAGATGGCAGCGAAGAGGGAGGGAGGCGGCAATTGCTGCACAATGTTCTGCCTGAGCTGCTTGACAGTGCGCCGTTGCATTCTGCAAAGTGAAAGGTAGCAACAACATTAGCAACAACAACAACAACAACAAATGTTTTTAATTAAATTATTACACATGACTTTTTGCGCTGTTGCTGCCAACTCAGATAAATCAATGCGGCTCAAGCTGACAGACGAGCAGACAAACAGACGTGCAGACAGTCCGACAAGCAGACGCAGCGCCAGCTGGACCCACTTGTGGTAGAGACGCGGCTGGACGCATTACATAAAAGCGTCAAAACATAACAACAAAGATCACATAAATTCGCTTGTAGACGAAACACGACAACTTCCTCACACCGGACCCCCCAGCACCTTCTCTTTGCCTATACCTTGCCCGAGGCATGCCCCATCCACAATGTTAACATTTGACAGAAATTATTTCTGGCTTTTTTTTTGAGCATTTTTTTGCAGGTGCGCCGGTGTAGCAAGTGAACGAAAACCTCTTGGCCAAAAAAGTCTTCCTGCTTAGTACACACACACACACACATGGGACACACACACACGCACATGCCAGCTAACTAAGCGCACGGTATACGCTGCCAGTGCGCTATTAAATTATCCATTGCGAGGCGACTTGACACACTGTCCCAGTTTCGGATTTATCGTCGCGGTAATTGAGTGGCAAAATGCAATTAAAACTCGTCCATTATTGCGGCGCGTCGCTGGCGATGCTGGCGTCGTGGCTGGCATCGTGGCTGGCCATATGCAAAGTGTTGAAATTGTGGGCAGGCCGGAGCGACTGCTCGAGATGCCAGAGTTAGATCGAAGTTAGAGCATACGCCTGGTAGGCCTCAAAAGCGCCGAACAGCAGGCTAAGCTGTAAAAGTTGCATAGATACCCTGTAAAGTGCGTAACATCAACGTTTAAAACGTAATTCAAATTACTTAAAAGCAAAACTATAAAAGACTTAGGACACGAACTCGGTAATTACAAAAGACTTAGGACACAAACTCGGCAGGCGAATTACAAAAGACTTAGGACACGAACTCGGTAATTACAAAAGACTTAGGACACAAACTTGGCAGGCGAATTACAAAAGACTTAGGACACGAACTTGATAGCTGCCAAAGACTTAGGACACAAACTTAATAGCTCAGTCGCAATGACTTAGGACACAAACTTAGTATGCAAGTTGCAAAGACTTAAGACGCAAACTTGGCAGGCAAATCACAAAGACTTAGGACACAAACTTGGTAGCTGCAAAAGACTTAGAACACAAACTTGCTAGCCCAAACGCAATGACTTAAGACACAAACTTGGTAGGCAAATCACAATGACTTAAGACACATACATACCTGGCGCTTTGACCTTATCGTAAAAAATGCAAGAAATCAAATGACTTGGGATACGAACTTGTTAAATGATATTTCTCCCGCTGCCCCGTTGCGAAGCATTTGGCCACAACCCCCGTCGACAATTGTGTCTACCCCGAACATTCACTTTGGCTCATTCGAAATGTCAAATGTAAGCTAACTGTGTGTGTGTGTGTGTGTGTGTGTGTGCGTGCGCTTGTTTGTTTGTTTCTCCATTTGTGACTTTATTATTGGCGCTGAAAGCGGCGTTTGCTTTTATTGATTTTTGATGGTTTTGGCTTTTTGTATCGAGACCATTCGATAGCCAAGAGCACAAACAGCAACAACAACAACAACAAAAGCAAAAACAAAAGAGCTTCTTGGCGCAATCGCTCAGCCACGGAGCGGCGCTCGTCTCGATTGCGCCTCACCTTGAGCCCAAACGTGGAGACGAACAAAAGCTGCCGTCGCACAAAAGCGAAATCCAAACGGCGGCAGTTCCCCCCCCCCCCTCTCACCCAGCTACCCTCTCCTGCTCTGCTTGAAATACCCCACGCTAATCTCTCTCACATCCTTTTGTTTTTTTTTCTTGCAGGGCACACTGAGTGCGGCGCTATGCCTGACCAGCGCGCTGGCTCAGTCGGAGGCGCCCACGAAAGCATCGGGCAGTGGGTATCCCAAAAAGGTGACCACCCTGAAGAAGCGTCCAACCAAAACGCCCAGCACAGCCGCCACACTGGCCACCACCACGAAGCCCAGCAAGCCACGCGTCAAAATCATTAGCAAGCCAATGGGTGCAGCAACAACGGGTGCAACCACCAAGGCGCCCGCGTTGGCGGCACTGGTCGATGCCAGTTTCAGCAATTTGCCGGCCGACGATCTGGAGTTCATCAAGGAGCTGGACAAGCAGTTCAAGTTGCACGGCAACAAAATCAAAATCAAAGTGGAGCGCGACAATTCCACCAGCAACAGCGGCGGCACGTCCGGCGGCGGCAAAAGCAACAACAAACGCACCATCGACGGGGAGCTCGGGTCAGTGACTTCTTAGGCAGCGTTTGTTGCACTGCCAAACAAGTTGGCGCAGCTGCGCAGAGCAGAGCTTTGCGTTGAGCTGAACTGAGTTGAGACTTGGGTGCATGGATGCATGGATGCAGTAGAGGACAGCATGACTAGAGAGGGATTTCGAAGAGAAAGAGTTTAGGCTGTGTATTCTCTGTGGAAGTAGTTCGGCATAGTCAAAGTATTGCTTGGCCTGATGCATGCTAGGATTGTTCAGAGAGGAAGCAGGATGACAGAGCCCCCAAAAGCTTAGGCAGCTAAGCAGCTTTATATCTAAGTAATTCAATCAAATTTAGATCTTCTTCAGCGTTAAACCTCTTACATAAGGAACCTGAAAGTGTTTTAGATCTTTCTACCTAAACTTTTCAAAATATCTCTTTAACTAGCTACATTTTAGATCAAATTTAGATCTTCTTCAGCGTTAAACCTCTTACATAAGAAACCTGAAAGTGTTTTAGATCTTTCTACCTAAATTTTTCAAAATATCTCTTTAACTAGCTACATTTTAGATCAAATTTAGATCTTCTTCAGCGTTATACCTGATACATTGAGAACCTAAAAGTGTTTTAGGCCTTTCTACCTAAATTTTTCAAAATATCTCTTTAACTAGCTACATTTTAGATCAAATTTAGATCTTCTTCAGCGTTAAACCTGATACATTGAGAACCTGAAAGTGTTTTAGATCTTTCTACCTAAATTTTATTAAAATATCTCTTTAACTAACTACATATTATAAATAAAATTTAGATCTTCTTCAGCGTTAAAGCTCTTACATAAGGAACCTGAAAGTGTTTTAGACCTTTCTACCTAAACTTTTCAAAATATCTCTTTAACTAGCTACATTTTAGATCATCTACAGACGTATACCTCATGCTTTAAGGACTTCAAAGAGTTTTAGACTTTCTTAACAGCTTCTACATTCTACAGCTTTACATCTTTTTTGGCTTAGCCTAAGAACCTTATAGAGTTTTAGACATATTCACCGATTTTCATATTGAAATCTCTTTACTTTTATATATTTAAGAAGCATAACATATCTTCATAGCTTAACAACTTGTTAAAGTTGTATAACTTTCTACTAGCTTTATACCTTGATATGTCCACAATTTCATATATTTCAGAGCTCTTATGTCGTTATACCCAATTTGGTGAGCTTTATAGAGACTATTAGTACTTTAGTTCCTGCATTATGCATATCTATAGCCCCTTTATCGCCTAGGTTTCGCGATAGTCCGTATATGTGTTCCATTAGACCCTTAGTTCTTAAGGTATAGATATGTTTGGAGCTCCTTAGATCTTCAGCTATGCCACATTGATTTCTCTTTGCACTGCAAAACTTTATACTTTTAGTACCTTAAACCCTCTATATCTTTAAGTCTTTCATAGATCCATAGTTGATTAACCAGACTCCTATACAATTCTATTGAAAAGCTCCCCAAATTTTCCTATACCACACCTAGGAATATTGGTATAAAAATCCACTAGACCTGTAGATCTTTTAAACTTAAGTCCTGCACATTCTTAGTCCTTGAAGAATACAAAGATTTATCTGATATAAAGCGTTATATACGTTCGATACTTGAATAACTTTAATTGATCAAATGAAAACGCTGCGAACTCATTCAATCTCATCCACATAAACATTGCAATCCCGCATTCCGTGCCACATTCAAAACGCATAGTGCGAAATCAGCTTGCGATTATCATATGTAAATTCATCACATATTGCAGCTGCATAGCGATAAGGTAGCGGGTCGGCGATTAAAATCGATACAATATTAATATTCATCTTGGCGTTGCGAATCGTTTTGACATGTTCAATGTCGCATCAAAGTCAAAAAGTGAACGGGAGCAGTTCGCGAACCGGAACTGACAATGTTAATGGGCAGATGATTTTGACTAACCACATATCCCTCTCTCTCTCTCTCTCTCTTTCTCGCCCTTGCAGCTATGGCTATGCGCATCAGGGCTACGACTACACGCCGCCCAAGTTCATGTTCTATCCGTACTCGCAGCACGATATACCTGCCACAGAGTCGCCCGACATCTACACAGGCTACTCGCCGGCAGAGTACGAGCCACCACATGACACCACGCAGCAGCAACAGGTGACCAGTGTGACCATTGAGCCATCCTATTCCTACGAACTGAAGCCACAGACGCACTACGAGACGCAGCAATCGCCCCTGCCGGAGCAGCATGTGGCGCCGCCAGAGCAGCCGCAAATCGATTTGCCACAGCCACCTCCACAGCTACAACAACAACCACACGAGACGACTGCACCCGCCGCCGAGGATGCTGGTGGCTATCAGGAGCCGGTGATAGTGCTGCGCATACCTGGACCAGCCAAATACGCTGCACATCTGCAGACGTTGCTGCAGCAATATTTGGAAATACGCGCCGCACAGTATCTGCAGCTGCTGCAGGAGGCCGAGCAGCGCAAGCAGCAAGCAGCAGCAACAGCCGCAGCCACAGCCACAGCATCTGCCACAGCATCATCATGTGCAGCAGGAGGAGCAGCTGGCACCACAGCCCTATGCCACGCCGGAGCAGCACGAACAGGCGCACTATCATCCCGATGTGAGCTATGCCCATCAGCTGGCGCCCACGCCGCCGCCAGTGCAGTATGGTGCCATCGATGATGTCTATCATACATACAAGGGACGCCATCATCATCACCAGCAACCCGCTCTGCCGGAGTCTTACTACACGCCCAGCGCCTACCAACCGCAGCCGCAGTTCTACTACGCACAGCCGGCACAGCAGGCGGCGGCCTATGAGCACGGCTATCAGCCACATGTCTATCTGATTGCCATGGCACCGCAGGCACAGTATGCCGAGCCAGGCAGCAGCAGCAGCAGCAGCCCATCTATGTGCCCGAACAGGAGGCACCAACGGCGCCGGCAGCGGAGCCAGCAACGGGTCACGAGTTGCCCATCACCGAGAACAATCCACGTGCCACCCACACCAAGGTCATCTTCAATGGCGCTGGCCATGCTGGCGGCGGCGACTATGCTGCACCCACATACGATCTGCCCTCGCTGCATCAGCAGCAATATCACGAGGTGGCAGCAGAGCAACAGCAGCAGCAGCATCAGGCGGACGTGGCAGATGTTGCACAGCACGCAGATGACTATCAGCCTGTGCCGGCTAGCGGTGCTGGCGGCGAATCCATATCGAGTGTAACACAGCCGCCCTACAACTACCACGCCCACGGCCTGAAGATGCCACGCCAGCTGCGTCAGGGCAAGCGTGCAGCCAATGCGGAGCAGGCGGCGGATCATCAGCTGCAGCAGATACGTGAATATGTGCGCGAGAAGCTGGGCGCCGAAATGGGCTCCGCCGTGGAGTACAAGACGACGCAGCTGCTCGAGGGCTAGCCCACGCAGGAGGCGCATCAATTTATTGTTAATTTTATTATATACTTTAATCCCAATGTTCGCCTATGATTGTTGTTGAATGAAAGTGCGAGCGAGCGAGCGAGCGAGCGAGAGAGAGAGAGTATCATTAGTAGTATTTATTCTGTTTTGAAGTCGACTTCAATTCTGCATTTCGAAATTTTCAATCCATCATCAACTCATGCAACTCTTCTCCCCCCACCTGCTATCTTTGCATTCTTCATATTATTTGTTGTTTTTTTTTTAACTTCAGCTACTTTGCCTTTTCGCTAACAACAACAAATTGTGTTAAATATGTGCAATAATTAGTGTGTAATGAACTGTGCTTGCTTCGTATGTTTATTTTGCACAAATAAAAAAGAAATGAAAAAACCCTAGGCGAGGCGAGCGTTTGCTTTCAATTCATTTTTTGGGGGGTATACGAAATAGGGAAAAATTCTGAAAAATTTTTAAAAAATTGCCAAACATCTTCTGAACGTTTTGCAATTTAAAGAATATTTTTACATGCTCTCTATCGTTTTCTAACGCGCTTTATCTCTCCCCTTCTCCGCACTTTTTGAATTTCAGCCGCCGCCTAAAAGCATGCAACACTTTTTTGCACTACTCGCAGCAAGGAGCCAGTCGAGCCCGTTGGGCACTTAACACCTTTCCATGCGGAACATTAATCCATCCCGCAATCCAGCAATCCACAATCCGCGTCACTTATGCAATATATATATATAGCTATTCGCAGCGCACGGAAGTCACGCATGAAGCCGATAAACAACATGCAGCACATCAAATAATATCAATTCGTAGTTCGCAAGCCTTGGCTCGCATTTCTCATTTGAATTTTCGTCGGTGTTAAACGTTGCCGATTTTCCAAATACCAATGCCGAAACAAAGTTCCCAAAAACCAAAAAAACAAAAAAAAAAAGAAGTTGAACACGAAACACTCAATGCGAAAACACGCAAACTTGTGGACGAGTGTACACGGAAAACGCGGCAAGGTGAAACGAAACGCAATTAACGTACGTAAATCGAAGCCGAAACCGAAACCAAAATTCAGCTTCAGTTTCGCATCCCATTTCGATTGCATTGGCCAAAGTCATTGGCACTTCGTAGGGGGATAAATCAGTTGAGTTTATGTAGTCTCCATTAGGTGCGTTCAATATCAATATGTATGCGGCGTGGTGCAAATTTTGCGGAAATTTTTGTGCAAGATGCGAGTTTCGATTTAGCCTTGATGGTGGGGGAGGTAGAGACGGACTTGTTGAATTTATATACATATATAACTGCTTGATCTGCTAGAAGCTAGAGGTTTGGCCTGACTTCGCTTCTAGCAATCAAACTTGCTGACAATATGACTTCATTTATGTCAAGTTTGTTTAAGAATTTGGCCACGCCCCCTGCGCTCTATTCAACTAAAAAAAACAGAAGAAATTCCAAGCGTGTCAGCGCCAAATCTGCGCTAGAAAGAGCTCAGTCTAGCTATGAATAGAGCATCCTCTCCTGCTTCCTGCCCCTTCCTGCCCCTTCCTTCCTGCTTCTTGCCCCAATTCCGCAAGCATTTTGCCGCAACTTTCACCCAGTTTTGTGGCGCATGTCGTGCTGCCCGCTTAGCCTGTTGCCACATCGTTTAAGCGCACTTGCATAAGGCGGCACAATATGCAAGCAAACAATTAGCATAATCAGCTGCCGCTGCTGCCGCCACAATGAACGGTAAATTGTGCCAATTTCTATAATTTCCATCCCATTGAAATGCGGCAGTGGCAACGGCGCGCGTCTGCTACAAAATTATGAGGCGGAAATGTGCGTCACTTCCAGCCAGTATGGTAGATCAGATCAGAGAAGACCTGTGGCATGTGGCATGTGGTACTCCAAACTGGAGCTGTGCCAGCAGAAGACGAAAGTTTTGCATGTCGCATTGTTGCTCATTGTTGTCACGCGTGGCATGGGCAGCTGGCCAAGACCGCGCCCCAATGGCTTGCCAGGTGGGCTAAGGAAGAAGATGCACAACTTTCGATTGGCAGCGTCGCTTGTCAGGCTAATTTAAACATTTAACGCGCTTCCGACGCGGCGACACTTTGAAGCCAGCAAGGCGGGCTGGGTAGGGGAGGGCAATCCGTTTGGGAGTCGCTCCTCCCCATCAAAATGTACAATGATCTAAATGCTGGCATAACAATGGACCCATAAAACACGGCTAACAACGGCAACAACAACAAATTAATAACTAAAACGTAACATTTGCCAACATTGTCCAAGCGTTGCGAGCGGCATCGTGGTACGCACAGTGGAGCAACAGGCAAAATATTGCTTACAAAGTGCGACGACTGCTTGCGCCTGTTTGTTCCACTGTGCGCACAGTCTGCGTCTTTGGCCGTCTGCAGTCGTTGTTGTTGTTGTTGTTGTTGCTGTTGCTGTTGGCTTTGGCCATATAGCGCGCATGCATTGCATTCACGTCTTCGCATTGGCAAGGTTGTTGATCTTCGCATATGGCATGCCCAAGCCCAGGCAGACGCAGAGGCACAGGCATGCTTTCCTCTTTATCCCCTCCCCCTTTCCGTTGCCCCTCGCGGCGTTGCTTTTATTGCACTCAGTTATTGCTCAAATTGGGTGAAAAGCGTCGTTAAAGTCGGTGCAGTGGGCGTGGCAAAACCTTGCGGACTATATCAATATAGATTCCAAGGTATTCAAGGATTTAAAAAATGTTTTAATTTTAAAAAAATATATATATAAATAATATAAAGACAAATTCAAAACAAATAAATGAATAATATGAATAATACTTAATATTATCTGTGCATCAAATTATAGCTAAAAATTTAACAAAACTCAGTTTGATTTTAATTTTACTTAAAATTTAAAAGTTAATATAATTTTTAAATATTTTCTTATATTTTATTTATTTTTATTTATATTTTTTATTTTACTTTTTTTTACTTTACTTTTCTTTTACCAAAAAAAAAATTAAAAATTAAGATTTTTAATTAAATATTAAATAAATATTTAAAGAATTAAATAAACAATTTTTTTTTAATTTTTTCAAATAATTGTAAGCCGATTTTATTTAAATAAATAAAAATAAATAAACTATTTTAAATATTTTAAATGTTTTTTTTTAATTAACTACTGTTCTTAGTTGGCGTTATATAAAAAGATATTTAATTTTAATTTACAAATTAAATTGCAATTTTCCTTAACTGTTTATAGGGTATCTAACTGTCGCACATTTCCAGTTTTTTTTTTACATTATTTTTTTTTTTTTTTTGTTCATTTCTCGCTTTGTTTAATCGCTGCGTTTCCACTCGCTGCCCACTATTATCGCACTTAAGTGTGGTAAATGTCTGCGCCAGAATTATACCTATAATTATAAAAACAAAAAAAAACATAATATATAAAACAAAAAAACTAATACTACAGAGTGAACCCAGTTCAACTTGCTGCGATAGATCAGACAGCTTGAGAAATTAATTAGCCAGCTTTATTTATATTGGTCTGCAATCGAAATTGAAATCTTATTTCATTTTTTTCTTTTTTTAATTCCATTCGCAAGTGCAATGGAATTCACCCCCTGCCCCGCCCACTTTTCATGCCGCCTCAAGCTGCGGTAAAGCTGATAAAGCTGGCATCGTAAATTGTGCACAAAGCCAACTCTCTGCGTCCATATCTCTAATTACTATGCACTTAGTCAGTGACCATGAAGTAACCGAAACCTTAAAGCGCATCTAGATGAAAATGCTGCAGAGGCGAGAAATGAAAATAAGTAAAAAAACAGAAGAGAAAAGAAAGAAAGAAAATAAACTCTCATTGCTGTGGTTGCTGTGGCTACAGAGAGATAAGTTAAAAAAGAGAGAGAGGGAGAGAAGGAGTGAGAAAGAGACTGAGCTGATCTGCAAGCCGAGAGGGTCCTATAATAGCCGACAGGTTATGCAATATAGTAGATCGATTCTAAATTGTGCTGCCAAATTCTCTAAAAATATTTAAAAACACAATTTATATAAAATTATATAAAAGATATTTAAAAATAATTTTTTTTAAAACGTCAATCAAACTAAAAGTACAAAAAATTTCAAACTGTTTCAAGTTGTCTTAAAAAATAATTTTTAAAAATATAATTTGTATAAAATTATATAAAAAATAGTTAAAAAATAATTTTTTTTAAACTTAGGAAAGACTAAAAGTACAAAAGAAAAATTTGAAACTGTTTCAAGTTGTTTTAAAAAATTTATTTTAAAAATATACTTTGTATCAAATTATATAAAAAAGCATCTCGAAGTATTTCAAAAAAATGTCAAACTATTTGAATTGGTAAAAAAAATTAAATTAATGAAATAAAAAATTAAATTAATGACAATTTTTAACTAATTTTATTCTCAATAAAGCCAAATTTCCCTCTAACTGAAATGTATCAATTATTCTCGCTTCAATTCAAGTCAAATTTGATGGGCTAAGAGCAAAACAGGCAGCGCAAATTCTACTTCAGAAACTTCTTTGGACAGCGACACCCCTTAGCCATGAAATCCTCAGTATGGGGTAGCTCTGTGCGTGCGTGTGTGTGTGTGTGTCGCCAAATTGTTGGCAAACAATTTCATTGAACTGCATTTTCACTGTGTGGTGTTTTTGGTTTGGTTTAATTGGCCCCAGCGAAATGGGGAGTTGAGCTTGGCAAAACCTGTCGCTTACTATTTGACAATATGACAATTGATTTCACGTGGCGTATACGCTATATGGCAACATTATTTCGATGATGATGAACTGAACTTATCACGCATACGCAGTGCTCTTAATGACCGTTACAATTTGAATGTCCACCACGGGCACCGTTGATGGCGTTGATGTTGCCGCCACAACAATGCACCGTTTGGCGCGTTGAAAGCGAATGTCTCCGTAACAGCACATCGTTCTCTGCCCCCCTCTCCCTCTCTCTCTCTCTCTCTTTGTGTGCTGTGTGTGTTGGTTTCCCCTCGCGCGATGCGCACAATTCGCCAGTTTTCTTTTGCACTGCACATTCGCATAAATTTTCCGCCGCTGCGCCGGCTGCAGCGTTATAAAAGCCTCAATGCGCCAGCACGGCGCTAACAATTCACATCCAGTTACAGACGCGACATGATCTTCGCCATGACAACGCCGCGTCTGCAATACGCCAGGCAGGCCAGGCACGCCAGGCACACCAGCAGCAGCAGCAGCAGCTACCTGTGCCGCGGGCTCTGCCTAGTCGCGTCCCTGCTAATTGTAAGTAGTGCAGCCGGAGGGGCGGGGCGCACAAATCAGGACGCAACGCAAAGGATTCGCAACATGTGCTTTTTTTTACTGTGTGTGCTACGCGTTGTGCTGTGCGTGTGTGTGTGTGTGTATAAAGTAAAAGTGTTGAACAGGAGTGCAAAATCTACATGATTTCAAATGAAAATAATAAACATTTTTAAATATATATAAAAAAAATTCAAATAAATAAAAAACTTTAAAAATAAATAAAAAAAAAAATTATTAAAATAATTATGAAAAAACTTAGAACTGATTTCAGTAAAACCAAAAAATTTTCATCACAAAAAAAATGGAACTTTGAAAATTGAAATCAATTTGAACATAAAGCTTGTAGTGCGGTTTAAAAGAACTAAGCTGAATCAGAGAAGAACCTTAGCTGCATAGAGCATTGAGTTATTTGTAAGATCCACAAGTGTTTTGGAGACAGGAAATTTTTAAAAATATTTAATTTAATTTTTTAAATAATTTTTCAATTAGATTTATATTCTATTTATGCAACTTTGTATTACCAATATTACCACTCACGAGTTAGCGTATCTTTTACTGAACATACAAGGCTAAAAGCAAACAACTTTTTAAGAGAACATGACAATTTCAGTCGAGGAAAGAAAATTAAGCTTTGTACAAAAAATTTGATACGCATAAAATATTTTTAAAAATTTTCTAAATCTTGTTTAAAAGTAAAAAATAAAAAATTGATTTCTAAATTTAGTTGCAGTTGGAGTACAGAGAATTAAGCTATGTACAAAAAATTTGATACGCATAAAAATTTTTAAAAATTTTCTAAATCTTGTTTGAAAGTAAAACATAAAAAAAAAATTTATTTCTAAATTTAGTTGCTGTAGTTATCAAAATAGGATTAACCGATGAATTAGCTTAAACAATTCCAAACAATTCCCTAGGCTATTTAAAACTCAAGACTTTAGCAAAGGGTATCTACGAGTCGTCATAGCAAATCGCACACTCACTCAACACCAAACGAAAGTAACGCGAAGCGCATGTTTGTTGAGCTATTAATTGGCATCTAGCTAGATTATCTTTTGGCTATTTGGCCGTTGACTGGCAATATCACTGATCACTGATCACTGATCACTGGCGACGTGAAGCGAGCTGTGCTGTGTGTGTGTGTGTGAGAGGCAGCTCAGCTTTCATAATCGGGCAAGTTCAATTACAGCCAAATTGCGTGTTCGAAACATTTCATGTTCAGATTGTTAAGATCCTACAGCAATCTCCTACCTTCCTCACCCCTTTCTCCTTCTCTCGTCACTTTTCCGCTTGCTTTGGGGTGCAATAAACTTGCAGCGGACGCAGAGCAGAGCGGAGCGGAGCAGAGCAGCGCAGCGTCAGTCAATCAACAGAAATTGCCAAGCCGGCGCAAGTGCAGGCGGCGAAGGCGTGGCAACTGCCCCCCTCGTTGAAAGCGAAAGCGAAATGGTTTACATCAATTAAATTAATTACAACACAAGGCATTTTTATGTATTTAGATTGAAAATATATCGGAGATATATATATTTATAAAAGTTATAGATATTTGCAGTTAGGTTTCTTTTTGGTTCAAAAATTATCATTCCCTTTCTCTCTCACTCCCTTCTACTCAACTGTCTCTCTCATTTTGCAGCTCACACCGCAGCTGACCCTCTGCACGCCGCAGTCACAGCCCCGCATGGGTCGTCGTCCCGCCGCTCCCAAGGCCGCCGTGGAAGAGACCAGCGAACGTTCGAACGTGGCCGATCAGCTGGCGCTCGCTGCGAGTCGTGCGGATGGGCAACCTGGGCGTGGCTATCAGCGTCGCGGCACGTTGATGCACACTCGATCAAAGGATCCAACGTCAGGTAAGTGAATGAAGTCAATCACTAAACTTTCAACATGCAGAAATCTGCGCAGCAGAGCTTTGGCAAGCCCAAGAGCTTTTTGCGTAAGCTTTAAGCGAGCTTTGGGCTCATCTTTAGCTGAGAGTTAACTAGAAAAGCCAGAGCTGTAAAGCTATAAGCTTTAAAGTTTGCTTAATCCTAAGCTCGGCAGCTTTAAGCAGCTTTTGGCTTGTGCAAAGCTTTAACTACGTAAAGCTTGCAGATTTGTGGGAAAAAGAGAAAAGTATCCTCAGAAAGTAAAGGCAAAACGAGTAAATCGAACTTAAGAAGCTTAAAGCTTGCTTAATATAAAGCTTTGCAGCTTTAAGCAGCTTTGGGCTTGTGCAAAGCTTTAACTACGTAAAGCTTGCAGATTTGTGGAAAAAAGAGAAAAGTATCCTAAGAAAGTAACAGCTAAACGAGTAAATCGAACTTAAGAAGCTTAAAGCTTGCTTAATATAAAGCTTTGTAGCTTTAAGCAGCTTTCGGCTCAATAAAGCTTAAGCAATGTAAAGCTTGCAGACTTTTGGCATGTTAAGTTTATAGTAACATCAAAATTGAATCAGGAGAACATAAAGCTTTCTGAGCTCTAAACAAAATAAACAACTTAAAGCGCTCAAAGCTTGCTTAAAATTTCGCACTGCAACTTTCAGCAGCTTTAGACTTCCTATAGTTGCCCCAAAAAGTGCACCTTAAGCCCAAGAAAGCTTCACCCATTTCATTCCTCATGTTATAATGGAAGTATACTGCAACCAGATCAGTGCAACTAAAAGCTTTCTGCAACTTAAAGCACTAAAAGCTTTACAAATAATACGCACTGTAGCTTTTCTTGAAGCTCGCAAGCTTGTTCGGTCTGCAAGCACTGGCAAGCTTTTCAAAGCTTCTCCCATCAATGTAGCTTAACTTTTAACCAACACTGTATGCGCTCTGCTCTCTCACTCTCTTCCCCCTCAGATTACACCTACGGTCAGCTGGAGCTGAATCTGATACGACCCGAGCACGAGACTTCATCGCTGTCGCCACATGGCAAACTGAGCACCTACTATGGCCTCAGCACCACCGTGGAGTCGCTGGCAGATGCAAATCACGAGAAAGCAATGGGTGCCGCTCTGGAGGACTCCGAGACGGCGGCTGAGTATGTGGCAAATGCCATGAAGATGGCCTACGGCACGCGGCACAAGGAGCAGGGCAAGTCACAGGCGCAGGCGCAGACGCAATCCTCGCTGCGCAGCGCCGGCACCAGTTCAAGTTCCAACTCCGCCAGTCGCTACAGCGACTACAAGCTGGAACAGGATCAGGCCAAGCAGCTGAAGGCGCAGGCGCAGGTGCAGGCGCAGGCAGCGCTGCTGGAGGCGCAAATGCAGGCGGCGCTGCAGGCGCAGCTGGTGGAGCAGCAGGCGTTGCTGCTGGCGGAACAGCAGCAGCAGCAACAGTTGCAGCAGCAGCAACAGCAACAGCAGCAACAACAGCAGCAGCAACAGCTGCAGCAGCAGCAGCAACAGTTGCAACAACAACTGCAGCAGCAGCAGCAGCAGCAACAACAACAGCATCAATCCTCGCCTGATGCCTCCGCGGAGCGCATAGCATCGCCTCCTGCGCCCGTCTACGAGAAGGAGTCGGGGCCGCGCAGCTACGAGATCTACGAGACGCACGCGCAGCCCTCGTCCGCATCCGCCTCTGCCTCTGTCGCTGCCTCCGCCTCCGCCTCTGCCTCTACATCCCCTCAGTCAGCGGCTGCAGCTGGCGGCGACATTGAACGACTCTATCGCACCAAGTACCCCAGCTACTCCTCTTCGCACTCCTCGCATATGTATCGCAATCTCGAGGCCGATGCCGAGGAGAAGGTGCGCGTCTCCGCCTCCACAGAGATACCCAAGGCGGAGATAATGAAGCAGATCGAGAAATCTGTGATCAAATATATGCGTGAACTGGAGGCGGAGGGCAAGATCATAACCACGCCGCAGGAGCTGGCACCGCCAGCCACAAAGACCTACTACAAGCTGCTCTCCAACTCCGGCATAGGCATTGCCGTCGGAGGCGGCGTCGGAGGCGGAGTGGGTGGCATCTCCAGCGAGGAGAAACGCTACAGCGGCAGCACAGTGCGTCCCAAGTACAGCAATCCGCCGCCGGGCACACAGAATCGCCAGCCACAGTATCAGGCACAGTCTCAATCGCAATCTCTGTCGCCCGCCCAGTCGCAATTGCAATCGTCGCCACATCATCATCAGCTCTCCAAGCCGCCCAGCAAGCCGCAACGCTATCAATCCGAAACAGAGACCGCCTATCAGGCACCCGAACTGCCCGCAGATGCCATGGCACCCAATGTGGAGTTCATCTACAAGATCAAGACGCGAGCGCCACTGCAAACGGCCACCGTGAAGACGGTATCGAAACCATATACGCTGCCGCTCAAGAGCAGCGCCGAGCACTTTGATCATGGCGCAGCGCTAAAGAACATTGAGGAGTTCGATCTATCGCATGTGGTCACGCAGCCAGAGCGGGAGCGGGAGCGGGAACAGGAGCAGCAGCACGTGACGAGCAAACCGCAGAAGTTGTACTTCAATTCGGAAATCTACCACGACATCAACTCGTTGCCCTACAAGCCGGAGAAGATGCGCGTGGCCAGTCAGCTGCACACCATGTCATCCGCAGCGGAAGCCTACAGGCACAAGCTGAAGCCCAGCTCCTCCGGTGAACTGCATCCGGACTACAGGGGCTACTCGTCGGGCTACTTTGCCGAGCCCGCCGCCGGCGGTAGCAGCAGTCTGGAGCAGACATCCAGCTTGCTGGACAGCAGCGAGGCCAGCGAAGAGGGCTATCCGCTGCCCTATCAATATGTGCTCAAGAAGGAACCGCTGTCCAGTAAATACGAGGAGGAGCGCGACAATTGGGAGCAATCGATGCGACTGGCGCATGCCAAGCCCTCGACGGGCGGTGGAGGCTACAAGTCGCCGCCACTGGGCGATTACGATAGCTACAGTCCCAAGTTCAATAACAATCCCGAGGGCTATGGCTATCAGCATACGTACAAGACGCAGCTGCATCGCGGTGCCGCTGCTGCTGCGGGGGGCAATGCCAATGTGGGGCAGGCCGTAAAGCGTGGCAAACGTGGCGGAGCTGCGCATCCTGTGGCAGCTGGTGGCACGCTGCCGGGCAAGAAACTCCTGCGCACCGCCGGCGGCAAGCTGATCAAGGATCTGGAGGCAAATCTGGCACTGCGACCGCCGCCCAAGAAATAGTCCCCCTTCACCTCTGCCTGCCCCTGCTCCACCCCGCACTAGTTATTATTATATGCGAAATTTTGTTTACTTCAAAATCTTGTCTTATTTTTTATGTCTTTTTTTTTTACTTAGTTATTTAATTGAATTATTTATTTGCGTTAGTCCATGGAGTGAGTCCTGTGGCGCAGCTGCAGGGTATCCATGCCTCCATTCGGCGGCAAATTAACGCTAGAGAAATACCAACAATAAATGAAAAATTATGAAAATCAAGCGAGAAGGTAGTCGACTTCCAGATACTAACGGTACCAAGGGGTGCATCTGCTGATATCGTATATAATATCGTATATCGTATATTTCAATGGATCTCAACGAGATTAGTAGCCATTTTGCAGCAGTTTGAGTTCACAAAGTAAACAACAAACAAGTTTTCTTATATGTTTTAGAAGTAGTTAATCATCTCGTCAAAGTTCCAAAAAAAAAATGTTGACAGTTAACTTCTAACCTCACTTTCAATCCTGTATAAATATGTTTCAAATCAAACGATTTTCAAGCGAAAAAAAAAAAACAATTTGTTTATGTCTGGACACCTTAAGCAATCGTGGATTCAAAATATCTGCTATATAGACTAAGTGAAACTATTTAAAATTTTTCGATCTTAGCTAAGGGCCTCGCATTATAATTTTTCAGAATTGTTTAAAATTTTAATTTTTAGTCTATTGAGTTTGTCGAAATGTGCGTAACAGGCAGAAGGAGGCATCTGCGACCCCATAAAGTATATATATTCTTGCTCAGGTTCACTAGCCGAGTCGATTAAGCCATGTCTGTCTGTCCGTCTGTATGAACGCCCATATCTCAGAAACTAAAAGAGCTAGAGCAACCAAATTTGGCGACATACGCTGTAAAATTGCTATTAAAATTTGGGCCACGCCTACTTCCGCCCCCGCAAATCGTTACATCGTATAGCAAGCGCCTTTATCTCAGAAACTAAAACAGCTAGAGCCACCAAATTGAGTGACAACACTTATGTAAATCATGCGCTGTAAAATTTTAAAAACCCCGCAATCGATAAACCGCATAGCAAGCGCCTTTATCTCAGAAACTAAAAAAGCTAGAGCAACCAAATTTGGCGACATACGCTGTAAAATTGCTATTTAAATTTGGGCCACGCCTACTTCCGCCCCCGCAAATCGATACACCGTATAGCAAGCGCCTTTATCTCAGAAACTAAAAAAGCTAGAGCCACCAAATTGAGTGACAACACTTATGTAAATCATGCGCTGTAAAATTGCTATTAAAATTTGGGCCACGCCTACTTCCGCCCCGCAAATTGATAAACCGTATAGCAAGCGCCTATGTCTCAGAAACTAAAAAAGCTAGAGCCACCAAATTGAGTGACAACACTTATGTAAATCATACGCTGTAAAATTGCTATTAAAATTTGGACCACGCCTACTTCCGCCCCCGCAAACCGATAAACCGTATAGCAAGCGCCTATATCTCAGAAACTAAAAAAGCTAGAACCACCAAATTGAGTGACAACACTTATGTAAATCATGCGCTGTAAAATTGCTATTAAAATTTGGACCACGCCTACTTCCGCCCCCGCAAATCGATAAACCGTATAGCTAGCGCAATAATAAAGCTACAGTATTCAGTTTTGGTGTAATTGATAACTATCACCACCTTAACGATCGCTGAAAAAATAAAGCATACAGTTTTCCCCGATGTGTTCAATAATACTCTGGGCGAAACTTTATTTCACATAGATGAGAGGAAAAAAAACAAAATCTTAGCTACATACATATATTTTAAACATACAAACATATAAACGCGCGATAAACATTTAAAATTATTTGGCAAAATGGGGAAACGAAATGAAGCGGGATCATTAATTGGATCTAGGATGGAAACGTCTTCCAGCTATGGCGCCCACGTTCTACTCATGGTGCGCATAGTGTTCGTAGTGCTCGGAATGATGCACTGGCTCCTCGTAGTGTCCATGCTCGTGCAGATGCGATTCGCTGTGATTCTCCAGCACGAGTCCATGGTTGTGATTGTGCTCGCTCTTCGGATGCAGAATCTTTAGCTTCTGCTTGGTGCCGCCAATCTCGATGGGCTTCTTCACCAGATGCTGATCCTCCTTCTTGATGTACACGGGCACGGCGTGATAATGATGAAACTTGACGCTCTGATGTGACGTTGCATGCTTGTGATCCACCTCGTGATGCACCTCGGTCTCCTCGTGATCTGGCTCGTATTTGGCGTGCTCCTCGTGCTCGTATTCGTGGATTTTCAAGGCGCTCGCAGCCACGGCAAACAGCGCCAGATACGGGAGCTGCGGAAGGGGGCACAGAGGAAAAGCAGAGCAAAAAAAAAATCGGAAATTAATTTCATATGCACATTTATCTGCGCAGGATCTAGCCTAGAGCTTATCCTTGGCATCCTTTTGCTGCGTTAAGCTTTTTCTCAATGTTTTTTTTTTTATGCTTACAACAAACTTCAGCATTTTGTTTTGGTTTCGCACAACACAATCACGTAAAAAATATATGTAAATCAAAAACTTGTATATATAATTATATATATACTATATACACTATAGTTAACGGTTTGTTATCCTTTGGTTTTGCTTGTGAACTCCTTGACGTTGTCGCACCGAATGTGGCTCAGCGTTTGGGACCAGATTCGATTTATACCCAAAAAACGGCGACGGCGACGGCAACGGCGACGTCACGCTGAGCCGAAGCGCAAGTGAAATGTGCAACACGATTAGCAGCAGCAGCAGCAGCAACAACAACAACAACAACTACAACAATTGAGTAAGCGCGGCAACGAACTTCAAAACGGGCAACAACAGCGCCAAACGAAATCCAAATCGAAGTCGATGGCGTTGGTAGTTGTCGCCAGCTCCATTGTATTTGTTGCACACACACACACACGCACATACACACACACGCACACACAGGCACATGCGTGCGAAACTCGTACAATTAAAAGAAATTATTACGTATACGAGGCTCAGTCGTCACCTGCGGCAGGCGTGTTGCATTAGAAACTTGTTGGGGCAGCCACACAAGAGGCAGCAGTGGCAGTGGCAGCAGCAGCAGCAGCAGCGCAGCTTGCAGGCGGGTTAACCACCGCCGACACAGTCCGCAGCAGCATTAACCGGTCGAGTGGCGCACAAAAATGCTCGGCAAGTGCAAGGTAATTGAACAAAAAAAACACACACAATATATATAAATATATATATATGTATTTACACGCATGTATAACGGCATTTTCCCGCAGCGGTCAGTAAACAAAACAAACAAATGGCGCATACGAAACGCAAGCGTTATAATATTTGTAAATCTTCGCGCACTTTTGTTTGGTTTATCAATCACGCTAATTGGCCGCAAAAGTGACATCGATATCGAAAGCAAAGACACTAATCGCATGTATATCGAAAACATTCACATTGGGGGCTTTCCCTGTGCAAATAATCTTCCTGTTCGCTGCGCCATGCAGCAAGAGGAATTTGTTGTTGTTGCTGTTGTTGTTGTTGTTGTTTGGATTGTAATTGCATGTGCATAGCGTGTTCTGCCTTGCAACCGCATCGATAACAATTGACGCAAGATTTGTCGACTCTTGCAGCATTTTGCTTCCTTGTTCATTTATCGAGCCGCGCCCTAGAAATTGTAAATGTAAATGTGAAATTTTTTTAAGTGCACCAAAAAGTTGTTGCATGTCTCCATGGATTGACAGCACTAATTATGATGAAGGGTTGTGTGGCAACACAGCAGCCCAGCGCAGCACAGCTTGCAACATGCTGCACTTTGGGGCCTGGCAGTGAAAGGTATGCCCATTAATCGACTAATAGATGAATAGCATGCTTGAAAGCCCCACATATGTATGTACACCTAGTGTGCGTACTTTCCCAATCTTCTGGCTGCCAAAACAGCACCAACTCATCTGATATTATTTAGAGGGTCGTTTCGAGCGGTTTCCTTGTGCTCCAATTACAATTTAAATGCGCATTTAATCGAAAAAAAGCGATTGTAATTAAAATGCAGCACGATTAGATAATCATGCAGTGAATGGTGCGGTTTGGCTCAGGAAGCTCAAAATTGCGAAAATTTCCAAAAAATCAAATTGTCTATTTGAGACGAACTTTGAAGCCGCTTTAAAAGCATAAACCGCCTTGCCAAATGTTGTACCTGACTTTATTGTTGTCTCTCCTGTTGTTGTTGTCGTTGTTGCTGCTGCTGCTGCTGCTGCTGCTGCTGCTACTTGTGCTGCTTGTAGCTCTGCTGCTGTTGTGGGCACTTCATGTGCAATCCGATTGCATATCATTGGGTTAGTATGCTTCCAACGGCAACAACAAACATAACATATTGTATGCAAAAGTAAAAGTTAACTACATGCTCCACACTTTCCCATAGAGTGACGACAAAATTTTGCATAACCAAGCTGTTGCCTGTTGTTGAAATATGCGGCTGATACAAAAAAAAAAAAAAAACCGATTTAATTAATAATTTGATAAACGATAAGCCGTTTACATAACAACAAGCCTCTTCCCATACGACAGGAAGTGCCTGATACATGGGTTTGGCGCACAATTTTTAAATTAAAACTGCCAATAACCGGTGTTTATGGAGCTGTCACCTGTTGTTAACGCAATCGATTAATCGATAGCGAAATTAGTCAAATTAGCCTAAGGTTGTTGGGCATTCTTGATTAAAACCACTAAAAAGTAAGCAGCTGATTAAATATAATTAACATAATATAGATTTTTCGACATTAAAGTTTTAAACATTTGCTACTATCGATATTTATTGGAGTCGATTTCAGAATAAAATAGTTCTAAAGAACAACGTCGTGTCACGGTAGTTCGATACCATCGCTCTTTGTGATTCTATCGAACTTGCGCGCCTCGCATGAAATGTAACTGTAAACACAATTGCTTATTTGCTTCTATAAGACATTTGCCATGGATTTAGGTGATACGACTCTCCGACCATTGCGCGTACTTGGCGCGGGCTCCTTTGGACGCATCTTCTTGTGCGTGCAAGTTAATGGGCGTCAACAACGCAAGGTGTGCGTTAAGCGGATCATAATGAGAAACACCAAAAACGAATTGGCGCTAATCAAGGAGGAGGTACGCTGCAAACAAGGCTCTCAATATACTGACTAACCGCTCGCAATAGATCTACATACTTTCACAGCTGAAACACCCGAATATCGTGCAGTTTATACGCTACTTCATTCACGCGGGCACTGTGAACATTGTGATGGAATATGCCGCCAATGGCACCTTGCGTAATGTCATTCAACAGGTGAAGTCAACGGGAGGCCTGGATAAGACGCGACTATTGCGCTATTTTGCTGACATGATTATGGGTCTGGAATATCTGCACATACGCCATGTGATACATCGCGACATCAAGCCGGAGAACATACTGCTGGACCAAAATGATCGTGTCAAGTTCGCTGACTTTGGCATCTCCAATGTATATGCGCCCGGCAAGCAGGTGGCCTGGCACGTTCTCGGCACACCACTCTACATGGCGCCCGAAGTGATGCGTGGCAGTAAATGTTGCTTTAAATCAGATATCTGGTCATTGGGCCTGGTGCTCTTCGAACTATGCGTTGGCCGCAATCCCTTTGTGTCTGTGCTCGATGCGAGCGCACACTATGAGCAGAAGCATGTGCATAGTGTGATCAAATCTATGACACGTCCCAGACTAAACTGTCAGCTAATGCGGCAACGCTACGAGCCCATCTGGACGCGCATCTGTGAATCAATGGTCGTCTACGATCTCGAGAAGCGTATCTGCCTACCGGATCTTTTCTGCTTGGATCCACACATAACGTTGCATCTATATAAGCAATACTTTGACTATAAATACTAAATGTGATCTTAACTGTTGTCCATGTCCATGTCCATTCATTGTCTGTCCCTGTGTCGTGTACTTGTTTAATTCGACTCGTAAAACAACTCTCGCTTTATTACTAGACATAAGAATCTATTTTACATGCTAGAAGCAATAAATCTTAAGAATGAGCTAACTACGCCTTGCGCTGTTGTATCTTGCGCTTCAGACTCTTGACCAGGGCAACCTGTTCAAGCTGTTGTTTCGAGCGTTTCTGGCCAGGCTCGCCCGCCTCCTCCTGCTGTTCCGCCGACTGCAGCTGCTGGCGACGCTTGAGTTTCTCGCCAATCAATTGCTGCATACCCTTGGTGGCCTTGTAGTGAGAGTGCGTCGGATCGATGTTATACTCGTGTGACTTGTAGACGGCCTTGAATCTCGTATCATCCAGATTCACCTGGAAGTTATCGTCTTCTTGTGGCTTCGTTTCGCTTGTCTTCGCCTTCTTCAGCTGCTTGCGACGTTTACGTTTACTGCTGCTGTTTTCCTGCTCATCCTTTAGGATTTTGCTCAAACTGAAATGTTGCTTTGGCTTGCCCAACTGTTGTTCATCGTCATCGTCCAGCAGCAGCTCCAGCTGTGCCTCTGCCTCTGCTTCGGCCTCGTCGGGTTCCGATTTCTTTTGCTTTGACTTCTTTGAATTTGCCTTTTTACCTTGTTTTGGTGGTTCGTAATCCCCAGTTGCGAATTCCTCAGCAAAATAGGAATCATTCATATCGATTCCATCGGGTATTGAGTCATCATCGCTATCACCATTATGTGCGTCAGGATCAATACCTTTGAGCTCTAACTGCTTGCGACGACGCTGCTCCTTGCGTTGTTTGTTCTTTTCGCTGCGCTTTTGCAGTACTTTCTCAATGGGAGTCAGTGTGGATTTGTCGATAGTGGACGATTCCGCAGGCTCGCTGGCATCTTCGGTACCATTAACGTTCCATGACATTTCCATTTCGTAGTTCTTTTCCTTCGCCTGTTTCTCCTGAGCATTAATCTCGGCCAGCAGATTTTTGTACTTTTCAATGCGTTCCTTTTCCTTGAGACGCTTGGTCGGTTTCTTGGCAGCTGTCGCTGGCTGCGACTTTTCGTTGCTCTCTGCCTTCTCTTTATGCACCACCTGATCCTCCTCTTCGTCGTCATCATCGTCGTCTTCTTCTTCACTGCTGTAAGCAACAATCTGGCGTAGCTCCTTATCGTTTAGTTGATCCACCTTGCCGCTAGACAATTTATCTCCCAGTTCGCGTCTGTCCAAGGCCGTCTCATCCCAAGTCAGATCCACCTTTGCCTGCTGCAGCGCAGTCGTCGTGAACTGACGTGGTTTGTAGTTGCTCGCATCGGGCAGCTCGTAGCATTCATCTGTGGGCATGTCCTCGTCGAAGCTGGTGTCATCCGGTACGAAGCGCAGATCTACACGCGTCGCCGAGCTCTCGTACTCGATGCCATCGCACTCTTTGTACACCTTGTCGGCCGTGGAGACGCTGTCACACTCGACAACGGCGTAGTAATAACGTAAGCGATTCAGCTGATATTGGCGCAGCTTCTCCATGTGATAGTCGTCACCCTCCTCCGCATCACTATCCTGCTCGCGTACCAATTCCTCATCGGAATCGAGATCGGAATCCTCTTCGGGCTTGTTTTGTCCCACCAGTTCGGTTGGACCGTGCACATCTTCCTCGGCCATGCGCGCCTTGCCATACTCAGAGGGATAGATCTTGACGCTAAGCACACTGCCACCGGGCGGTAAAAACGAACTTAGCAGCACCATTAAGTCCTGAGCGCGTATTCGATCCCAGTCCATGTTGCACACTGCCAATCGTCGTGTGGACTGTTCCGTGCTTTCAGCATCCATATCCAGCTCACCCCAAACATGGTCAATCTGCAGTTCTGGTCCATCGGCATCTTCGTCACTGCTCTCGTCATCCGACGAGGAGTCAGTCATAAGACGACCCTCGCCGCGAGCATAATCGATGTCTGGATTCGTTAACCGCTCGCGCAGATTCTCAGGCACCTCGGATTCATCGTCACTGTCCAGCTGCAGAGCACTGCTCGCTTGGTCGTCACGTGAAATGGCAATCTCCTCAGCACGACGCTCCTCATCTTCGCTGGTTTCTTTCGCCTTCGTCGCCTCTTCATCCTCGTCGGAGCTCTCGTTCTCATCGAGCTCGTAGTATTTACGCAAGTCTTCAGCGTTTGATTTGTTAACGGGACGACCATACTTGTCCACGGTATACTTCACCTTGAACTTATCATCGGTGAACATGCCCTGAAACCGCTTGTCGATCTTCACCTTCCGCTGCACCTTCGGGACGCCGCGAAATCGTGGATCCGCAAGCAGATGCTGAAAGCGGGCATCTTTCCAAATGCCGTTTGCTTCAGCATTTTCAGATTGGCCTTGCGACGACGTGGTTGGCTTTTCCTGCACTTCTGGTTTTGCTTTCGTCTTAACTAATTTCTTTTTTGCCATTTTATTCACTTTAAATTTAAACAAACCAACATATCAACACGTGCATATGAATGTAATAAGTGTATCGATATGCAAATACGAACAAGATATCGATTAAGGCGCGACTTAGTGCATGTTATGAATAGTTTGCGAAGTATCGCAATGCCGATAAATCATACAGCGTTGCCACTTTAATTTTCACCTTTACCGAATGTAACATAATTTTAAATAAAAATCATCTAAGTTAGAACAATAATTTTTGAAAATATTCCATTGTGTTTATTATTTGCAAATTGTATGATACACACAAAATTTAAATTTTCGCGCCAACGGTCAGGTAGCCCCAACTTCGTTATCGTCAACAGAGCAACAACAATAGCAACAGAGTATTATCGATGACGAGCTGCGCGAGTTCTATATGTGATGTGTGTATATGTATGAGAAGTGTTTTTATTTAACTTTTTTACGCATTTAAAAGGTGCCGTTGCATTGTTTGTTGGCAGTGCAAGCCAAAACTAACATATGCCGTTGCACACACGTGCTGTAAGTGAGCCAAAAGGCGCTAAACAACCGACTACGATTCCTTCTGCTTGCGTGGATCCGTTTTGGATACCATAAACAGAAACAAAAACAGCAACAGCAACAAACATTACAACCATTGGATAACAAAATCAGTTTGTGGCTTCGTTTTGAATAGAACAGTTAACAATCAATACGCTTTGCGCACATCGATAGAAGTGTCAATAAAAAAACAAATACCATCGACAACAAAAACAACACGACGAAATTGTTAAAGCTGTTGGCGCGGGAAGGCGGACGGAGGGCTGACTACAAATACAACAAGTATGAGTAATAACGTGGAAAGTAACGGCAGTAGACGCACCGTTGATTGGCAGCGTTTCGGTCTTGGTGGCGACGATGATGGCGAGATAACCGTGGCTAGCTTTCGCCAACGCAGCAACAACAACACTGGCGGATTTGTGGATCTGGGCAATGAGTACACGTATGCAGCCGGTGGTCATCATGCATCCGGCGCCAATGAGATCTTTGCCGGTGAACAGGGTGATAAACCTTGGTAAGTAAATACGTGCAAACATATCACTCGACCGAGTGTCATACCATAATCCTTGCGTTTTCCGTTCAACAGGTGGCGCTCGAATTTCTTCATCTCGCAACCGGTGCTATTCGGTACATGGGATGGTGTATTCACCTCTTGTCTGATTAACGTTTTCGGCGTTATTGTATTCCTACGCTCCGGCTGGATTGTCGCCCAGGCGGGCATCATTAATGCTGTCCTTATCATTTTGTGTACCGTTTTCATTGCGCTGGTCAGTGTGCTCTCTGCGATTGGCATCTGTGAGCGATGCAGAGTAGAAAGTGGAGGTGTCTATTTCCTTATAGCGCATACGCTGGGATCACGTTTTGGCGGTGCACTCGGTTTGCTCTACTGCTTTGGCCAAGCGGTTGGCTGTGCTCTTAATGTCATGGGTTTCGGCGAGTCGATGGCCGGCTTGGTGGGATTGGAGGGCAACAAGTGGGCTATTCGTGGCTTTGCCACAGCCGCTGTCTTACTGCTCGGCTCCATTAACGTAGCCGGCGTTAAGTGGGTCATCAAACTGCAATTCATTTTGTTGATGATTCTACTCATATCGGCGTTGGATTTCATGGTGGGCAGCTTCATAGGAGAGGATCCTAGTAAGTAACATTGCTGTACTTTCGACACTATTGTCGTTTCAACTTCTATTTGCAAATAGGTAATGGTTTCGATGGCTGGATGAGTGGTAACTTCGTGGACAATCTCTGGCCGAAGTATGAAGATGGATATTCGTGGTTTCGTGTCTTTGGTGTCTTCTTCCCCACCGTCACCGGCGTCTTGTCCGGCATCAATATGAGCGGTGATCTACGCGCACCTTCTACGGACATTCCAAACGGAACGCTGGCCGCCTTTGGCACCTCGTCAGTATTTCCACTTGGGTTACACCTTGCCATTTAATTTTGTATTTTCTATGCCTTCTCTCATTATGCAGCACCTTTCTCTACATGGTGTTTGTGCTGTTTCTGGGCGCCACTTGCCAGCGTCCGATATTATACAAGGATTTTATGATCTCTGTAAAGGTGTCTGCTGTACAATTCTTGCTGTTGGCAGGCATCTACGTTTCCAGCATGTCTTCCTGCTTGGGCGCCATGTATGGCACCCCACGCGTTCTTCAGAGCATTGCCAAGGAGAGCGTTATACCCGGCATCGATGCGTTGGGCAAGGGTGTAAGTGGCTGAAGCAATATATATATATACATATTGCCATCGCACTCTAGCAATATATTGATATTTTGCTCTCCTTCACAGCGCGGCCCCAACAAAGTTCCGCTGTATGCCATGGCCGTTGTTGCCGTGGTCACCGTCACCTTTATCATTGTGGGTGACATTAATTTCCTGGCACCAATTGTGACGATGCCATTCCTGATGACATATGCTTGCATAGATTATGCCTATTTTGCACTGGCCCAGACCTTTGACATCCAGGAGCAGCGTGAGGAACGTTTTCGCATACAGGCATCGAGTCCTAGCTATGAGACACGACGCTATGGCAGTGTATCGGATGGTGGCAATGATTTGGATTTGCTATTTCCCGATCGTGTGCGTCATAAAAATCTTCAGAGTCCGCAAAACTCACCGATGCATCAAGCACACTCAGCACCTGCTGTCCCAACCGAGAACATAGTGGATTTCGATGCACCAACTGCAAGCACATCTTCGGGTCAGGGCGATGCAGCTACTACGTCCGATGGCACTGCAGTCAATGTGGATCAGTCAACGGCACAGGCTGGCAGTGAGCAGGAGAACGACGAGAATGAACCAATTGCCCCAATTCGTCCGCCTATACATTCCAAAACGAAAAACTGGTACTCTGGATTCTGCAACCGATGGGCTTCATTGTTGGGCGTAAGTAGCAAAGCGCTCTAAGTGAACAACTGATCTTTAGCTTCATTTTGTGCAGGCACTAGCCAAGCTGCTGGTTATGTTGCTGGTGAACTGGTACTATGCCCTGACATGTTTCCTGGTCGTCTTCGTTGTGTGGTTCTATGTGGGCACAGCTAATCCTGCCGTCAAGCCAGGCCTAACAGCAGAGTTCAACTTTTTTGGCTGGCTTAAGAGCGTCATTTTCCGCTGCTTCGGGTAGGTGCAAACTATCCTATAATTTCTGTATATATTTCAATAGTATCTACCCTGTATCTTGTAGCAAACGCATGCACGAGTACGAACAGATTGTAGTAACGCCCTCATGTCCGGGCGTGGATCTTTCGCCCACACAGCTGAACGAGCAGAACGAGGACTTCAGACCACGTCCCAATTATCATCACTCTTCGGTAATTGAGGGCCGACTGATAGATGACATCTAGACTGGCGGGCCATGGGCCGTCGACAGTGGGAACATGGGTTTTGATGGGAGGCGTGGCAAGCAATATTTTAAATGCATTTTGCTTAAACTAAACAATATGACTTATAACTTATATATGTATGGATAATGTAAACACTAAGCATAGTTATGTATGTTTAATCCAGCACATGCATTTAGAAGCGATCTTCCCACACACACTCAGAGACCGTACCCAGCGCTTATTATTGCAGCTTTAGCTAATATGTAATCTGTACTAATAATTTGTATATTTTTAAGATTGATGAAAGATTTAACCATTTGCTTTTAATAACATGTTCCTTTTTTTGTGTAAAGTCTCTTTTGATAATTTGATCCAATTGTTTTTCTATTATTATTATTATTATTTTTTTTTTTTTTTGTATATCTCGTTTTAACTTCTATGGAGAGCCTGTAAAATTGTTGCTTACTAGATATGTTTCCGTATGTTCTGTATCGTCTCAAAGCACATACATAGCTTATTTATGGAAACATATGTGATACTGAGATAATAAGTAAAACAATCAAAGACAAAGTAGGAAAAAAAAACCCACAGCCCAAAATGAAATTTTTTAAAAAGGAAAATTGGGACACGTAAGCATTCTATGAAGAAAGTTAATCACAGATGAAATTAATTTAATTGATATACCATTATGTTGAACACACTCACACACAGTGACACCCACACACACACACACACACACTTTTAAGATTTATTAGCCACAGACTGTAAGAGCCACAAAATCACAAAAATTTCAGTCCAACTTTACATACTAGAAATAAATAAGCCACAATCAATATGAACACTATACTAAATCATAACCGATTAACATGAATGTCTGCAATATACCACATATATAACTGCATTATATATACCATATATAATATTATATATTAATAGGTATATAATCAAATGTTGTTTAAGTAAAAGTTTAACTACAAAGAAACGATGTAACATGTCATTATATGCGACAACAACAAAATTTCACAAAATTCTTTGCAAAGCGCGTTGATATTTGAAAAATATACAAAGCATTTTACTTTTGGACGTACATATATAGCATAAATTTAACATAGTTATTAATGAAAATGGCAGATAGCACATGACAACTATGTATATGTCTTAACAATATTAACTAAAATGTGTATTAAAACAGTTTAATAAACCAAAATGCGATTTTTATTATCAAAAGTCAAAGGTTTGAAAATTTTCAACGCGCCAAAGTTTACGATATGCAGCTGTTAGTTATCGATTTCGTGTGTAGCAACCAACCGATAGCAATTACTTTTGTCTTAGCCCTGGACTGCAAGCGCTGCAGCCCTCTTAACCTCAAATCGCTGGCACTAAAAACAATATACGGTGCCAGTTTTGGATATTTCTCGTTTAAACTGACACCTGCAGGTACATGTTGCTGCTCCATTAAGGCCAACCACTCGCCATGAACACCCTAATGCGCCGGGCACCACAACTGCAGCATTGGCGCACATATTGCATAAAACAATGCGCTGCCGCTGTCGCCGGCACCGAAGGTGCAACAACTGCAACGGCAACTGGGAAAGGTAAGTGGTAAACAATCCAAAGGAATTGACATTCATCAGGTGATCTCCGACAGGCAAACCCAATTACGATGAATTCATTGGCAGTCGACACCAGCAGGCGCAACGCAGCATCGTGGTGCAGGTCAGCTCGGAGAAATCGTACACTGAATTGTATAACTATTGCAGTCGCTTCGGACGCATTGTCAACGCCCAGCACTATTGTGTGCAGCACGAGGATGAGCTGCACTACATGCTGTTGGAATTTGCCAGCGCTGGCGAGGCAACGGCTGCCATTGACTCGAGTTCCTTTAATGCCGAGCTAAGTGGCAGCAGCAGCAGCAGTGGCGGCATACCGGTGCGTTCGCCTTTCCTATGGTTCCGAGCGGCAGCCGCTGGTCGGCGCAGCCAGGCCAAGCTGGCAGCTAATCACAAAGCGCCACAACTGGCCGCCATTGATGGCACACGGCCGCTGGCCCACGACAGTCTGCAGAGCCTGTTGCGCAGTGCGGAGAGCATCGAGCAACAGTTGTTGCTGTTGTACGAGCACACGCGTCTCAACGATCTGGGCATACGCATGCGCTTTCTGGCCGCGCTGCAGGTGCAACAGGCCATTTCGGGCATGTTTCCGGACGCATTGGCCCAACCGTTTGGCAGTTCGGTCAATGGTTTTGGCAAAATGGGCTGTGACTTGGATTTAATTTTGCGTTTCGATGGCGAAGTGACACCAGCGACTGGCAAGGATGGTGAGCCATCACGTCTCATTTATCACACCAAGGAGAACCTGAGCAATGGTCGCTCACAGACGCAACGGCAAATGGAATGTTTTGGTGATCTGCTGCATCTGTTTCTGCCGGGCGTATGCCATGTGCGGCGTATTCTGCAGGCGCGCGTGCCAATCATCAAGTACCACCACGAACATCTGGACTTGGAGGTGGATCTATCCATGAGCAACCTGTAAGTAATTCCCCTAGAGATCTACTGTTCTGTGTTGGTGGTGGTGGGTGGGCCAAAAGTGGCTTTATTCTCTTTGTTTATTAACGTACTTATTGTTCGAAATGAAAACTTAGGATCTAACAAGGCATGGACATAACATTTTGCACTTTGCACTTCACCTAGGCGCTTCTAGGCTGTAATCGTAGCTAGCTGAAATACTCATCGGCCTTAGCGTCTGTAGTTGCTGGCCTGCTCCTCTTCCTTTTTGACTGCTTGCACCAGGACAAAGCTCATGACGCCACACACAACATTCAGCATGGCCATTGTCATGGCGAGTCCAACAATCCATGAGGTTTTGCCCTCAAAGAACCAGGTCAACTCATCGACGCAGCCACTGAAGAAGGCATTGCCACTGACAGTGTCGCGGCACGAACTGGGCAGCGGCTGACGCAAATCCAGATAATCCCAGGGTCCACTGGCGCCACAGCAGCCGATATTCTCCTGTATCATGGTCAGCACATAGTTGGAATATGTGTACTCCGAGGTGGAAACAAATCTACGCAGTGTGACATTCAACAACGGCTGCAGACTCGAATTGATGGTGCTGTACTGCAGCAGAATGGCCGAACCGGCTACAGTGCCAACGAATCCAAAGATCTGTGTGCCCACAAAGACAAACAGTGCCAATGTGTTCTCCATGAGCGCGCTAAGACAGCCCAGAAAGCTAACCGCCATCATGATGATGCTAATGGCAATCAGCACATAGACACCAATATAAAAGGATTGCGCCTCCAAGATGCGTAGCCAATCATTGAAGCCCGGCTCCGCGCGCAGCCAGACAGTCAGGGCAAACAACGCTGTCGAAATCATCCAGGCGACTATGTTGAAGCAGAAGAGCGTGTACTTAACGCAACCGATTTGTTTCTCCAGCTGCTCGTCGGAGGCGCCATAGCCAATGCCCATGTTGTTCAGGTTCAGAAGCTGTGTCGAAAAGGAAAGGAGCAGAGCAAAAGGCAAATTGTTAGCAATGGATGAGTTAGATGAATTGGCCTACACTTCTGGGTATTCTTGCGCCCCTGTTGAGTCACCGATTCGCTTTCCTTGGCACATTGTATTAATCATACATAGCAGCCCCCAATACTATTTGGCTCATTTTTTTCCCGAGTCCGAGCCACAGCCCCAAGCAACTTGGCCTTATCAGCGTTGTGTTTAGCAAATAACCTTATCACTAGAGTTGGCTTTATGTGCGTGATTAATACACACAGGTTCTTGTTGCAACACTTTGCCAGCGATTCCACAGAATGTTTCACATTGTTCAGACAAAAGCAAATGTTTCAAAGAGTATGCCAAACCCAAAGAACTCTCAATTCGTATGCATTGTTAATTGATTAGTTTATCAACATATTTTGGGGGTCACTTCATAAAACGTTCTCAAACGTTCCGAGAATTTTCACCAACTTTTGCTTATGATATAATATCATATAGTTTCTTTAAAGATTTCCAAATGTTTCCGTAGAATTTCATTGTATTCACCTTTTGTTCACTTTAAAAAAATAATGCTTTTGTTTTTAAATCCCCGTTAGAGCTTTTCGCAGCTCCGTTTGGTTCGTTCGTTGAAATCGTTTTGCCTGCGCTGCCAATGCATACAATATTGGGAACCCACATAAGATGATGACAACATGGTCGCTGTGTACAGTAAACTGTGTAACAGGTTGGCGGAGAGAGGCCGCCAGATAAGATAAGATAGCCATGCCGAACGTAGCTTTCTGTGAGCGCGATAAGATTAGATACGAACAGGTGCCGATTGCCAAATGGCATGTAACGAAATTCCATGCCCAGCACTATGGTTGTCCCTTCTTGGCCCGTGTCCGTGGAGTAGCAGGTGAATCAGTTTCGCGACATTCTGCGCTGTGATTCACAATGCCAGAGAGAGAGAGGGAGTGAGAAGAGAGCGCGCCTTAAGCTCGCGCTGCACATCCACATCCGGTGTGTGCGTATGTGTATGATGTGTGTGTGGTCAGGTTTTCGCCATGAATGAAACACCCTACGCTGAGTGGGCGTGCCAGTGACTCACTGGCGCCATAAAATGCTGAAGTAGGATTACCCCTCAGCTAGCTTCACTTCCTTTACTTACCTCTACTCATTTTCTCTTCCTTGCAGCACCGGCTTCTACATGTCCGAGCTGCTGTATATGTTCGGCGAGCTGGATCCGCGCGTGCGTCCACTTACGTTCAGCATACGCCGCTGGGCGCAATCGTGTGGCCTGACAAATCCTTCGCCTGGACGCTGGATAAGCAACTTCTCGCTGAGCTGCCTGGTCATGTATTTTCTGCAACAGCTACGCCAACCCATACTGCCTGCCATTGGAGCGCTAGTGAAGGCAGCCAAAGCTGCGGACATACGCGTCACCGAGGATGGCATCAATTGCACCTTTGCACGTGATCTGGAGCGGCTGAGCTTTCGCAGCCGCAACACAAGCACACTCAGTGAGCTGCTGCTGCAGTTCTTCGAGTTCTATTCCCAATTTGATTTTCACAATCGCGCCATTTCGCTGAACGAGGGACGAGCGCTGGCCAAGCCCGATCATTCAGCCATGTATATTGTCAATCCGCTGGAGCAATTGCTCAATGTCAGCAAGAATGTGAGCCTGGAGGAGTGCGAACGTTTGCGCATTGAGGTGCGCAATGCGGCGTGGATACTCGAATCGGAGGTGGAGAACACAACGTTGACGGAGAGCGAAAGGCATGAGCAATCCTGGGGTCTACTCAATCTGTTCAAACATCCCGAAAAGTCTGTCATACGTCCCAATATGTTCTTCAAACCGCGCATGGTTGAGGTGAGCGATCTCTTCGAGAAGAATCAAGCAGCGGCGACGACGCCGCCGCCTGTGAACTACAAAAGTGCCAGCGTGCGCCAGCAGGTGCAGTCCATCAAGGCGGCGGCACGCAGCGAGATGAAACAGTTGCGCGAATCCAGCAGCACAGTTACGGCAACGGTTGGTGCATCCACGTCGGGAAAGAGCAAACGCAGCAGATGATGTGCAGCGCCATTGCATAGATCTGGCCTAGTGTATATACAATGTAACTAGAACGTAGCACTACGACTAATTGACCATGGATTTAGTTAACTGAATGTTGTTCATAATTGTTAAGCGTTGCCTGAGCGGACGTCGGCGCACGCAATAGACATTAACTGATTAATGATGTTAAGTATTGTAGCTGGTTTTCTATTAATTGATAAACTTAAAGAATAAACAAAATTTAAGTGTTTTAGCCAAAGTTTCTTTCACTTGCCAACCATTGAAATGTCATTTGTTTTATTTTCATAATTGCTCATTTTATTCATCTGGTTGTAATAGTTCATTTTGTTCATCTTCTTTTGTTAGCTTTACTTTCTCTTTTCATTCTATATAATTACGGCAAAAGTCTTCATCGTTAACAACGCGCCTCATGCTGCCCATTAAATGTTTCTTCTCTTTCGCACGCACTCTCTCGCTCTCCCTCTCTCTTGTTCGCTTTCAACTATTTGTGTAAATGTTTAAAATGCTGCAAAGGAGCATGCGAAATTTTGATTCAACATATGTTGTGTATACGCACTGTATGTTAGTATGTATTTATACGTATGTATGTATGCATGTATGTATGTATGTATAACAAAACACTATATACTTATAAGCAAGTACTTGGTAAATGGTATATGGTTTCGATTTCTGTATGCGTCTCTTCGTCGTGTCTCGCGTTTTTGTCTATAGTTTCCTTGATGTTGGAATAAAATATGCACTTGCCAGTTCAATCTATATATATATATAGCTGTATATGTACTTGTCTGCGTCTGTTCTGTGTAATTAGGTATATCGTGTCACGTATTGCATATGTATATATGTTAATTGTTCGCTTCCATATTTTGCCTTGGCTTTCCGCTTCCGTTTCCGTTTGCCATACGCTTAAGTATTAAAATAATTTACATACATTTAAAGAAGCATAGAATTGTAACTCCTAGTTAATAGGTACAAAAGGATTGTTTGTCATGCGCCACATGTGAAACTAAATCGAACGACAAACAAACGTCTAGTAAAATTATTGTATATGTAAATTGTTGTATATGTATATGTAGATGCATGTATTATTGATACACAGACACATGTACATAATTACAAGAAAAAAAAAAAAAACAAACAACAGTCCCGTTTGTATGGACAGTTTATGCATCGGTGTGTCGATGTGTGTATCCGTGTGTGTGTGTGTGTGTGTGTGGAAGCCAGCCCAAAGGAAAACATTGGGTTTACACTACTTATATAGTCCAAAAAACAAGGCATCCTATTTGTAGAGCTCTCTTTTCCTCTCTCCCTCTCTCCATCCTCCTCTGTAGCTCGGCGACAACTAGACAATAATTTCAACGGCATCCTTCAGTTTGGCGGCAACTCATCTGAACCAAAGTTTCAGGCGCAACGCATCCACACCGTTTAGATAATAACGAAAGAGTCGCTTATCACGCACAAATCCCAAATTCTCATACAACCGCAACGCGGGCTCATTGCGCATTTCCGTTTCTAGCACCACCTCATCGGCATTGTCGGCAAGCATAGCCTGTGAATAGAAGAAGATGATGATTGATTATATTTGGGAACAGTGTCAATTGGTTCACCCACCTCAATGGCCTTGGTCACCAACGTGGAGCCGATCTTTAGCTTGCGATACTCCTTGCGCACAGCCAACATCGCAATGTAACCGCGTCGCACATTCATATGCATGTCCAGCTTGCATACTATGGCGCCCACATACTGATTATCGTGCGAGGCTAGGAAGCATAGTTTTGGCCAGTTATAGATAAAATAGCGGTACGTATATATTGAATATGGCTCGGACAGCTCAGCCTGTATCAGACGCATTATGTCCTGTCGAAAGAAAGAAGAGAAGAGAAGCGCAATTAGTTTAGAGTGCAACAATTCCAATTGGAAACCAGTTTAGTCTATCGCACTCACATGCATTTGATGCTCGGCTTCGTATTCCTTGTAAACGATCTCATCGGCTGAAATGGCAGGTTCGAGCTGAAGCTGAGGCTGTGGCGTTGTTTGTTGCGTTTTCTCAGGCTCTGTGGCAGCTGCTGCATTGGCAGCAGCAGCAGCAGCAGCAGCAGCCGCAGCTGATGTGGAAGGCGCCTCCTCGTTCTGTGCTGCATCTGGACTACCCCGTGTTGCGATGGCCATGGCTGTTGTCTTTGTTGTTGTTGCTGATGTTGTTTGTGTATTGGCAGTGCTATTACTTGTTGCTACTACGGTCGCTGGTGTCACACATTTCATCAGCTGCTCCTCGCTCAACTTGTGCTCTGGCTCTGGGTCGGCTGCCTGCAACTCTGGCAACGTTGCCGTCGCATTCTCCACAGACTTGTTGTTGTTTTTCGCTTTACTGCTGCGACTCTTAATGCCACAGGCGCTCCCACTGCCACTGCTATTGTTGTTGTTGTTCTTGTTGCGGCTGCTGTTGTTCCTGTGCACGTTGTTGTTATTGCTGTTGCTGCTGCTGCCGCTGCCGCTGCTAGCGGTGCTATTGTTGTTGTTATTAATATGATTGTTATTGTTGATGGCAGCATTCTTATTCACATGCCCATTCAGTGTGGGCACATCATCAGCCCCAAGCTCAGCCTTCGACTTGGCCTTCTCCTTGCCATGGCCATGGCCATTGCACAGCTGCACCTGCTGCAAGATGCCATTGATTAGTGCAACATCAGCATCAGCATCAATATCGGCCTGAATGTGTCCATTCGACTGATGATTGGCCACTTTGCCAGCCACTGTTGATTCTGCTGCTCCTTGTGCATCTGTGGACTCTGCCTCAGCTTTTTGTTGTTGTTGCTGTTGTTGCTGCTGCTGCTGCTGCTGTTGTGTTTTCTTGTTTTTGTTTCTATACTTTTTTTTAGAGACCGCCGCAGTTGTCGCTGCCGTCGCCGTGTCCGCCATGGCCTGCAAACTGCTGCGAAGAGAAGCAAAATATTCGATTCAATTCCAAACAAGAGGACACAGCTGAGTGCGCTGAATGATAGCAACCTGGGGCGGGGGGAGGGCAGCAAGTACAAGGATTTGATCACAGTATGCTGATTACCTGCACCAACTGCTGCGAAAACGTCTCAGCTATCGATGGCTGCGCTGCTGTCGCTATCGCTGCCGTAGAGTCAAAGCACTCGAGTTAGATTCGCCTTTATTTTTGGTTATATTTTCACAGTTGCCCGTTTTTCATTCACACACCCGCAGCACACACACACTCTCACTCATAACCACTAGAGGCGAGCGGTTTGCGTACCTGTGACTTGTCACGAATACTTTTTCGAGTAACGTCGCTGTCACAGTTCACGTATTGCTACTTCTGATTAATAACGGTTTACTTCTATATAAATACAAATAGGTATTTTTAAAAAATTAAATTATTTTTTATATAGTTTAATAATTTATTAATGGAAAACTTGTAGTTTTTTGATGATTTTAAATATTTGTGATATTTTCATGTTCAATTAAAGCTCTTTTATGTAGATATGTATATTTTATTCAACTAAGTTTTATTTGTTTTATTTTTTCTCTGACGTTCTTGATTGCTTTTCTTTGCAATTGCTAAGACTATACTAAAACTAACCTTTCTAATTTGTCACTTTTAAGCTAATATCATAATTTTATCTTCTCTAACAGCGCACACATACACACAAACACACACTCTTTGCTGCTTGTCGCACTTTGTTCCTGTTCCGTATATGGCACTAAATCTAACTTTGCTTTCTTCCATATACGCATGTACGA
Organism: Zaprionus ghesquierei; assembly: GCA_018904095.1. NCBI lineage: Eukaryota > Metazoa > Arthropoda > Insecta > Diptera > Drosophilidae > Zaprionus > Zaprionus ghesquierei. The sequence goes on from JAEIGP010000394.1 coordinate 3,355,024, forward strand.
CATATATGCATATTCAATTTCTTGTGTCTTTCTCACTTATTTGCTCTTCTCTTTTGTTTTTGCTTTGCTCGGTTCGTAGTTGTTTTTGTCTCTTAGTTATGAACAAATTCATGCACATATCCACGAACACATGCAACACAGCGAACAGCTGTGCGCAGACATTTGTTGGTGTTGATTATCGATTGGCAACGAATGCTTGCTGCGAATTATCGATAGAAAGTACTTGCAATGTGGCGCCAGTTTGAAAGGGAAATTCAAATTTCCCACATATTCCCCGTATTCACGTACAGAAAAAATTAACGCCATTGAGGATAATCTCTTTATTTATTTATTGTACACATATAAATAAGTATTTATATTTTTAATAATATGTATGTGTGTATGCGTGTGTTTGGAATGTGCTCAATATTTGTAAGTTGCAATCCCAAAAGTAACTATAAGTTTTACTTTATACTCTTCTATTCGGCTTTTTAAGGTAATTAGTTAACTCTGTTATTGTATTTTTTTTTAATGTATTCCTCTCTCTTTTCACTTCGGAAATTTTAATCGTACATGTATGTATGTACATTCATGTATATACATGTGTGTATGTTCGTTAATTTTATCCAGGTATGCTGCTCTAACGAACTAACAAAAAAAATCTGCAATCTAAAAGAGGAAAAACACGAACTGCTTCAGCTTAACAATATCTACATTTATGTATGTATGTGTGTATATATATATATATGTATATCATTGACTAGCTTCAAATATGAATATGAATAAGCATCTTTAGTTTTTGTAGTTTTTGTTTTTTTTTTCTGATCGAATAACTGTCCACTGTAAAGTTTCAATTACAAAATTGTTTAAAAATTTGTTTCTCATATCTGCATAAAATGTTAACATTGTTCTTATATCATAGGATTTCAGATTTCACCTTGCTACATATATTATCGATAGTATAATTATGATTTCATTGCCGTGTATTCGAATTGTTTTCAAACTGTTTAGTTTCCGGTTGAGAGTACGTATGTATTCATGTATAATTTAGTGTACATCATATATGAGGCAAATGGGCAAAAATTCTCTAAATTTATCGGTTCATTTTTCATTAACTTTTGTGGCATAGTTGCAAACACTTAGCGATTTAGCACTCTAACGAAACCTAAGGATATTGGACAACAACTCTACACAGTACGCGCACATGCAAACAATGATAGGTAGTATGTATGATATATGCGTGTATGTTATATGAGACGGTAAGAACATCTATAGATCATATCATGCATTCGAGGAGCTAACGGAAAGTTGCTAAACTGGTACGTGTTCGTATGCACTTCGCCATTCGCTCAGTCAGTCATGTTATCGATATCGATTTTGATTTCCAATTACGCTACGCTCAAAAGTATGCAACGAAAGAGATCGAAACATGCATAGCTTATATAACATATATAGTATAATAACATACACTTTCTTGAACTACATATACAATTACGTTAAGAGCTTCGTTTTACATATACATATATATTGAGGAATAAGTTCTGATGGCACAAAGTTATCGCTTAATAATACCACATACATCTAGAATGCAATATATCGTTTAAGCTAAGGCTACCAAAACATTTGCTGTCTCTATACTTTTTTGATCTTATTGAGGATGTTTCCTCCACCCTTTTGAATATTTCTTCAGAATTTAAAAATAGCAGCAAAAAAAAAAGGAAAAAAATGGAAAAACGTTTAGAACAACATTGATGGCACTGGCATTGGTATATAGCGTCTTTCGACTAGGGTACAGTTAGAATTAAACATACATATACATATATATATATGGTATATATGCAGGTAAACACATGTATAGTATGATATATGTATATACTAAGTATAGACAGCGTACATACGTGCTAAGAACGAACAGTTACGGACTTGGGTTCTACCACTAAATATGGACTGAATTTGCCTCGGGTGGAAATCTTTGACAAGGAATACTGAAATTTACTTTGATTTCTCTGCTTCTGCTTCTGCTTCTGCTACTGCTGCTGCTTCGGCTGGTGCTTCTCTCTCTGCTCACTGCACTCACGTTCATCTGTGACATCTCTATGTTGACCTCGTGCCGCAGCTGCAACGTGCCATAGCCCAACATCATCGTCTCCCGTTCCGTTTGCGTGTCACCGTGTCGCACCCGCACGCAAAGTTGCCCTCACATTGTGTGGGTGCGAGCGACAGTGCCCCGCCGTCGGGACTAGCTGAAGTAGTTGCGTCATAAGCTAATCAGCGTTGCCTTGCGTTGCGCCTCCAAGCGCATCTCCAGCATCGCATACGGGGGCACACTGATCACTAGCAGCACAACCAGTGCGATTATTTTCGACGATTCGCAGAGAAAGCCGTGGGCGGCGAAGGTGATGCTCAGTCCGAGGAAGCGTAGCGCCTGCAATGGTGCCGTCACATCCGTTACATGGTCGTGCTTCACATGATTCAGTGTGACCAGAGACAACAGCAGCGTCTCCCACATGCCATTGCAGGCGCCCCATGAGGCAGCTATCACATAGAAGAGGGCGCTGTCATCGCTCGAGGGTTTCCAGCTGGACAATGCGAGCAGCAGACACGAGTGAAAGAAGAAGCCGGCCACTGAAAAAGTGAGGTTAAGTTGAGGCAACATTAGTTAACTTTCCCTATGTATACCCTTTGTGGCTAGGAATACTTACATATGACCACAATTCGCTTGGTGTGCCGCAGCAGCATGCTGAGCGTGCAGGAGACAATGAGCTGCATCAGACCCATGCCAACGAGGGCGCCAGCGATCATGCCTATGCCCAGGGAGCAGGAGACAAAGGCGCGCAGGAAATCGCCCAGCATGTAACCCTGTTCGGTGCCCACGAAATAGGCCATGGGTCCGGCGAAGAGCAGCGTTTCCGTAACATCTTTGGCAGCACGCTCGTGCCGTCCGCCCGTGCTCGTGCTGGGCAACTGGCGACCCTGCAGCAGCGACACGAACAGAGCGATAAGCGAGAGCAGCACATACAGCCAGAGCAGCGATTGGCCACCGGCACGGGAACCGCTCTCAATGAAGCCAGCGAAAATGGAGCGCGTATTGTTGTCCCTAGAGCTGCCGAGCCAGGCTAGCGCAACGGCCTCTTGCAGCGGACACATATCCGCACCGCAGATGCGTTCCCCATGCTCGTTGCGATCATAGAAGTCCTCTGGCTGTGGCCAATTGGTTGGCGGCGTTGCATTTCCCTCGTTGCCACCTGTCGAGCAGCTCCAATCGTTGGCATTGCACGTCAGGAGTAGCGATGCCAGCAGCGCCCCCATAATCAAGCCCAAATCCTGTGCAGCACGAAACCAACGGGCCAGACGACGCACCTTCTGATCGCGATTGCAGAACATCTTATGCTCCTCATGCAGTGCATCCGACGGTGTCAGGGTCTGTGCGGCGCTGCACTCGTGCTGGGAGCAGCTCAAGCGGCCGCCATAGTGGACAATCAGTGCCGACTTGCAACTATTCGAGGCGCTCACTGTGAAGCCCAGCAGCAGATATGCCGGCAACAGGGTGTAGATGGAGGCGTACAGATGCGACAGCAGGAACAGAGTGACAGCCAAGCAGTTACCCACCAGCAGCGGCGTATAGCCAAAGCGTCGTATCAGCCGTGTGCTGGGCAGGCTCATGCCAGCGGCCAGCAGAAAGAGTGCACTGAGCAGCAGCGATCCAATGTTGGGTCCAATGTGCAGCCATTGCTCGCGATGATGCCACACCGAACTGGAACCCTGCAGCGCCATGACGGGCAACAACACGGCGCACATGAGTCCATGTGCAATGCTCAGGCAAGTGAACTGACGCCACACTTTCTGACGCACATGGGCGGGCACCTTGTGCCGGCAATTGCGATTATTCAGCGTAATCAAGCGACGTATCGAGGTTGCACCAATGGAACTATTGATGGACTCGCGGCGACGAGATGCAGCCTGCAGTGCGGCCTGCACCTGATACGATGACACGGGATTGATGCGATGCGAACGCGTTGAGATCGGGGACGGAGAATAGGCGGTTAGATGCTGGAAAAGAGCAGGCAGAGGAAGCATGTGATTAGGAAGAGTCTATAGAAACGTTATACGTTATTAGATCGGATAAAGAAATAGAAATATTCGTCACATTGAAGGTTTTAGAATAATCTATACTATTTGATTTATTAACAAGTAAGGAAAGCAACAGTCGAGCGCACCCGACAGTAAGATACCGTTCGCCCAGATTCGCAAGAAATTATCACACTTTTATTTCCTCTGCACAAGTTCATCTGTCACATTTGGTTTAAATTAGATCTATCTTTGAATAGCGCCATCTACATATGAAAACGTCATAGCATTCAGCTTTATACACGCTACGGCTGAATCGCAGAATCGCAACGGTGACGTTACGACAAAACGTTGCAACTTTAATACTTTCGTCACAAAGCTAACTCAAAAATTTATGAATCAATTTTCAGAGGCGGTGGGCGTGGCACCTCAAATTTGAAATAACCTTCAGGAGCTTGTGATGTTTATACATCTTCATGCCAAATTTGGTGTCTTTAGCTTTTATAATAGCTGAGATCTGTGCGTTCACACAGACGCGCGACGGACAGACAGACGGACATGGCTCAATCGACTCGGCTAGTGATCCTGAGCAAAAACATATTTACTTTGTGTGTGTCTGCCACGCCTCCTTCTGCCTGTTACACACATTTCCACAAACTTGGTATACCCTTTTTTGACCATTTTCAATGGTCGAATAGTTAGTTTACTATCTTATCCAAACAACTCAGCTAGTTTTGTTATTTAAATTTTAAACAGTAATGCCTGCGTCTATTTAAAGACCAGTTTCTCCTTAAAAGAAATTTTTGGTTTCTGCTCGGAGGCCTAAGGCATTTCTAAGTAATATCCCAAGAAGTCAGCGCAGCGTTAGCTTTTATTGTAAACCCAAATTTTGATTTCTCAATTCATTCGAAAAGTCTTGAACAGATTTGCTCAAGCTTAATTCCCTCGAAAGGCTTGTTGAGAATATTTGTTAAACAAGGCATTTCGAAGTATTACACAAGGAGCTGCGACTTTCAGGACCTGACAATAGCTTTTCTTTATAATTCGAGCTTAAATTTCATTTCACACGTAGTTGGCGCTGTTTTTCGAATTCCTGGGAAATATCTCAAACAGAACTACCTGAACCTAATTTCGCTTTAAAAGAACTGAGAAGGTTGCATTATCAGACATTTCTTAGTAATACCAATAAAAATGTCAGTGCAGCGTTAGCGCTTTTCTTCCTAACCTAAGATTTAATAACATCTTAAGATGACGCAGTTCACTTTGATTTGCCCTATTCCTGTGAAAAATCTCCAACAGACTTGTCCAACTTGAGTTGCCTTCGCAATTCCAAAGAAAATCTCATGTGGTGCGACAGACGCAGGTTCCTTTTTCTTGTTCCCTGAATTTCCTTGAAAAGCTGAATTAACCGAGTCTATTTCAAGTTTGAGAAGCATTGTAGCAAATATACATATTATTATTTAATATTATGCTTTTTGTTCTCAGACATTTCCTGGTAATAACTCAAAAGGTTCAAGTAGCGACAAGCTTTGTTTAAATTGCATTTGCGTATGACGCAGTTGCGTCACATTTCGGATGTTCCTAGAAACGTCACTAACAGATGGTTATGAATATGCATGTATGTATCAGTATATACTATGGGAAATTTCCAAGTATTGGCTCAAAAGGGTCCGAGCTACAACATGAAATCGATAGCTTTTGTCCTAAGACTAAACTCAAATTACATTACCAACTGAACCAGTTGGCTTTAAAGCAAAATTCTATTGAAAAGTCTATGCCTCAGCATTATGCAGGGTATGTTTAATCAGGCATTTCTTAGTAGCATTCGCAGAGGTCCAAGTAAGATCTTAAGTTTAAATAACATTCCCTTATGTTGCAAATGGGAAAACCTATTGAAAAGTGACAAATTTATTTTAAATTAATTTCCATCCCACACAATTAAAGCGCTATAAATGGTGGGGGAAAATTTCAGGGTAATATGTCAAAAGCAGCCCAGCGTTTCAATGGCGATTTTCTTTAGGGTTTTCCGCTTAACTTGAACTCAAATTGCACTTGTTGATGACGCACTTCGCGCTGTGCTTTCTGCGAATTCCCTGGAAATGTCTCCAACAGATACGCGAAAGTTTATTTTAAGTTGTTTTCGCCTGAACAGGATTATGAAGCATTATGTTGTGAGGATGAGGAGGGATTTCCCTCTCTCTCTCTCTCTCTCTCGTGTGCGACTGCGATTGCTTTTCTGCAGAAAGTAAATTGCAACTTGCCGGATGACGCAGTTCGCTGCGATTTCTGGAAAACATCAACAACAGATTGACAGAGAAGGCAAATCTATTTTAAGTTGTTTTTTCTTTCTGTTTTGCGCCCTGACCTATGGCCCGGCGTGGGAAAGTCAATTAAGCCGCGTCACAAGCATCCAATGAGCCACATCAAGTGTCTTTGTTTGCCCTAATTACGTGCTGTGTGCCACGGCCATGGCGTGGGCTAATCCCCCCGCCCGACCCTCACCTCCTGCCCTGTCAAGCTGGAGTCGTATTGAAATAAATTGAAGCTGCAGTTGAATCTTCTTTGTGTCGCTCTCTTTGACTCTGGCGGAGACACAATTTGCATTATGCTTCAAGTGAATTCTATAAATAAACTAAGGCCGGGAGTTGGACGGACATGCAAAGATCCCATAAACACATAAACCCACCCACTGTCACTCACCTCCATCATTTGCTCATCCCAGATGTTTTGTCCGCCGCCCGAGCTGCGCGTTCGCGTTCGTAGCACGCGATGCCGCGTGGTCAACGAATGTCGATGCTGTTGCGCATGATGCGAGTGCTGATGCGAATGCTGATGCGAATGCTGGTGCTGATGCTGGTGCTGGTGCGTATGGAATGGATGCGGATACTTCTTGCCGGCCAGTCCGAGCATTGCAAAGCCGCTAAACGTGGTCATTGTCGTTGCCGATGCAGTTGTTGCCGTCCCAGTCGTTGCGGTTGCACTTGTTGCCGTTGCCGTCGTTGCGGTTTCTGCTCCACCCACACCCACACCCACACTCACACCACCTGCTGCCACTGTAGTTGTGTTTGTGGCTTGACTTTTGGTGCCACCAACGCTTAGGTCACCATTGCCACAACCATTGACCAGCATCGGCGTGGTATTCGTTGCCGTTGTCGTTAGACTAAGCGAGCCCCCGCCAATGCCCAGGCCAGCCATAATGTATGCATTGTACGAGGATTGCTGCAAGACATAATAAAGCAACAGAGCTGCAAATAAGAGGCTCGGAAATCCGTTTTGCGTCGTTATATTATACTATTCACATCATTCATAATAGAAAAACTGAGAGCTTAGTGCAATTAGAGCCGCAATGAAAAGGTTTACTTTGGCATGTCAAAGGACTTAAATCCTTGCAGTTGCCAGCGAAAGTCTTTAGCTTTCTCCATGACAATTTTATCTGTGCATATCAGTGTATATAACTTTTGAAAGCAATACGAACTCGTATTTATATAAATTTAATCATTTTCAATAAGCATCTCTATGCTCTGCCTAAAATCTGACTTTTCTTATGGGAACTAAGTATATAGTTATCTGATAGTTATGAAATTTGTAGAGTATGTGAAGCTAACTAAATTTTACAAAAGTACAGTTGCTCTCTAAACTAATATACCCTCTACAAGCATATAATACTTTATCAAAGCTTAAAAAACATAACATTTCTGAAACTGACTGCAAAAAGTATGCAACAGAAAATTGTAATTCTACCTCTACCTCAGTTCGGGCTAAGTGACGAAAATATGTATGACAAAATATATCTTCAAACATTTTAAAAAATATTTTTCAATCACTTTCAAACAGAATAATGTTTTTGGTAAATCCAAAATAAAGAAATAAACCAAGTAATGAAATTCTTTTAAGCTTCAAAGACTCAAAAGTATGCAATATATCGAACATTGCTATCGCTGCTATCGATCTTACTCACCTTACGCTGCTGCGCGAATAGGGAAAGACGCTCGCGTTCGCGACTTGTGTCTCTGGCGCGCTGCTCCAGCAGCAGCTCGTACTCGCGACGCTTCTCGCGCTTTCGCTCAGCTTCCTCAAGCTCGTGCAGATTTGGCAGGCTGCCCATTTTGCAAGGTTTAGCCTTTTTTTTTTTTTTTTTTAATTATATTTACAATATCGCTGTGATGCAGCTGTGATCTCAGTCTTTCGCAAAATTGCGCAAGTTTTTGTCCGTTATGCACCTTGTTTTTTTTTTTTTTTGTTTAAACTTGGAACGTTTTGATTTAGTTTCAGTTTGCGTTTGTTTTTTTTTTTTAATTTTTATGCTTTTTTGATATTTAATTTAGTTTTTGTTGATTTTATTTTCTTGTTACTAGTCTTATCACCAATTCAAGTCACTACAAGCCACTACCGATTTGTTCGCTTATGTACTTGTTGTCCGTTCGCTGTACAAGTCGGAAATGGTAAGCCAGGTGAGCTGCAGCCATGACTCAACTCAACTCAACTCAACTCCGAAGTTTGCAATGTTCATTCGTTCTTTGCCGATGCGCGCGATTAACTAAATGCGCCTTGGGCTTGCGCTAGTCCCATCGTTGTCATTGCCAGTGTTATCGGCAACGTTATCGTCGCTATCGTTATCGTCGCCGTGCTCGTACTCATTGCCTTTGCGGCCATTGCTACCGATGGCGCTGTTGTTGTCTGCATTCTTTGCTTTTATGCATATGCAGGCGCAGCAGCATCCCGTATGCACATATACATGTCTCTGTGTGTGTGCGTGTGTATGGGTGACTACTAAGCGCATAGCATTGGCGGGTTCATTGCTCGCTGCTGGCTGCCTTAGAGCAGCTGCAGCAGCCGCGCAGTCACTGCTTAGCGGTGTGAGAGTCGATGACGTCGCTAATGATGGGGGATATGCACCAGTTGCTCCTCAGCCTATCGATATGTTTACTTGCTGCGTGCGCTCTCCTCCTTAAGATGCTGGACAGCTTAAGACGTTTCACACACTGTTAATCGAGTAGAAGAAAATGATGAATGAAGAGCAAAGCAAAGCACGGCGCAAATGTTGCGATTTATGTATACGTTGAATATATAAATCAAAGTTCGCACACACACACACACGCGCATACATTTATTATTTATGTGTAGAGGCGTAACGAAGCGCATTGTGTGCAAAAGTGGAACAGTTGCTGACGCAGAAACTCGCACAATACCACGGGGGGGAGGGAGGTGGTGCAAAATTTATCTGTCCCATTCATGCGTTACCTTTTCTTGACCTCGCGAGCTGTTGACAGGCTGCAAACATGTCGCAGCGCACCCACACATGTCTACACACGCACACACACACACCCACACACAAACGCACACATGAGCTTCTATGCAAATAGAGAGTATACTTTTATGGGGCAGTGTCGATGTGTTGCGCACCTCGCTACGATTGACAGCGAGCAGACGAACACACACACACACACACCCACTAACACTAACACAAACGAGCTTGGACAAAGGCGTGCACAAAAAATCATCAGGTGTGTCCATTCTATGTACACACACGCGCGCCTAAACACACACACACACACACACAGGCAGACAAACCGGGCGTCTCAACGGAAGAGCGTAAGACGCACAAAGTAATTGAGGCGCACGCACACACCCACACAATGATATTTACATGTTCAATTTGAACTCGGAGCAGAACTTAATTTGCATTTACTGTGTGACTTCAGGACCTCTCGAAGTGATTTGCAAGTGATTTACCAAGCGACGACCTTGTTCGCACAGTGGGGTCGGTTGGCCATGCCAGTGCCAGTGCCTGAGCCTGAGCCACAACCCCCAGGGCTGCCTGACAGCGCCCAGCAGCCAGTGAAGCGTAGTTAAGCGATTGCACGCCTCCGTTAACCGGGCGGCCAAGTCGAATAATATGTGAATTAACACACACACTTACACGCACACAAACGCAAACGCACACACATGCGTAACGAGACAAGCGTGCTGCAAAAAAAAAAATACGTAAAAAAAGCCAAACAAAGTACATTGTACATACATAACGAGCAGACAAAAATACCGCACAGACACACGGGCGTGCACACGCACACACACACACACACACACATATATGTATGCATGTATGCGCAGTTAAATTCTCACACATACATACCAATGCACAGTGTTTTGTTTTCCTTTTGCGCTAATTTATCCACTTGCAAATTGTTGATCAAAAACAAAAAGAAAAAACTATTTGGAAAACGATTTGCGTTTCGTTTCGAATTTTTTTACTTTTCTTCTCGCTTGCCTCACAAGGCTTCGCTTCAGCTACAGCTACAGCTACAGCTTCAGCTTCAGCTTCAGTTTTCAGCCTGACGCAAACTCCTCAAAAAGCGCACTGAACCAAAACTGTGCCCACTGCTGCGGCCGTTGCTGCTGCTGCTGCTGGCGCTGCTGGCGCTGCTGCTGCTGCTGCTGGCTGCTGCGGCGGCTGCTGTTGTCATCTTGGCAAGGCGAGAATGTCCCTCGCCAGGCAGTGACATGCGCACTGATTGATGTTGATGCCATGCCCACTGTTAGTCCCTTATGCCACCCCCTGCACCCCACGCCAACGCCAACAGCTTGTGGTTGGATGTCCCTGCAAAATAGAGCTCAAATATAAAAATAGCCTTCCCCCCGTATAATGTAATTAAATCCCAACTAGTTGTTGCATTTTGAATGCTTTTAATTAGCTTGGATTTCATAAAAAATTAATCCGTTTAACTGTTACTTACAGTTAATTTGAAAAGAAATGATTGAATGAAATAATTTCTTTCATTCTTTTAATATGAAAACATGATGAGCAATTGAAAGTAATGCATAAAGACTTAACTAAACCCCATTGAATAGATGCCAAGTTGCTATAAATACTCAAACTCAACTATGAACTAGTTAAAGTTAAATTCGCTCCCATTTGTAGCTAATTAAAATGAAACTATTCAGATGAAGCTATTTGTGGAATATGTTACAATTTCGATAAAGTTTTCAAGGTTTTTATCACATACTATAACCATCAGGCGAAGGTAAAGATATTGACTAATTATCACTAATTAGGAAAGGAATTCAAAGTTCAGCTAAAAGTTCAATTTTGAATTGCTAGTGTGCATCCGCCCTAAAAGCGAACAATAACAAACAGTTTAAAATTGCCCAATTCGATAAGCCACATGTAATCGATTTCAATTAATTAATTGTTTAAATGCTTCGCCTTTATTTTAATCCATCAATTTACAAAGTACCGTTTTAAATGCTATACAAATAAAAAAAAACAATTTCAGCTTACAGCGACAGTTTAAAATTCACGACTTCGATAACACATATGTATGTAATCGATTGTAATTTCAATCGGTTGGAAGTTAAATGCAATTCTGGTTGAAACTTTTTTTGTTCCCGTTTTCATATTTTGATTTTCATCTTTCTGTGTTTGCGCCCAACTAGCTGAGCTTTAAAGCTTTTGCAGCAGAATGGACGAGGCGCCACCGCCGCCATTGCAAATGGAGGCACAGCCCAGCTCGCCGGACTTGAGAGCGTGTGTAAGATGCGTGACCAGACGAGCACCAGACATACCAATGGGATGACCCAGAGAGACGGCGCCACCGTGAATGTTCACCTTTGCTGGATCGACGTCCATTTTGCGAATATTGGCCAGGACGACCAGGGAGAAAGCCTCGTTGATTTCCCACATGGCAACATCCTCCTTGCGCACACCGGCACGCTCCAACAGCTTAGGCACAGCCAGTGCGGGTGCAATGGGGAAATCAATGGGATCTGTCTCAGCATCCTGGTAGGATACAATGCGTGCCAGAGGCTTGACACCGGCACGTTTCGCTGCCTCGGCAGTCATCAGAACAACAGCGGCGCCGCCATCGTTCAACGTCGAAGCATTGCCCGCGGTGACAGTGCCGTTTTCACGCTGGAACACCGTGGCCAGTTGGCCGAACTTGTCAAAGTTAACGCGCTTGTATTCCTCGTCCACAGCGATAATCTGTTCGGGCTTGCGCTTCAGCTGGATCTTGACGGGCGCAATCTCAGCGTCAAATGCCTTGTTATCCCAGGCCTTGGCCGAACGCTTGTATGACTCAATGGCGAAGGCATCCTGATCCTGACGTGAAATCTGCATCTTCTTGGCGGTGTTCTCGGCACAGTTACCCATGTGGAATTTGTTGTACACATCCCAGAGACCGTCGAGGACAATGCCATCGGTGAGATTGACGCCACCGTAGGGCGTGGCACCGCGCTTCATGTAGTACGGCACGTTGGACATGGACTCCATGCCGCCGGCTACCACAACATCGGCTTGACCAAGCATCAGCGACTGAGCACCCAGCATAACCGACTTCATGCCCGAGGAGCACACCTTGTTCACGGTGGTGCAGCAGACGTTTGTAGGCAAACCAGCGAAAATGGCCGCCTGGCGTGCCGGTGCCTGGCCCAGACCAGCAGACACCACATTGCCCATGATCACCTCATTCACATCGGACTTGGCAATGCCAGCACGTTCGATTGCTGCCTCGATGGCCGTGGCACCCAGTTGGGTGGCCGACAGCGGAGCCAGCTGGCTCTGGAAACTGCCGATGGGTGTGCGAGCGGCGGAGACAACAACAACATCGTTGATCTTTGAACTGTAGCGACGGGCCTGGGCGCACAGCTGTCGTGTGGTGGCTTGCAAAATCTTGGACATGGTGGAGGATAGCTGCTTGATGTAACTTACGAGATGGATACAGGCGGACTGGTTTCACAAGCAACGTGCTTAGCAGAATATTAACTGAATCTGATTACAGTTCGAATAATATTAAGGCAAAACCTGTTGCGCCACTTGCGTAATGAGCCGTTGGCAAGATCAGCTGTTCCAGTGAACAGTGTTGGCAAATCGCGGAAATTGTACACGCATTTGCAGCAACTGCATCGGTATTATGTAAATTTTTGCACCTGTTCTTAATGGCATCGCGTAATTAAGTGGTAATTTTTGAAATTAAAGCAAAATATGAAATTTAAAAGTATTATACATATATGGGAAATTAAATAAATCAATAATTTTAAAGCAGAGCATAAAAGAGTTTAGGCATTTGTATGCAGCAATGCAGCAGCTGCCCAAAAAATGGCTTTTTCAATGAATAAAGCCAACTGTATTGAAATATTTTTGTTTTATTTAAAAAATTTGATATCTATTTAGTTGTTTGTGCAAAAATTTACCAATGCAAATTCTAAAACAGTTAAACTAAACTATTCGGCATATTTTGTTGGTGTTTTCCGCTTTGCAAGCTACGGTCACACACTACTTGCAACTGCAAAACAATAACAAGAGAGGGCTACACACAAACATTACTTTGCCGCCTACCGCCAACCGCCCGCCCGCGCGCGCTCGAACTCGCATTGATTCATTTGTACGCCCTGGGTCCGAGAAAATCTGGTTCTAGTTCTGATTTTGGCCTGTCTTATAGCTGCCAGCTGCCAATCTTTGTTGCATTCAGGCCATCGCGCATCGTCTCTGGCCTTGTGTGCGTCTGTTTGCATCTGTGTGTGCACAAAAACGGCGTTTATTAATTTTTTTTTTCGCTCTCTTTCGTCCGTTGCGCGCATGTGAAATAGATATATATACATGTATATATAGTTTGTGTTTGAGTTGAAAAAACAACAAAGTGAAGGCAGACGAGCCATGTGTACAGCATAAATATTATTATTATTACAACAACAACAACAACAACAACAACGACGACCACATCAACATAGACAAGCAGCATCAAGCATTAAATCAACTGAAGCGCAACAGCCACGGCAGGAGAGTTGGACGGACCGACGGACGGACGGACAGACAAAAGTTGACGCAGCGTGAACGCAAGCAAGAGGGAGATAGAAAACAATAAGCAATAATTAATGCAGCGACTCTGCAGCGATATCTACCGACAAACATAAATGTTCATTGAATATGTATGCATATGTATTATTAAGCTAGAGTACAATATAGTTCAAATTCAAATCAATAAGCTGTGAAAAATATCAGCTGCGAATTCGTATACGCTTATCACGCAACAGTAGCAGCCAAGACACAAACAACACAGCAACAACAACAAGCACAGCCAAAAAGTATTACACACCAACAACGCAAGGGACAAACAAGCACACGCACACACACACTCTGACAAGCCCAAGCACGCACTTATTACGCTGTGCCGCCGCCCCCCACAAGAAACAAGCGTTAAAACGTAAAGCGAGAAAACAAAAGCAAGCAAGAAAGCTAACGGATTGCATTGAAAAGCAAAGGGGGGCAGTACAAAGACGAAGAACGCCCACTGCCAGCTTCAGATTTAGCTCCCACAGCATCAGCAGCAGCAGCAGCAGCAACAACAATAATAATGGTAAGTCCAGATCTGAAGTTGTGCGCGCCTTTTTGGAACTCGCACCAATACCAAATGCGGCAACGAGGCAGAAACCACAAACACCCACACACACACGCACACACACAGACGCACACAAGCGCTGCCTCAGTCGCTGCTGAGCTGCCTGGCGCATTCAAATCGCAAATCGCGTTTCAGTTAACGCGCCGATTTTGTGGCCAACGGGCTGCTTTTAACGCTAATTTGTGTGGCCAGCAACATTATTGCATTTTATGGCATCATTTGTGTTGCCGTGATTATTGCAGAACATACATAAATAAACGTATGTACGTTAATTGCAGTTTATGCATATCGAATCGACGTTTCGTTAATCGTTAATCGATCCCTCAACTCAACTCGCCTGGCCAGTGTTGTGTGCTATCGTTAGACAATGTTTGTTGCATTCATGCAGGGTGCTTGCCGTTTATTGTGACCTAAATTGATTACGCGCCCCCCTCTCTCTCTCTCTCTCTTACATATGTCATAGAAAGATTAGAGTAGAATAATTCATGCGATAATGAGACAAGGTTGTCTCACTCGATTTAAAAAGAGCTTGAAATGAATCATATCATTTCCATGAATCTATAAACATTTAATAAGGCTAAAATTATATTTGATTTACAAACTGGTTTCCAATCGTTTGTCATGAATTGAAGGAGGCGTGCTATTATGACTCTATAGTTATCGAAATAAAAGAATATAAAATATTAGCAAAATGTCAATTAGATTAAACAAAGTTTTTTGGCAACGCACACATAGAAGATCTTGATTATAAATTCAATTCGTATGGAATAATATAATTAAATATTTGTAATAGGTCACAACAATTGCGGGTGTTTTCAAATGCAACAATCGTTCGTCTGACGATTGAGATAAGGTTGCCCCACTCTTTAATCCAATTACCTCTCTCTCACTCACTCTCTAACACGCTGCCACTCTCTCCCTGTTTTTGTAGAGCTCACCGATCGTTACGAGACGCAGAGCTCAGCAAGCGAAGATACAAACTCGCGCCATGGTGAAGTCCAAGTTGGGTCCCACAACATCTACGCTATCGACGACGCTCTCGGCTGCATCGTCACAGAGCAATGTAAGCCATGTCGCTGGCAACGAGGAGCGCAAAACGAGTCCGGCATTGCTAGAGGCAAAACGTCGCGCCCGCAACATGCTCAAATCGCAGTCAGCCGTATCACTTGCAGCGCAGGAAAGTGTAACCGATATTTTTCAGAATGTAAGTATTATAAATTTCAAATATATATGGTTGCGTTAATCCTTTGCCTTTTCTTCCTCCGTCAGGCTGTCAATGCCAAGGGCATGCAACGCGGTGCCACAGCGCTCATCTATGATGAATCGATGAGCCAGCACCGTTGCCTCTGGGATGAGACGCATCAAGAGCGGCCCGAACGCTTTACGCGCACCCTGGAAAGGTGAGTGAATTGAGTACTTTCTGCTGCAACTCCATTTGATTGCCTTGCTCTCTCTCTTTGCAGGTGTCGGGAACTGAAGCTGGTCGAGCGTTGCCTGCAGCTGCCATCGCGTGTGGCCAGCAAAGCTGAAATCCTTAAACTGCATTCGGCGGAGCATTACGATTGTCTGGAACGCACTGCGGGCGTACAGGATGAGGAGGCTATGGAGGAACTAAGCTCACACTATGATGCCATCTATATACATCCGGTAAGGCCAGAAGAAGAGAGAGAAAGAGAGAGCAGAAATTCTTCCCTGTGGGAAACATTGATCCGAATCGGCATGGTATATGGTATAGGCAAGCAGCTATATATTATATACGTATATATATGCGATAAGAACTGATTATCATGCAATCGCAAACAAGTTGAGCGCAAAGCTAGCTGAAAATCAGCGAAGCGTAGAAAGACTGTACTTAATTAGCCTAGACATTTCTATCTATGTATCTTATAAACCGCAACTGTCGAGGCCTTCACTAAGGCTTAGATAGTTAAGCCAATTTGCAGTTGGAACTACATAAGATATATGTATTGACTAGAATTCAGTTGGTATAGACAGTTAGTAAGCAGGTGCAGTTAATTATGGCAACTACTATATCTGTATAATAAATGTAACTTCATTGATTGCTCATCTGGTATTCTCTTTCTCTCTTCACAGTCCACATTTCATCTATCGCTACTGGCCAGCGGCTCGACCATTGAATTGGTGGATCAACTGCTGACGGGCAAGGCGCAAAATGGCATGGCCATCATTAGGCCACCAGGTCATCATGCAATGAAGGCGGAATTCAATGGATATTGTTATTTCAATAATGTTGCACTGGCGGCACAGCACGCACTGGATGCACACAATCTGCAGAGGATACTGATAATCGATTACGATGTGCATCATGGTCAGGGCACGCAGAGATTCTTCTACAATGATGCCAGGTGAGTGGGCTGAATTTTTCAAAAGAGTTTGCATTGTATTTGTTTCGTCTACATACAGGGTGCTCTACTTCTCCATACATCGCTATGAGCATGGCAGCTTTTGGCCCAACCTGCAGGAGTCGGATTATCATGCCATTGGCTCTGGCCCTGGCACAGGCTACAACTTCAATGTGCCGCTCAATGCCAAGGGCATGGGCAACGGCGACTATCTGGCCATATTCCAGCAACTGCTGTTGCCCGTAGCCTTGGAATATCAACCGGAATTGATTATTGTCTCGGCTGGCTATGATGCAGCACTCGGTTGTCCAGAGGGTGAAATGGAAGTGACACCAGCATGTTATCCGCATCTGCTTAATCCTCTGCTGCATTTGGCCAATTGTCGTGTTGCTGTCGTGCTCGAAGGTGGCTATTGTGTGGAATCCCTGTCAGAGGGTGCTGCCCTTACGTTGCGCACTCTGCTGGGCGATCCCTGCCCCGTGCTGGTCGAGCCACTGCAAGTGCCCAGCATACAGTTGCGCAAAGCTTTGCTCAATTGCATTTTTGTGCATCGTCCCTACTGGCGTTCGTTGCAGCTGCAGCAGACCTATGCACCCGGCGAGACAGACGCGTCGAAATCAGCGGAGGAAGGCAACAAGTTGCATCGTGTAATGCGCATTTGGATGGGCGGACCACCGCCGCCGGAGGGACCACAGCGATATCCAACACGCGGCACTTCGGCACAGCTCAGTCCGGAGGTGGTGGCATGCAGTGCGGCACGTTTGCGCATGCTGCGCGCCGAGACGCAACTGAAGGTGCCTGCGATACGTGTCTGCTATGCCTATGACGAGCAAATGCTACAGCATTTCAATTTGCACGACGCAACGCATCCGGAGCAACCAAATCGGATACGACGCATACATCAATTGCATCAGGAATATCAATTGCTAAGCCGCATGCATCAACTCACCGCACGTGCAGCGACCACAGATGAGGTATGCTTGGCACATACACGAGCGCATGTGAATTCAGTGCGTCGTCTGCAGGATCGCAGCGAGGAGGAGTTACAGCAAGTGGGATCCGCGTACAATTCGGTCTATCTGCATCCACGCACCTTTGAGTGTGCCACCCTGGCCGCCGGTGCCGTGCTCCAGGCGGTCGACAGCATTTTACGTGGTGAATCGCGCAGTGGCATTTGCAATGTGCGACCACCTGGTCATCATGCCGAATCGCATCAGCCGCATGGCTTCTGCATATTCAACAATGTTGCCATTGCGGCACAATATGCGATACGGGAATATAAACTGGATCGTGTACTCATTGTCGACTGGGATGTGCATCATGGCAATGGCACACAGCATATCTTTGAATCGAATCCCAAGGTGTTGTACATTAGCATACATCGTTACGAGAATGGCGCCTTCTTTCCCAAGGGACCCGATGGCAATTACGATGTGGTTGGCAAGGGCGCCGGACGTGGCTTCAATGTGAATATACCCTGGAATAAGGTGAGTGTGTATGCTGCACTGCACTTCAATTGAATTCTGTCTAATATGTATGCGCCTTGCAGAAGGGCATGGGAGATCTGGAGTATGCACTGGCCTTTCAGCAGCTCATCATGCCCATTGCCTACGAGTATGATCCGCAGTTGGTACTGGTGTCGGCGGGCTTTGATGCCGCCATTGGTGATCCTCTGGGCGGCTGCAAGGTAACCCCAGAGGGCTATGGCCTCTTCACGCACTGGCTATCCGCATTGGCCGGTGGACGCATATTGATCTGCCTGGAGGGCGGTTACAATGTTAATTCCATAGCCTATGCCATGACCATGTGCACAAAGACGCTGCTGGGCGATGCAATGCCGACGCCACAGTTTTCACTACCTGCAGCGCCACGCACACCCACGGTAGCCTTTCAGAGTTGCATGGAGACGTTGCAACAATGCGTGGAGGTGCAGAGCGAACACTGGAAATCGCTGGTGTTTGGCTACAAACTGCCAGAGTCTGTCATCGGAGAGAATAACAACGAGGATTTTCTTGCTGCTACCTTGGAGCAGTTGAATATATCAAATGACAATCCACAGGGCGCCAGTGGCGGCAGCGTGGACGGGCAGCCCGATTGTGGCCAGGAGCGGCCCAGTGGCAGCAAACCCAAAGTGAAGGTAAAAACGTTGAGCGAGTTTATGGCCGAGCACAAGGAGGTACGAGCACAAAGCATGACGAATGAATGCAATGGCAGCTGAAGCTGCACAAGATTTGCAACTAATTACGTAATTTCTCTCCCTCCCTCTCTCTCTGTCTATATATATCCCCCTCCCTTGCTTAACTGCTGCTTGGCAGGCACTCGAGCAGCAGGAAATGTTTGCCATATATCCGCTCAAGAGCTGTCCACATTTGAGTCTACTGCGTCCGGAGAAGGCGCCAAAATGTAAGCGAAGATCACAACAAAAACAAGAATTATGAAAAATTATGCAATGTGTTTACTCGCTGTACCCATCATGTTTTCTGTCTCTTTTCTTTTTTTTTGTATATAAATATTTCATATCTCGCTTGTGACTGTCTATACCATTCGATCATTGAAAATGGTCAAAAACGGGTATACTAAGTTTGTGCAAATGTATGTAACAGGCAGAAGGAGGCCTGGCAGACCCTACAAAGTAGCTAGCCGAGTTGATTGAGTCATGTCCGTCTGTCCGTTTGAACGTCTAGATCTCAGCTATTACAAAAGCTAGAGACACCAAATTTCACATGAAGCTTCCTGTATACCATAGGTAGATCGAGTTTATTTTCAATATTTGCTGCCACGCCCATCGCCCACGCAAATCGATCATTTTTGATTATTAGGAGAACTATTGAATTCCAAATTACAGTCCGATCGGATAAGAAACACAAAAGTTTTTGATGGAATTAAATGTGTGATAATTTGTTTTGAAACTGTGCGAATGGTATCTTACAGTCGGGTGTGCTCGACTGTAGCTTACTTCACTTGTTTCTTAATATATTTGCATTTTGTATTTGTATTTTTCTTAATGATCGATCGATGCTTAGCTCAAGCAGAGCATTCATACCATGTTAGCTATAAGGTTAAGCATCGTGTGTATATATAGTGCAGCTTGCATTTTGCTATGATTTTATATGCTTTGTTATCTTCTTCTTTGGCTTTGTTTTATTTGTCGCTCTGTTGCTTTGCTTGTTTACTGCAGTTTGCAGTTTTTCTTTAATGCAATTAATAATTCAAATTTTCTCTGCTCTTTCCATGCACCTGCCTCGACGTGTGCATCCACAGCAATAGATACAAGTGGCGCATGCGGCGTCTGCGAGTCAACGGTGGAGAATTGGTTATGTCTAAGTTGCCTGGCCATCGGTTGCGGACGTTATATCAATGAGCATATGGAGCAGCATAGTCGACGGGAGATGCATCCGCTGGCGCTGAGCTTCTCGGATTTATCTGTATGGTGTTACGAGTGTGGCGCATACATTGATCATCCCCTGCTCTATGTATATCAGAATCTGGCACATTTGCATAAATTCGGTGAGGCCATGGCATGGACACATAACTGTGTGCAGCGTGCGGATGGCTGCTATCCCATTGAGGATATGAGCAACAATACTGAATGTTGCCTGCACTTGGAACACGATAACTGACCCTTGGTCTTGCGTGTGCTAAGCATCCTTACGGATCTATTGTGCACGCTTTGTCCGCCACTGCGACATGTGCTGCAGTTTGTTGCGGAGCGCATGTCGCCGCTGCTGGAGCGCATTTACCTTAAACTGCTCAACTATTTTCTGGCCAACTGAGCACGGCGGCCGCTAAAGAAGAAGACCAAACGTAAAGATAACCAAATTTCACACCGTTGATACTATAGACATGCGAGGCGTTGTCGCTGCGTTGATATACAAATTATTGTTAACTAGGAAGCGATTGCAGATCCCATATAGATGCAGATCCTTTTATTGCTCCCTCTAAAATACACATACATATAAAGATTGTTAATAACAGAAAAACAAAAAAAGAAAATGTTATCAATGTAAAAAAAGTGACTAATAAAACATGCAGAAATTATTTATAAATTTAAAAGAATCTTCTCAAGCTGTTTGCGTGGAGGCGAAGCAATACATTTATTTAGTTAACAAACTTAGGTAAAATATTGAAGATTTGCGTAGTAATTTATTGTTTTTTTGTTTGCTTTGCGTGCGATTTTTGATTCGCATTTGCTTTGCGTTTCTGCGCCTGCTTTTTGGGCCTGGCACGTCGTTTGCTATCGCTATCGCTTTCACTTTCACTCTGACTATCAATCTCGCTCTCGTCCTCGCTGTCATCTGAGTCCAAGTCCTCCTCGCTGCTGCTGTCCGCTGCAGCCTTCGCCTTCGCCTTTGTCTTGGATTTGGTTTTCGGTTTTGATTTCGATTTCTTCTTAGCATTGTCGCTGTCGTCGCTGTCATTGCTGCTGCTTTCACTAGCCTCATCGCTGGCATTCTTCTCTGCATCCTTTGTGTCTCCCTCGTACTCAATGGACACAAAGGTACGTGGTTTCAGTAGCTCAAGCTCAGCGTCCTCCTGTTTGTTTGTTTCTTGCTGCGGTTGTGGCTTCTGTGTTAGTTGTTTCTTCGGATTTTGCTGCGTTTGACTTGGTTTACCAAACTGTTTGGTGTCCAGCAGGCCCAGACAGGTGGGTCGGCAATCGATGTTGCCGCTGGCAATCTGCTGCAGTTGCTTCTCCTCGATGTTGCAGGTCCAGATTTTGATTTCGCCAGCGCTGTGGAGAGTCGCACAAACAGTGGAAGGCAATGACAAGCTGGACAAAGTTTGGTACTCACCTGGAGATGGTCACCAGTGTCTCGTTCAGATAGGCCATGCCCTTAACTCGTGTTTCGTGCGCCACTATCAACGCATTCTGTGTGAAGGACACAAGCAAAGGAGGTTACACGGGGCAACTTAACCATGCATCGATTATACTCACGGGTGCATCCTCGCTGGCATCGTCATTCAGTGATATCCAAGCTATGCTGCCATTTTCCAAGCCCACCAAGCAATCGACTTCACTCAACCAGGCTACACAAATGGGCTTCGATGGCGTTTTGGTGTGCCGCAAAACGCTGGCTGTCTCAATGTTCCAGATCTCAATTGCCAGTGGACCACTTAGCGTAAAGTGTTTACCATCCGTAGACCATGACAAACAATCTGGGCAGCTGCCCAGTGTGCGTTTACTCTTCAGATTGGTACGGTACGCAACGCGTCCCTTGACCAAGTTCCATGTGTTTAAAATTTGATCACCGCCCAGTGATAATGCCAGACGACTGCTTGGATGGCAGGCAATGTGTGTCACAGGACTGCCGGCGTGCGCCTTGCGCCAATCCCCCTCCGTTGTCCAGGTGCCAACGCGCGTTGCCATCATATGCCCATCGGCACTGGCGGACAGCAGATGTGTCAGATCTGGTGAGAAGACCACGGCATTGATGGTGCCAGTGTGTGAGTGCAGAATATGCGATTGCTTGCGTGTACGCATATCGTAGATAAAGATACGATCATCACTTCCACCACTGGCTACCCATGGTCCTTGCACCGCCACGCATTTCAGCGAGCCGGCGTGCGATTTGTCGGCAAACGTCGCTTTCAACTGCAACTTGTCGTCGTTCTGCACCAGCTGATAGCCTAGTAGGAAGTCCGTGTAGGTGCCCACTATTATCTCGATATCGGGCAACATTTTATTCTTAAATTCTATACGGAAAAAATTATTTTCTACGCTGCACTCCGCTGCGCTTGCTCAAATTTCAAATTGTTTACGCCTAACACGTGCAGCTGGCTTGGCACAGCTGATAAGCGATTGCGCTATCGAGTAATTATGTTATCGATTGTTGAAAATTCAAAATTAAGCGCTTTATAAATATGCAATTGTAAATAATTTTTATTAGATTAAACTATGCATTTGTGTTTCTCATATTAATTTAATTATCCATACAAGATATATAAAACAAATTTACACACAATGCTAAAAATCATTTATTAAACTATCTGGCAATATCACTGCGTGTTCAATAAGATATTTTACAACACTCGCAGATCTCTAATATAGGTGCTTGATAACGATTCACTTTAAAATCGATTGATTTTTTATTCAAATAGATCGATTTAATTGTACAGCGTATGCAAATAACAGTTTTTAAAGCTGAAATTTATTCAAATCCAAATTTACTCTTTAAAAATATAATTTAACTACTATATATCCCACCATTATGTTTCTTAACTGCTTTGCAAAACCTTTGAGAAGGCTTTGAAGTGTAATTCAAAAAGAATCCCTCAACTGAGTTTATGCATTGAATTTTCCGTCTGAATTCAAACATACAATGTTTTTACTTTGTGCGGAATTTTAAAATTTTATGAAGTTAAATTATCTGGGCAGCGAGATGATGGGCCACAAAGTACTGAAACTGATGAAGCGACAATATCGCCAATGCTTCAATACGTCAGTCGGAAAAATGCAAATGGTTTGTGGCAAAGCTTAAACATTTATCTATATTGATATATATTTTGATTTACTTGTCTATGCTGCTAATGCAGCGCAATTTCAGGGTCTCCGTCATCGGCGCCTCTGGCGGCATTGGTCAACCTCTGTCGTTGTTATTGAAAAATAACAAGCTTATCTCTCAACTGGTACTACACGATGTGCATATAGTTGCCGGAGTTGCTGCAGATTTGTCGCACATTTGTACAGCGACACCGGTGAAATCGTTTCAGGGTCCAGACGATCTGGGCAAGGCCGTTAAGGGAGCTGACTTGGTTATCATCACAGCCGGCGTGGCTCGCAAGCCGGGCATGGATCGTGAAGCTCTGTTCGGTGTGAATGCCGAGGTTGTGTCCAAATCGGTGTTGGCTATAGCCCACAACTCAGCGAATGCCCTCATAGCAATTGTCACCAATCCGGTCAATGCGCTAGTCCCCCTCGCTGCCGAGGTGCTTAAAAAGGAATGCGCCTACGATCCGAAACGTCTGTTTGGTGTCACCACGCTGGATGTGGTGCGTGCGCAGACCTTCATTGGCGGCATACTGAATGTCGATCCGGGCAAGGTGCAAATACCGGTTATCGGTGGACATGCTGGCATCACCATTATGCCCATCCTATCGCAATGTAAGCCGTGCTTCTCGGCCGATGATAAGTGCAGGGCGGCGGTGATAAAACGCATTCAATTTGGCGGCGATGAGGTTGTCAAGGCCAAGGATGGCAAAGGATCTGCCACGCTATCGATGGCCTATGCCTCGGCCCGGTTTGCCAATACCCTGCTGTTGGGTCTCGCCGGCAAGAAGGCACCAATCGAGCCCGCCTATGTGGAGTCTGATGTGACGTGCGCCAAATTCTTTGCGACACCTCTTTGTTATGGTAAACAGGGAATCGAAAGGAATCTTGGACTACCCAAGCTGAGCAATTCCGAAAAGAAGGATCTTGACAAAGCCGTTGAGGAATTGAACAAGTCCATTAAGAATGGCATAAGTTATTTGGATAAAAAGAAAAAGTGAACTTTAATCCTATAAATAAAACAATAATGTCATGAAATAGCTTAATAAAACTGACCGCAGCTAACCGCTCAAGGTTTTGGTGAAAGTTGTTAGGTTAGGTTAAGTGAGTGGGGTAAGGTGAGTTGAGGTTAGGTTAGGTAAGGTTGAGTGGGGTGAGGTTACATAAGGTGAGGTTAGGTTTGGAAAGGTTAGGGTAGGTAAGGTAAGGTAAGGCTAGGTTAAGTTAGGTTAGGTTAGGTTAGGTTAGGTTAGGTTAGGTTAGGTTAGGTTAGGTTAGGTTAGGTTAGGATAGTTTAGGTTGTGGCTTTTTCTGTATGGTTCGTTTTCTTTTTTCTCTATAAAGTGACTTTCTTGACATGGTAAGGTGTAATGGGAGTATTGTGCTCAATTTGGTATACAAGACAAATTAACCAACTTATGCACTCCGTTTTTAAGAGTTTATGCAGAGACTACAGGGTATTTAACAGCAGAGCACATACCTACAACAAACTACAGTCACCGATTCCCTTAGAACTTGACAAAACGATGGCTGATAAGAAAAAAGTTTACTGATTGAAAATAAAGGGAGAAAGAGGTAAGAAAGAGTAGACAACAATGCAGGAGAAAAAAGGGCAAAAGGGAAAAAGGGGTAGAAGGGGGGAAGTAGAAGCATAAGATCAGAGTTTGAATCATTCTTAAATAAGTCGCAGTGGCAGCTTAAGATTTTTTCTTAATCGAAATCCTCGAGAAACCAATGCAGCACCTGGCGCACCTTGGGATGCCACTGCAAGCTGGACAGACTCTTAAGTAGTTCAAATGCTGCTGCCGGACAGACATAACGGTCACAGCGAAGAGCTGCGCTACGCTCTGGCGCCAGTTTGAAACCCTAGATGGAGGCAGGTCCTTTCAGGCAGTTGCTGCTTGCTGCGTTTATCTGACGAACGCAATCAGGGTCAGTCGCAGGCCTCACAGCTTGCCCGCTCTCGGCTCGGCCACTCAGCCAGTCCAGGCCACTCGCCCCTGCCCAACGTCAACGTCGCATCGTGATCGTCAGACCTTTTGTTCGCTAATTTTTTTTGTCCAACTTACTGAAACTTAAAACCTCTTCGTTTGTGTGCCGGATCTCAAGCAGTGGGAAGGGGTAGGGAATTCTTTAAGATTGCCACTGGGGTTGGAGATCCACTTGGCCAGACGAACAAAGCGTTGCGGCGTTTCGTTGCCGTGTCAGAAGTTCGCACAAAACTTGTGAACTTGTCGACGGTTTACTGTTGTGTTTGTGTGTGTGTATGGGTACTGTGAGATCTCATTCTTATTAGTGAGATGCTCTCGCCTAGGCAGGGTATTGCAAATGGGGAAGTAACTAATGTAAGGTCTAATGGTCTTGGTATACTGAAATGAGGGATAACCCATCGAAAAGAAACTAGATAAACTTCTTATGCTTGCTTAAGGTTGCTGTTTTCCTTGGAAATCTAAGTACTGTCCCTGAGTACTAAGTACTATATAGTCCGCGATCAAGGGGATCTCTTCATAAAGGGCACAAAGCATACGATATAAGCAAAACCTTTGCTTTCCAGTTGTAAGAGCTCTTCCATGCCGCGTTGTAGTTAAAAAACCTTTCCTCTTGAAATTTCAAACTTATCGATATCGGAACATACTCTATATACGTATATACCACACCACTATCGATCGGTTTTGTAGCGTATGCGAACTTTGGCACTTCTCATTTATACGTTGTCCTCCTCTCCTGTTGTTGTCCTTTCCGAAAAAGGTTTGCGGCGCCGGAAATGTCGCAGACTATCCCACCAATTAGCCCGGTTGCAGCTGCAGTGAAGATCGCCACGCCCATCAAACGTCCGCCATTTTGTACAGCAGAGCGGAATCCGAGAGCAGGAAGTCAGCAGGCAGGAGCCACAGCCCCGAAGACGTCAAGCTGGAAACTACCCTGGCACCAAAATGGCGTGACTCGGCAAGCAGAGGCCTCGGACCTCGTGCCGCATGGCGTAATGAGGCATCTAGATAAGCGCGGCCAACATGCATAGATAATGTGCCGTATAAGTGCTGCGATAAAGTATATACGGTATACAGAATATATATATAAAACGTTTCTATTGTGCCCGGCCAGGGGTCAATCAAAGTTAATGCATAAACAATGAAAGCCTTTTAGCCAACCTAATGGCCAAATGGGAATTGCGCCGCGCTGTGTACTGTGGCTATGCCAGTTGCACTGTGGCACGTGGCACGGCTGGACTCTGGCTTCGTGCTAGTATGTTCGTGAAACGAAAATGCCGCAAGAGAAGTCGCCCATGGATGAGGGAGCTGCGGCTGGCAATTTTTGGCATCGCCTGCTGGACACGCTAATCATCTTTCGACGCAGTCTCATCTATCAAACCAAGGAATTCTTTCAGAACTCCACCCTACATGGTGTGCGTTATATAGCCGAAACGGGTCGTCCCATTGGCGAGAAGTTCATGTGGTTCTGTTTCACATCAATTGGGGCCGTCACAGCGCTGGTCATCATCATGAGTCTGTGGGAGAAATTCCAAACGAATCCCACCATTACTGGCCTCGATACGGACTTTCACAATCAGAACGTTGTCTTTCCCACCACGGTGGTGTGTCCGGAGGCGGCATTCGATCACGATAGGTCGTATCAGGAAGTCTACAAGACCTTGGCGTAAGTTGGGGATGTCTCTCTGGTTCTTCAGAGCTAATCTCTTTCTCTTTCTCTAGGAACTACGACGAGGAGAAGGCGCAGATGTTTGCACCCTTTCTGGATCTGCTGACATCGCTGAATTTCGATAACATACGGGATGCGGAATTGCTGGCTAAATCGATACCCATGGATCTGCTCGCCGATAGCACCATACGCGAATGGGCGTTCCGTGCGCAAATCTCCTGCGAGGACGCCCTCTTGGGCTGTAAATATCGCGACGAGGACATCGTTTGCTGTGAGCACTTCGAGCCTGTCTACACGGAGCATGGCTTTTGTTACGCCTTCAACAGTCGCTTCAAGTCCACCGCAAAGGAGGAGTAAGTGCAGCTGATCTTCTCTCTCTGTCTTTCTTTAAACTGTTCTTTGTTATCTGACATCAAGCGTCAAGACTGGCGCTCCGCATGATCTCTACGAGACGGACAAGAAGTGGGCGCTTTCCTTTGTGCCCAATGGCACAGCGCAGGTAAGTCAAGCTGCTATTCGAGGGATTCCCTATGTGTCCCGTTAGAGAATGCTTAGGATTCCTTCAATCATATCAATATTTTGACAAAATGAAAGGGGATAAGCCCTTTGGGAAACCACTACATTCACTCTTAGGGTTAATCTAAGTGTTACCCAATCATTGCCAGGTCTACATCTTCTCGAACGAGGAGTATTTTGGTGCCGATTTCAACGCACAGATCGACTGGGCCGAAGACACGCTGGTGGAGGTGCGCATATCGAAGAAGAACACCTACACCACAGACGATGCGCGTCAGTTATCGATTGGGCAACGCAAATGCATCTTTAGTGATGAGGTCAAGCTTAGCTACTTTCCGGACGCCTACACCTTCTCGTCGTGCATGAAACAGTGTCGCATGGCCAAGGCCATCAAGCTGTGCAAGTGCAATCCACCGTTCTACAAACCGATAAGTGAGCGTGTCGAACTCAGTTTGAATTGAGGAAAACTCACTCTCTCTTTCTCCCTCTAAACTCCCTTCTAGCTAATGTACCCATGTGTTCAGTCAAGGATTTTGCGTGCTTGAACGATTACAAGCTGAACATAACCAACATCAGGGATTGCCTGCAGTGTGAGCTTAGCTGCTCCAAGACTGTGTTCAACATTGACAAGCTGATGAAAGTGTAAGTAAGCTCTCTCCATGTCCTTCTGCCTGTCTGTCTGTATGAACACGCGAATCTGAGTTGATATGATAATTAGGGACACCAAACTGGGCATGAGAATTCGTTTATATCATATGTTAGACAAGTTTCTTTCACATTTTGTATGCCACGCCCACCGCCCCGAAAATGGGTAAAGAACGATTAGTCAAAAAAGTATTTGTGGTACAACTTTCTGTTTCACATTTTGATCGGACCAGAAACACAAAACTTGTTTGAGTAAACATAGCGTAGGGTATTTCATTGTCGTGCACGTTAGACTGTAGCTTTTCTTACTTGTTCTCTTTATATTTCCTTTCATCTGCTCAGCATGGATCGTGCTGATGCCTCCGGCGTGCTGGTCGAGTTTCTCACCTGGCCCATTATACGCTACAAGCGTGAGGTGCTCTTCGGCTGGGTGGATCTACTGGTCTCGTTTGGCGGCATTGCTAGTCTCTTCCTGGGCTTCTCGCTGCTGTCCGGCGTGGAGATCATTTACTATTTCACACTGCGCGCCTGCTGCATGGTCTACAAGAATCGGGTGTGTATGAAGCGCTAAACTGGCTGCATATGAAGACTAATCCCTCCCTCTCTCTCTCTCTCCAGCAAGAGCTGCATGAAATCGAGGAGCGCATACGCCATGAGCCACCGCCTGCCATTGATTTGCAGCTAAAGCTGCGTTCGCACGCCAGCTCGAGCGGCTCAAGCTCCTCCGCCACGTCGGGTTCGGCTGTGCTGCTAGTGCAGCCGGCGGCGGCGATGGGTGAGAAAGATGCCGACTTGGGTTATCTGGCCAGGCAGCGCAAGAGTGAAAAGGTTTCGGCCTCACTTACATTTGTTAGAGATGACACTTAGTTCGATTATTTATTGCAGGGTTATCTCAACTATTCGCGCAGTCTTTATCGCACACCGAAGGTGTTGCCGCAGCATAGCCTGGAGCGCAGCAAGGAAAAATGGCCGTACGATCAAGGACAACAGTATCTACCCTAAGAAGATGGAGATTCTCCCCCCTCCCCCTCCCCCGAACCCCCCTACATAACCTAAATGAAGCTTGAACAAAGCATAAGGCGTAACTGTAGCAACGAGCGTGAATTCAATAAAAAAATCGATTAATTATCGGCAACATACAAAACAATCGGCACAGTGAATGAATGAATCGTGAACTATATGAATATATATAACTATATATCTGTTTAATCTGCAACGCAAACACAACCCGCTAACGCTTTGAATTATTGACTTATCGTTATCGTTATAACCTATACAAATGTACAAGCCGCTACAAGCATTATATATATATATATAAAATTGGGTTCTCTATATTATGTGCACATCGTACAATAAATACTCAAATCGTTGTTGTTGTTGTTGTTTTTCTTGTTCTTCCTTTTGCCTAATGAACTCCGGCCGCGTCGCTCGTCGCGCTGCCCAATTAAACAAGTTTCGCGCTGCATATTTACTTGGCGGCAAGTTCACTGCACTGCGCCTATGCCCCCAACCCCCTCCCCGCACGGCTAACTAACCACAGCCAGTTCAACCCTCGCAACCGCCGCCTCCGCCTCGCGCACCCCCCCAAGCAGGCAAAGCAAAAAGCATTTTTCAGTTAACAACGTTGCCGGGTCATTGTTAATTCCCTAGCCAACCCCTACTGCGCCGCCCCTCGCTGCCCCCTCGTGCCAACAGGTGTGGCATGGGGGGGGGGGGCTGGCTGGCTTGTCGCTCCAGTTGTAGTTGTAGTTGCAGTTGTAAGCCGCGTAGTACGCGCGCCTCCTTCGCTGCCGCTTTGCCGCTATTTTCAATGCATTTTGTTGCCTACACGCCTACGGCTCTGCTGGCGTTCGTGGCGTATACGCGATTTCTGCAAATGAATGAAAGCCAAAGTTGCCGCACAGTATGTCTGCATGAATGGCGGCGGCGACGATGGCGATGGCGGCAATGGCGGCTCCACTCACATTGAGTGCCTTAGCTCAAGCCACTAAGCCACTCCACGACGCGCACCACTTGCTCGACTTGGTCTGGCTGCCACTATCTCTCTCCCTCTCTCTCTCTCTCTCTCTGGCGAGCTTTCAGCAGCTTTCTGAGCTGCAACTTGATCGTAAGCTCTTTAGTTGCTATAAACTTTCAATTAGCAGCTTAAAAGAATATTAAATCAATAGAATGAAAGCAAATTGCAATAATAAATTTATTATAATTTTTAAATTCTCAAAGAAAATTACAAATAATTTTTTAAGGTATTTAAATGCTATTAATTAAAAAATTATACTTGTAATAATTATTTCTTTACAAATAAGAAATAAATAAAATTAAATTGCAGTACTCAGTTTATTATAATATTATTTATTTAATTCTTATTTTGCTATTATAATTTTTATTTAACTTTCATTTTGCTATAATAATAATTAAAATAATAAAAATGTGAAATGAAAATTGCAATTATTTTTTAAAAGTAAATAACATAATTATACTCCTTGAATATTGAATGCATAAGATACGCGTTATTTTATTTAATTAATTAATTTTTTTAAAATTTTAAACTTTCTTTTTGGTGTTTAATTAAAATAACAAAAGTTATATTATTAAATTATATATAAATTAATTATTAATCAATTAAAATTCTTTTCAAAATATATCATATTTTATTTAATTTATGTATGATTTTTTTTTTAATTTTGAACTCTTTTTTTGGTGTTTAATTAAAATAACAACAATTTTATTATTAAATTATGTATAAATTAATTATTCATCAATTAAAATTCTTTTCAAAACATATCATATTTTATTTAACTTATGTATGGTTTTTTTTAATTTAAATTAAAATAACAAAAATTATATTATTAAATTATATATAAATTAATTATTAATCAATTAAAATTCTTTTCAAAAAAATCATATATTGTTTAATTTATGTATAATTTTTTTTTTAATTTTTAACTATAATATAAAATATAATAATAATATAAAATAAATATATATTTTTTTAATACTTTACAAAATAAACCCGTATTTTATTTAACTGATTTAATTGTTACTTGCATATCAAAATAATTATTATTTAATACAGACACACAACTTGCCGATATATACATATACATATGTATATATAGAAAGTTTATATATATTTATTTCCACAGATAATTTTAGTTCGTTTGCCTCAGGTTAGTTCTGTTTGCTAAGGTCTTGACAGGGTTAAAAACGTTTACACGGCAGACGGGGCGGCGGCATGAGGCGTTGCTGTTTGCGGGCATGTTGACAATGCGCGCGCACACACACACACACACACACACACATACTGAGAGAAAGAGAGGGACAGCGAGGCAGACAGACACAGAGGCATGCATAAATAAATTTAGCAAAGTTAATTGAAATAATTACGTTTTCGGGGCGTGTTGCGTTCTGGACCTGCTGCGGCTGCTTTCAGTGTCTGCCGTGATTGCAGCAACAGCAACAAAGGGCATAAAGGGTAGTCGCACTACGCAATACCCTGTAATTTGGATTTTTTATATAAAACACTTTAATAAGTCAGTCTAAGTTCGCACAAAGCATTCTATAGAGCGCATGCTGCATAAATTTCTATCTTTAGTCTGACCTAAAACTAAACCAAATTCTAATTTAGTTTGATACACCCTACGCCCTGGCTAATGCCAACGATTTCTGCGGGTTGCTTGAGCAGTTTGTCGCCTCATGAAATTTTCAAGTAAATCAAAATTTAATTTCATTTCGTTTCCTTATTTCATTTCAATCACTTGACGCGTGCATTGTACTTGCACACAATTACACACAGTACAGGCACACACACACACACACACACACACACACACACACATGCACACACACACACAAAGAGTTGTCTCGTCTTGAGCAGTTTGCTTGGCTTATTGAAGCAAGTTTCTGGCGATTGTTTCTTGCGCTGCCACAAGGGGCGTATACGCAATGGCAATAACTGCAAGAAGAGAGAGAGAGAGAGAGGGGGAAGGGGAGACGGGGGTGGGGAGGCTGCTGTGACGGCGTGAGTGTAAAACGGAAACGGAACGATTGTGGCGCACAGTGTGCAGTGAGTATGAAAAAATTGCACTTGTGTTAAACACGCAGCGACAACAATAGCGGGCAGAGCCAGAGAGAGAGAGAGAGAGGAGAGAGAGAGGAGAGAGAGGAGAAGAGTGAGAGAGAGAGGGGGGAATATAAAAGAGCAGCAAATAAATGTACGCAAGAAAATGGCGGCAAGCAAATGAGCAAGCAGTAAATGAGCAATGAAAGTGAGACAGAGCGAGAGACACAGAGAGAGAGAGAGAGAGAGCAGGGGCATAGAGCAGGTCAGAGGGGGAAGACCGAGCTTGATAGACAGCTTAATTAAGATTGCCAGGATAAGGCAGCCGCTTAAGCATTTTGTTTGTTCAACTTCAAGTCAAAAAAGTTTTTCGAAAATATTTCTTAAAGCAGGCCAGGCCAACATGGACAACATGGCTAAGTGATGCACATTTCATTTTATTTTGGCTTAAACACGATTCTCGATTTTCGATTTTCGATTTCGATTTCAAAGCTGAAAGTGCACACGATTCTCGATGAATTTATTGAAATCAATTTTCGTACAACTGCCATCAATAAAATCCAATGCGAGTGCAATAAAGAGCGAGATGGCAACAGTGAGTGTGTCTGTGTGTGTGAATGAGAGAGGGAGAGCGGGAGAGAGAAGGAGAGGGAGACGAGGTGGTGAAGCAACATGCTAGCAGCGTCTAAATAGATTTCAAAGTCGGCAGCAAAAAGTGTATCAGCTGTAAGTGGCCAAGGCGAGGAGCAAACCCGATTGCGAGGGTGGTTCGAAAAGTTGCGAGAGATCTTTGGAAAGAACGCTGCTAGTAGCGAAGAGCGAGATGAACTTGAAGATAGAGAAGGAGAGGAAAAGGGAGAGGGTAAAGCAAAAAAAAAATTAAGAACAAAAAGTGCGAGGTAAAGAGAAAGAGTGAGAGAGACAGAAGAGAAGAAAAAAAAGCGAATAAAGAACTAAACATGAGATGAATAGAGGGAAATAGAGAGAGAGAGAGAGAGAGAGAGAGAGAGAGAGGGAGGGAGAGAGAGTACTAAGAGCAAAAAAGACAAGTAGGATTAAAAGAGAAAATGAGCAAAATAAAAAATGAAGAAATGAAGATAAAAGATTTGGAAAAAGAAAAATATTAGAATATAAAAAATAAGCAGAAAAAAAAAGAAAAAAAAGGAGAAACCGTGAGCTAAAGAAAAGAACAAGAACGAAATGAAAAATGAGATTTAAAGAGTTAAAGAAGGCAAGCAGGAGCTAAAGGAATAAAAGAAGGAGACAATGCAAAAGGTTTAGAAAGAGAGAGCAATAGAAAATAGAAATAAAAGAGCGGATGAAAAGAAAGAGAAGGCAGTCAAGCGATAAAGATAGAGAAAAAGTGCGCTAACAGAGAAAGGGACAGCAATAATATATAATATACATTAGGCATATAAAGGTAAAAAAGATTCAAAAAGAAAAGTAGAAATAAAGCGAGAAAGAGACATAAGTTAAAGAGAGACAAAGATAAATATCGCTAAACCTTTAAAACCTAGAAACATAGTAGAACGTATGCTCTACCCTACAACATCTTACATTCTGTTGCTGCATCTACAAACTTTTAGAGCGACCCTCGTGCTAGCACCGCACAACCACAAGGAGCGAAATCCATTTGGCACTGACAACATGGCAAGTGCTGCGCATCCGCCACTGCCTGCGCCCTCAAGTAGAAGTCGAAGCCGTAGTCAGAAGGAGCAGCAGAAGAAGAGGGAGAAGGAGAAAGAGAGGGAAGAGTGCGGAAAGAGAAGGAAGGCAGCACGCGGAGGACGTGAGCAACGCTTTTCTATTGCAGCTCGTGCATTGATTGCATTGACTTTTGGCTGCAAGTCCATCGACCACGACGACGCACATTGTCTTTTTGACCGCTGCGAGTGGCAGAGAAAGAGATGGAGATAGAAAGAGTGTGTGAGAGAGAGAGAGAGATAGACAGTGGTAAGGGGGCGAATGCAATGCCAATGTCGAGTGCGAATGCGAATGCTAAAAACAAAAGTAAATGCACTTCGTGTGTGTGTTTGTATGCGTGTGTGTGTGTGTGTGTGTGTGTGTGTGTGTGCGTGTCTGTTGCGCGTGTGTGCGTGTGCGTGTGATCTGCTTGCTGCGATTAGAAAATGATTTACACCTCTGGCAAGGATAGAACTGGCTGCGCCAGTGCCAGAGACAGAGACAAGCAAAGCGCAGAGAGAGGGAGAGAGAGAGAGAGAGAAGGAGAGCGGAAGAGGGGCAGAGAGAAACAGGCCTGCACGGACACGAACGGACTTGCACTGCACTGCATGCTGCAGCTTCTTCCACTTGGGCCATGCTGCGCCGCCTCGTACTATGCAATTACACATTTTATTATTATTAACGTTAATGTCGCCCCTGGGATGGCTCTGACACACGCCCCCCCCCCCTCGCCCCTCCTTGCACATAAAAGGCGCTTATTAATAAGAAATTGCCATAAACTATGCTCAACTACAACAACAACAACAAGGAGGAGGAGGAGGAGGGGAGCATTTGCTAAGCAGCTTGAGCAACTTTGGCCCAAGTCGAGCTCGAGCTTCTTTGCCCAATTCTCACAGCAATAAAACGTTACCAGATGTGTGTGCTCTTTAAGCCGTTAGCTGCTTCTGGTATTATAATACTTCAAATTTAAGCTACAGGGGCAGAAAACAACTGGGAGTACCCCCAAAAGGTGTCCATATAAACTTAAGTTGCTTAAGTAGCCAAATTTAGGCATGTCTGTTTGTATGAACATCCAGTTCTCAGAGACTATAAGTGCTAGGGCTATCAAATTTGGCGAGAATATATATCTTAATATGCCACGCAGTTTAGGTTAGTTATTCAAATTTGCCACGCCCCCTTAAAGAATATTGTAGTAATAATTATAGTTTGTTATTGATCAATTCATTGATTTAATGTAGAAATATTTTTTTAAATTTACTAATTTTTTTAAAATAATTTTTTAAAATTTTTTACATTTTAAACAATTTTTTTTTTATTTATTTAATTAAAACTTTTATTTAATCCTTTCAATTTTATAAAATATTTATTCCAAAATTTAAATGGAAGATTAAATTTTATACTCGAAATTTGTAAAGTGCATCTATTCGACTGTCGAGCACTGTAGCATTCTCCATTGTTAATTAAATGTCAATTTTATTTGTTTTATATTTTAGTTAATTTCCGTATTCATTTGGCGCAGCTCGCACTCATTAATTAGGCTCTGTGAACACTTGAAATGCATTGAATACGAAATTTCCCTTTCCCCTTGTTTTCCCCCTTCCCCTTCAATTCGCAATTCCCCTTTGCCATTTGCGCTGCTTTTGACCAACTGGCTGCACTAATTTGGTATGCATCGGTTTTGGCTCTTCCGACCTACATTTGCTTTCGGAAATTTGGCTTAATTGCATTTTGTGTGATCAGCGAGCCGCGCACTAACACACACATACACACGCACTCACTCACTCTCACACGCAACAATACATATGTCCCCTTTTGTTGTTGCTCAAGGAGGAGAGAGAGCAGCGCCTTAAACAGCTGTAAGGCAGCATGCACACACACACACAGAGAGAGTGTGAGAGCGCGCGAGAGAGGCAGAGCCAACGCTGGGAGAGCAGCATTTAGGCTCTGCTTAGCGCCAGCCAAGGCGAAGCCGAAGTCGTTGCCGGCGCACGAACGATCGAACGAACGAAGGAAACAGCTGAAGCCGAAATCGTAGCCGAAGGCAAAGCTGGCAGCAAGAATCGAGACTCTGCGCTGCGCTGCGCTTTGTGTATGGAAAGTAAATCAAGCTGGCGACATCGCATCGCATCGCATGCAATGCAGACGGCAAACGTCGACGGCGACGGCGACGTCGACGCTGACGCTTAACATATTTTATGATGTTGGAAACCAGTAATAAAGTAGGAAGCGTTGCCAGCTGCAATGCACATGCACTCACACACACACACACACACACCCACATGCACTCTCTTGCTCTGTGCCGTTGTCTTGCTCTCAGCTTCACACACACACACACACACACACATACACAGACATACAGACACTTGCACGCTTACTTCGGTGGGGTTGTTGTAACGTTACGTTGACACGTTGCGCTTCTCCCCCGCCGCCCGTCGGGCCAAAGCTGAGGCATGCAAAAAGTTCAGTGACGTTTTGCCTGCGTTGCGGGTGCTTGGGCCGCGCAGTGGAAATGCCAGCAAAATGTGTTCTATGTTGTTTTATTATATTTATTTAATTTGAAAAATACTTTAAAAATATGTATAATCTTTTTATAAATTTGGGAACATTTTCAAGTTTTTGTTTTATACATTTTAGCTGTTTTTATAAATTAAAATTTTATCAATTATTTATAAATTTAATTTTATATATTCAGAAAATAACTTTTGAATAATTTTTTGTATAAAATTTAATTTAATAATAAACAATTTATATAAAAAAGAAAAAATCATAAATTTAATATTAAATATATTTATTGTCAAAGTATATACATTTTTCTAAGGTTCTCATGCGCCCCCCGCCGCCCAAACATTGAAGCGCTCCTGTTGCCGGGTAGCGTCTAAAACGTGCGCCTAACAAAATGTCGGTTTAACTTTTACGTTGTGTTGTATTTTGCGGCGTTAAACGTATACGTAATATGCCGCCGTTCCCGCTTGACCCGCTTGGGCCAACGGCACCAGGAGCGGACTCGGGCAAAAAGGAGTAGCGAGCACGTTTTGTTTGTCGTGGAGAGCAGCGCAGCGCGCGCGCGTCTGACTAGCTGGCTGCGAAGGAGAGGAGGAGGGGGGGGGCGCTGCTCTGCAAGCTTGTGCATGTTGTTTGTTCGCCTGTGCGTTTGTTTGCCAGCTTCAGCTTCAGCTTCAGCTTTGGCTTTAGTTTGCTTGTTCTTGTTTCCCTTTGCACTGTATTCGTACACACACACACAGACACGCACACAGCATGGCAAGCTGAGCACCAACACAGCTGCAAATGACTTGCATGCAGCATGCTGCGGCTGCTGCTGCTGCTGCTGGCGTTGCCTGGCGTCCTCTTTGGCGTCAGTTGGATTTGTGCGCTGCTCGCGTGAGGATGTGCCACAACACAAGCCGATAAACAGCTACAAAAAAAAAAGTAAAAACATCGTGCGAGCGCCAATCGTAATCGTAATCGCAATCGCAATCGCAGTCGCAGTCACAGTGACAATATTGAGCCTGCTATCGGCGCGATCTACTTAGTGCAGGCAGGCAGGTAGCAGCCTATAAAACCTATCGAACGAAACAAAAAAATATCGAAAAAAAAGTGAAATATTATATTTTAGTTTGGTGTTTATCTTCCCCCTCCTTCCTGCGGCCCCTGCCCTGCCCGCCCCCTTGCACGTGTGAACCAACGATCGCTGCTGCTTCTTCTTCTTCCTCTTCTTCTTGTGTGTGTGTGTGTTTTTTTGCGATTTTTGTTTATGTGCCAAACTAGTTTCGAGTTAATTGAATTTCTTGCCTTGCCGTCGGTGCAGCTAATTTGCAAATGCTGCCGCTGCCGCCGCTGTCGAAGGCGACGCCGCTGCTCGATTGCCGCTCGCGAGTAAAAGTTGTTCTGCAGCGACAAAGCCAGCTGAGGCAGAGGCAGAAGCAGAGAGACAGAAGGAATCAAACTGAGCTTTCGCACTAAAGGCTAGGTAAGTGTCATCGATCAATGTAATACTATACTATAAAACTATATACTATATACATTTTACTATATAATATACCATACTTTATTAGAAGTGCAAAAATAAATATTTTGTAATTTCTGTATCTTTGAATTCCCAAGCACTAACTACTTATGTTTTATGAACCGGTTCCACATTGGACTCGTATATTTCGTATAAGTTCTTATGGCAAATTTGTATAGGTTTTGTTTTCTTTCTACAGTTATGAGCTAAAATCATAGAGCTAAATATTTAAAATTTTCTGTTCTTCAAATTCTAAAGTACTAGCTATGTTTTATGAACCGGTTCCACAGTGGTTTCGTATAGTTTTTTTTTCTTTCAACAGAAATATAATTCATTTAAGAGCTAACTTTAGGAAACTAAATATTTTGAAATTTCTGTTCTTCAAATTCTTAAGTTTTAGCTATGTTTTTGGAACTAGTTCCGCATATCGTATAATGCCTTACAGAAATTTCTATAGGTTTTTTTTATGACATTAGAATCCTTTACAGCTAAATTCAAATCACTAAAAAATATTTTCAAATTTCTGTTCCTTTAAGTGTCAAGCTTAGCTATGTTTTTGGAACTAGTTCCGCATATCGTATAATTCCTTGCAGAAATTTCTATAGGTTTTTTTATGACATTAGAATCGTTTACAGCTAAATTCAAATTAGTGAAAAATATTTTCAAATTTCTGTTCCCTTAACTGTCAAGTTTAGCTATGTTTTTTGAACTAGTTCCGCATATCGTATTATTCCTTACAGAGATTTCTAATTCCTTTATTTGCCATTTCCCTGTGAGGTCACTCAGTTTTTTCTTTATTTTTTGTTTTGGAACTAGTTTGGAACTAGTTCCGCATATCGTATTATTCCCTAGAATTTCCATTTCTTTTATTTGCCAAAAATTCCAGCATATTCGTTTAGTTTCCATGGGTTTTATGCCAAATTTCAGTAGTACATTTCCCTGTGAGGTCACTCGGTTTTTTTTTTATTATTTTTTTTTTTTTGTAGTGTGGTAGAGGGGGGAGAAGGGGGTGTTTCGTGGGGCTAACGCATTGCAGAACCGGTTTGCAACGCCGCAGTTTGTGTTGATTTTACGCTTGTTATCAAAGCTCGTTAGGATTCTATTGGCTTTGGCTGCGGGAGAAACGTTAAAAATTGCACGCACTTTTTTTCTAGGGAGCAGCGCCAGGGGGGGAGGGGGAGTGGGTGGGGCTGGACTATGCTGTGCAGTTTGATAGCCACGCGGAAGTGTTATAGAAAATTAGGACGTCCAACTAAACCAATCAAAAACTTGCACAGCAATTTTTTTGTTAACAAAGTTTGACCCGACGGGGGGGGGAGGGGGTTCAATGGGAAGGCATTCTTTCTTGGTTGCCCCTGTCATAAAATAATAACTGTCACACTGTAAATGACTCAGTGCAGCGAAGCGTAGCAGCTACGTCTCGTAAAGTCTTTGTCAGTTGAAGCGTTAATCGGAAAAGAAACATTGTGAGTTATTTAAGAAAGACATGGGAATAGGATTGGGGGAGATTAGCTAGTTATAAAAATAAAAAAAAAAATTTTAAAATAATGAATTTCAAATTTAGTCTTGGACTGATGCAATTGATGAACCATTTCAAAATATTCGACTATTTTTCAATTAAATAAATATATATTAAAAAAAAATCTATTTAAAAAATATTTTTTTTTTTTTTTAAATATAAAATAAATTATCAATTGAAGGAATTTTTTTTTAATCTTAAAAGCTTCTAAATGCTCTTCAAATTTTAAAAAATACGTTTTGAAAAAAATAAAGTTTTCGACAATTTTTTTTTTTTTTTTTTTTGATTGAATAAAATAAAAGTTTTTATAAAATTTCAATAAAATCCTTTTTTTTTTTGAAGGAACAAATTTTCAGATATTTTGTTTTATTTTTGTAAGCCATTTGTATCTTTAAAACCATAAATTTTCAAAAAAATCTAACCTCACTTTCTTGCCAAAATTTCTAAAATTAAACCCAAAAGGAATACAGATTTTTTTATTTAAAAAAGATTTGAGATTTTCGTAGTTTTCAGTTTAATGCAAGTCCATTAGCTAAACTGAACTCTTACAACTCTTATCAACTGTTAACAACATTTCCATTTGAGGGGCAGCTTTAAAATCGGTAGACCAGCGTCGAGTCTGGCACCCTCAACGAGGCAACCCTGGCAGCCTTTGGCATACCTGGCCCCAAATGCATTCAGTTTCCTTTTTTGATGCGGATTAAGAGCTGACAAAATTTTGATGGCTTCTAATTGCCGAGATTAGGCGAGAACACATGGGCGACTTCCACCTCCCTCGCCCCCCACAGTTGGGGTCAATGTTGTTTGCGTGTGTAGGTGGTGCCACTTTGCATGCTCCTCCTGCTGCTGTCGTCTCTGGCTCCTCTGCTGCTGCTGTCGGATCTAAATCAAAGTGCGAGCCGCCTTTTTGCAGGGCCCAAAGAGTTTTTGGCCAGCTGCGGCATATGCCAACTTGCTTTTGTTTGTTTTTCTTTTTTTTTATATAATTTTTTTTTTTTTTTTTTTTTTTTTTTTTTGGTGCGTCCGCCAACGCGCTGCGACTGTCCGCCACTCAAAGTCAACGTCATTGTTGGTTTGCTCAAAAATCAAGTGACACACACACACACACGCACGAACGCACACACACACACACACACACAGAGAGAGAGAGAGAGAAAAACGCCAACTGAATTTGGCTCTGACTTTGGACTTGACTTGGCCCGAACTGACATTGCCTTATTTCTTGTTACCAAATGCCCGCTATAAAATGTATTTTGCCGCCTGCCTGTATGTGTGTGTGTGTGTGTGAGCCTGTGTGTGTGTGTGTGTGTCGCCTGTCAACTGAAAAGCCATCCCCAATCCGTGCGCCGCGCCGTGTTTGTTGGCAATTTTAAAGCTGTCACTTGAAAGACGACATCAACGTTGTCAGTTGACCAGCTACGGCAGAAGCAGCAGCAGAAGCTTCAGCTCCGATTAGCCTCACAGATATACGAGCCGTAGTATATAGTGGGTCATTATACAAAACGGCGGCGGCGGCACAACTAACAACAATATGTACATAGCTATATTCAGCCGATCTGACCAAGTCGGCATTAGCTGCTGCTCTTTTTACTCCCTTTTGTCGCTTGTCAATTGGCAGGATTGAAGTGCTGCGCTAGCTAGGCCGTTTAGATCTGCCTGCAACTTGGCCTTTTCGGTTTCGGCCAACAGTTCTAGCCGCGCCGCTGCTGCTACTCTTGGCTGGCAACTTTGCAGCGCCGAAAAACCGGTCTCAAAAGTCGTCTAAATGCATGTCTCAGCCTGCTGACTGCCGTGTGTGTGTGTCTGTGTGTGCGTTGGTCTCTCTCTGCTGTGTGTGTGTGTGTGAACTCCCAGTGGAATGTGCTAAAGTGTCTAAAGCTGTTTGCTACCACCGCCGCCCCGTGGCCGCCTGCATGCGACGCTTGGTAGCCAACAAATCACAAATAGAAACTGCAAGGCAAGGAAGCCTCTCACTGCGTTAGGCCGCAGCCTGGTGGCATGGCTTTTCCATGTGGTCTGCCAGAGCAGCAGATACCCTGCATATGCTGTGAGTCGTTATTGATGGGGAGTGTTGTGGGAACTTATTGGACAACGGATATGAATACCAT
The DNA here is from genome assembly GCA_018904095.1 of Zaprionus ghesquierei. NCBI lineage: Eukaryota > Metazoa > Arthropoda > Insecta > Diptera > Drosophilidae > Zaprionus > Zaprionus ghesquierei. Next base: position 3,396,503 of record JAEIGP010000394.1, read on the forward strand.
ACACGGTTTTCATATATATTTAGTTCCATACTATATAAAACTATATTATATCTATATATATTCTTTGTCATATGATTTTGAACAAATTAGATATATGTACACTATATATAAAGTAGGTAGTTTGAGTGTCTTTACCTACCTATTATATGGGGTATGTTGCGGAATTTCCAAGGTTATTCTTAGTTAGTTTAGGACTAAGTATATAGGTAGGGCTTTATATATAGTCTCTATAGTAAGTAGTACAGGGTTAATCTTTGCATAACTTTATCAAGCGCTAGAAACTGGATTTAGTTTAGGAATACATATAGTTATATAGCATAATGCTGTAGAAAATTTAAAAAAGATCTTATGAAAGCAAAAAAAATTGTGAATTTTTGTTTCATATTCACATTTCACACAATTCTATATAATTTTGACGAAGTATCTGAAAAATATATTTAAAATAAAATTTATTTTATTTTATTTTTTTTTTCATAATTTTTTTACATAATTTTAAAGTCAACTAAAGTCAGTCAACATAGAAAATTAATAGTCTGCTTGATATAAATAATTTATAATTAAATAAAATAAAATTTAAAATTTAAAAAAAATAATAGTTAGATTTATAGAAAAGTTTGAGATTAATAACTAATTATTAAAATATATTATGTATTATTAAACATAGCTTAACATTTGTACTACATACCTCATCATGCATCAGTTGATACTCTTCAAACAATTTCCATTAAAAATTCTGTAATTGGCAAAGCGCAGCGCAATAGTCGTTCACATTCTTCTAAATGTTGCTCCTTCTTCTTCTTCTTCTTCTTTTTCTTCTGCTGCAAAGGGTACCTTGTCCCTGGGCACTCTTCTTGAGGCGCACCGTGTCAGGCTATGTTCCTAATGCTTTGTAATTGCTGTCTGCTTGACGCCGTCTCGAGTAGGCACCGAGCGGCTAATGAGTTGGCCCGCAATTGATGATGAGCTGGAGCTCCGTTTGGGGGATCCTCTGCTTTTTTTTTTTTTTTTTGTTTGAATTCGGCAAGTTGTCCAAAATGCTGCCGGCACAGCTGCTGCCGCTGCTCGTGGCGCTCGTTGGGTAAACAAGCAAACGAAGGACGCTAATTGCATGCATCAACTGCACAGCGAGCTGTCCGTTCTGGGAAGCAGATGGAAGCCCTTGCCGCCAGTCCGGCGAGCAGCGGCGAGAAGCGAGGCAAAGTCAAAGGCTGTCGTTGTAGTTGTAGTGTAGCCAGTTGCCATGCTCATCGAAGTCGTCGTCTCTGTGCACGAAAATTAATTTCCGCGCTACAAAATTTCACTAAGTTGAGTTGAGGTTTCCCTACTCGGCGGGCGCTTGTCTTCCCCCCTCTCACTCCCTGCTTCCCGCCGACCCTCTCTCACTTTTTTTTCGACTAAGTAAATCTTCAGCTGGCAGCTTTAGCTTGTTTGATGATGACATAGTATTTGCCCAAGTTAATGGGAAAATGAGAAATGAGCTGGGGGTTCCGCCTCCTTCTGACCAATTCTTCTGGTCGTGCCATTTCTCCCCCCAAAAAACGTTCTTTTTAAATAACTAATCAATTGTTGTTGTTGCTGTTGCGATGGCGGTGAAATTTGACAGGCAACGTCTGGGGGCGACAAGTGGAGGAGGAGAAGGAGGGGGAGAAGTAGTTGGAGAAGTAAGGCAGGAGGAGTAGGGAGAGCTGGAGGATATGCTGATGATGATGTGGAGAAGCAGACGAAATATTGAGAATTGTGGAATGGTGCAAAGTGATTGAGATTGAGCAAGTAGGAAAGGTGTGGAAGAGCTAGAAAGGGATTAAAGGATGAGTGTGAGGGGCAAACGCGAAGAGAGAAGCCTCCCAGAAGGTATGCAAGTGCTAAGGACAACCTAAGTCGATTTGTATATGCCAAATAAGTAAATGGTTTACTTACCAACTCGAACGCTGTTGGCCAGTTATGGCCAAAAGCATGCGCAGGTCAGCAGCCGCGCCAACCCAGAGGCCAAAAAGTAAACCAATTAGTCAGTTAGTGGCTGAGGTAATACATATACTAAGCACGCTTCTCCCTTCTCTACCTTCCTTCCTTTTTTCTAGCTCATTTGTAGTTGGTTGCAGTGTTATAAGCGCATTTAACTTTTTACACTAGTCAAACAGCATGGTTAACAGTTGCAGCTACTCAGCGCACACTCGACTGCAAAATACCCTGCAAGTCAAGCAGGCATAGAATGTGCAAGAACAAAACTTTATGCAATCTAGTAACTTACTCGGGTAGTTGAACTTCAACTTTTCCAGCCACAATCTTTGCCCCAATTCCTGCTTTCCTTTAATCATATTTCTGGCCTCTTGGCATTTGTTATAAACAATCATAACAATTACCGCAGTCAGCGTAGTGCTTCGTTTATTGCACCCCTTGATCTGCCCCGGCCGACACTTGAAAGTGGGTGGCTTCAGGGGGCAGTTGCGACGCGCACTGAAGCTTGAAAAGCGTTGGCAAAAGGCGCACGAAAAGCTCTCAAGTCATTGCAATCCGCTTTGGCCTTAACTTTAACTATGGCTTTGTATCTGCTATCGGGTTCTGCTGCGCATACCCTACACTGTCAGCCAGACAGTCGAGGTGTCAATTCGGCAGCGTATCATTGCGAATATTGCATTTACATTTATATAATATGTTGCATTTATTTATTATTTATGTTTTTTATTATTGTTTTTAATTATACTTGCGTTTTTTATTGCCAGCAATTTAATTTAAATTTTATTCGCCATCTTTGTTGCGTACTTTTCGCCTCAGCGCTTTGATAACTGCGCTATCGACTTATTTGTGCTCGACCTACCGCCACATTTGCCGATAAGTTTTCGATCGTATCCTTGTTAACTTGCAATTAGTGTTGATTAAGTTCGTATGGTAAATACATATCGATACACATCGATTTCAAACAAAGTGTAAACAAAACGTGCAAATAAATAAAGAAATGTGTATTAATATTATAAATAGTATGTTTGTAGTCGTGAACTCCCCGCGTGTGCTATATTCCTCCACGTTTTTGCATACTTGTGCCCTTTGGCTTCTTCTCGGTATCAGCAGCAGCAGCAGCAGCAGCAGCGGCGGCGGCGGCGGTGGCGGCGGCAGTGCGAGCGAGCGAGCAGGAGAGCGCACAAAGCAGTAAACGCTGCTAATGTTGCAGTTGCATTCGACGCTGGCGTCGCTGTCGACGTTGTCGCTCTGGCAGTTGTACATATTATTGCATTTTGTAAGCTAAGTGATTTCAACATAGTTATTTCTGCCGCTTTTTATTTCATCTGCCTTGGCTGAGTGTGTATGTGTGTGTGTGTGTGCGCGCCACGGCTGAGCTGCGGAATTGCATTTCGCCGTCGCCCTCGCAGCCACTTGGATCCTTGTACATATATTTAGCCCCATCCTCACACTCGAGCCATAATAAAAGTTGCTCTCTAGCTCACTTGACGACTTGCAGCGTTGCTGTTGTTGTAGTTGTTGTTGTTGTTGCTGGCGGTGCCGCAGCTTCTTTACAATTTCGCTGCCGCTGCTGCTGCTGCTGTGAACTTTAGCTGAAGAAAAATTACAATGTTGATAAGTTAAAAGCCGACCGGCTGGGCGGCGGTGGGCGTGGCTGTGCTTCGGCAATGCGAAACGCGAACGCCAAACGCTTAAGTGGCCCTTAAGTGCCTCAAGTTGCGGCCTGCGCAACGCCACGCCATGCCACATCGCGTCGCCTTGCTCGCGAAGCAATCGAATTGCGTTTTTCGCTTTTGCCATTTCAAAAAGTTGTTGACGCAGCCACTTGGCACTTCGAATATTTTTGAAAAAAAAAAAATAGCAAAAAATTTCGAACAGCCGCTTGTCTCTTTCGAAAACTTCATTCTTAGAGAACTTGCGCAATTTCCTTGATAAGTCGGTCAAAGCGTGGCAGCATTTTGTACAATTTAATTGTAGATTATTATGGAAATGTATAATTTGCCATAGCTTTTGGAGAACTCATTAAATTTTTCACGCTTTGCTTAAGTCTTTAAAGTGGATTAATAATTAAAAACTAAAGTGCAAATTTGAAAACCTAAAGAGGGAAAATGTCGTTAATATTTAAATAAATTTTACCATTCAAAAAAGGGTATACTAAGTTTGTGCAAATGTATACAACAGGCAGAAGGAGGCGTGGCAGATCCCACAAAGTATATATATTCTTGCTCAGGATCACTAGCTGAGTCGATTGAGCCATGTCCGTCTGTCTGTCTGACACGCGTCTGTGTGAACACACAGATCTCAGCTATTATAAAAGCTAAAGACACCAAATTTGGCATGAAGATATATCAACATCACAAGCTCCTGGAGGTTATTTCAAATTTAAGGTGCCACGCCCACCGCCTCTGAAAATTGATTCATAAATTTTTGAATTAGCTTTGTGACGAAAGTATTAAAGTTTCAACGTTTTGCTTTTACACACACATAGATATATACTATGTGCATATATATTCAAAATTCAAGCCGATCGGATTATAAACACAAAAGTTATTCAATTAAACGTTGTCCGTAGTTGCGCTGCTTGCGCCTTTGCAGCATGTCGTGATGTCATCGTCGCGTTGCTTCGATTCAGCCGTAGCGTGTATAAAGCTGATTGCTATGACGTTTTCATATGTAGACAGATCTAATTTAAAAACCAAAGGTTACCCAATTTAAATTAGAGTGTAAAAGTGTGATATTTTTGATAGTAGGCGGCAATGGAAATTCCTTCTAACGTTTGGGGGTGTTCTACTAAACAAATTACCCATTTAAATGAGTGTGGTAAATTTAAAATATGCCAATAAAAGCATCCTTAGCCCAGGGCAAGTCTATGCGACTATATAAATATAAACCTCTTTTATGACTAATAAAAAGAAATATTTCTTTTCTAATATGCATTCCATTTGTAGCTATTTTCTAATACTATTCTTTTTCTTCCCTTGTTCTTTTTATTGCAGACAACTCAAAGTGAAGAAGCAATAAAAATTTTAATGGAGAAAAATGTGCTCAAAGCAATTGCAGTTAATTCGCCAAGAAATAAAACAATCGTTAAATAATTATCCGAGTGCCAACTATAAAATAATGAGCATGTGTGTGTAAGTGTGTGCGTGTGTGCCAATAACATATGAAATCACATTAGCAAAGGCTAAGTGAATAGGCCAAACTCGGCTCCACTGGGCATAGACAAGTGGACAGCGCTGTCATTTAGAGGCGACAACAACAACAACTGCCAAACTGTCAAATACTTTTCATAAACGTCCACAGGGAGAGAGAGAGACAACCGTCAAGTTCTGAATACCCTGGAGAGATTCGCTGCCAGCACTGAATGCATTTACTTTAATTACGGCATTTAATTAGTTTCAATTAGAGAAAATCGACCGAAGGAGTTGCCTGTCATAAGGCACTCACAATTTCTGGTAAGTCACAATAATAACTTATTAATATACCCTACTATTTTTACACTTAAGTGCCCTCCAAAAATCTGGGAATTTTTAGGTTAGAGTCTAAAAGGTTAGGTTAGGTTAGGTTCGAGTGACAGAAGATTGCAATTTACTAAAGATTGGATGAAAGATCAAAATGTAGATGAACATATAATAATGAAAGGAAACTATATCTTACCTACTATATACAAAGTATGTTTTTCACATAGTTTTATTAAAGTTGGGTCGCCCACTTGAGTTACCTAGCGGCAGCTTTGTTTCTGATTCCCGCTTAAGTTTATGCTTAGTTGATTCCCCTCGCAGCAATTAGACGTAGCATAATCGGGGTAAACAGAACTTGAATCGGAAAAATATCCTTCGACTTTCGCTCGGATGCAGTTGTGCAGCCAAGCCTGCAACAATTCTTTGTGGCAACAACAGTTTCGTTTGTTGCGCTTCCTTTGTGAGGGCGCGACATGGGATAGGGGGGAGGAGCAACCCGCCAAAGGACTAGGAACTACCCACGTACGCTACGTTGCTCCGCCATGGGGAAGGTATGTAGGAGCAGAGGCAGGTTTGGTAGTGCAATAAAAGTTGTCGCTCTCGACTGTAGTTTCATTGACTTTTTCACAAGAGTTGACTTCTATGGCTTTTTATTGCCAGGTTGACGCTGCTCGCGCTATTCTTCCATTTCCCTCCATTCTCCACCTGTTCTCACACTGCCCACGATTCCCAACATGTTGTTGTTGTTGTTGTTGTTGTTGCACCGTGCAATGGACTTTTTGCCAGCATTTCCATAAATTCCCGTTATTTTCAGTTTCCTCTTTTGCTCCTCCTCTTCTCTGGCAACATTTAATGAAGTTGCCTGATTGTACGCCGTCTGCTATTGATATTATCATCGATAGATTCTCAAGTGTGGGGTGTGTGTGTGTTTGGGGCCCATAAAAATGGCTCAACTACGTTGCGAATATCTTGCTGCTAATGAACAACGAACGCAAGCAACGGCAACTAGAGATGGTAGAGCAGTGCATATCGATATTTCAATAGTGTTTACTAAGTCAACATTATGTATCGATGGTTGAATTACGTTACACGTACTGTGTGCCAAGTATGTGTTTACAAGCTTACGAACATGCTGTGTGTGTGTTGGTGAACGCCATCTTTATTATTTGTCATGATTATCGATTTGTTTGTTATCGACTTGAATACTTTTTGTAAGCTCATTCAAGCATCGATACTTTCAACTACCTATCGATTATACTGCAAACAACAGCATTGGCAATTGACCAGTGGTGCTAGGTTAGCTCTTTTCCCGTCAAATCTAGCTTTTTTCAATCTTTAAAATCGGCTGAAAAGCAAAAAATAAAAGCAGCGGGAATTCTAGATTTTTGTATGCATTTTTTTTTTTAGCTTTTTTGGTAATGCAAAAATTTATTATATAGAGAAGTGTAAATGAAATAAATGAAAATGAAAAAAATATATAAAAATTTATATAAAAAAAAATTAAATATCACAAAAAACATAGAAATTTATATAAAAAAATAAAATAAATAGTTTAGCTTTTTTATGTTTTTGTACAATAATTTTTTGGCCTTCTTCTGCAAAGCAAACCGTCGAAAAGCTGCCTTACTTTTCTAAACTGGACAACACTGATCTATCACACCAATCTATCAATTGCCACTACAGCAATCGACTTGCAACTTGCAACTTACAGCCTACATTGTAGTGCAATCTGCGCCTCTAATCCTCGCCAGGCGGGATGCTAATAATTTGCAAGAGTTTAGTGTGCAAAATTAATCAACAACAACTCGTATTGCGGTCATAAAAACTTTGCGACAAATTCGCCAGCACAGCAGGGGCGTACCGCGGTGCAGGGAAGAGGGGGAGCTGGAGGGGGGAGTAACTGGTAAATTGCATTTCCACTTCATCAGCATTTTAATGGCGCTTTATTGTTGGCTGTCGACGACTCTTGACGCTTGGCTTATTGACAACCCGCAACCGAGCCGTAGTCGGAGTCCCAGCAGTTGCTTAGGTTAGCAGCACTCGAACGGAGATTCGTCCGTCCTCCCTCTCTTCCGTTCCAGTGTGAATTGATGTGCGCGTTTTAATTAATGAAATTATCAACATCATATTGCGTCGATTATGTCGCTCGCCTGACAAAATTGTCGATTGCAACTGCCTGCGCTGGCTTTATTTGCGACGCCAAAGTGGCTGTGCAGCAGAGTTGCAAATGCAACGTCATAATGATGATGATGTTGATTGCTGATGACGATGACGATGATGAGGCAAGTGTTGATAGAGGCCACAGCGTTGTAATTAATGCAATTGCTGCATGCAACGTGCTGCAAGACAATTGCAACGAAAGCTTGCTGAGTCGTCGAGTGTATTAATGGATTATGTACAGTGGGTGCTCGATTAGGTGAACTATGTTAAGTGGGTAACTTTAGAGTGTGTTTGCATTTGTATTTCATTTTAAAGTATATGTTTGAAGGGGTAAAAGGGTTTGGTAGACTGCATAGATTGCCTTTACTTTGAATTCTAGGGTATCTATAGCATCTATACACAAACACGCCAAAAAAGTCTTTAGCTTAGTATACAATATTTGTATTTATTTATTAATTCATTAAATTCTACTGTGATTGGGATTATTTTTTTTACAAATTTAATATTTAATTTAAAGAAATTTTAAAATTTAAAAGTAAAATAAATTTTCTAAATAATTTAAAATAGTTTTTATTTGTTAACTAATTGAAAGGTTTATATTTTTTAACTAGTTGATGAAAAGATTAAACGAATAATATGCACTTACATTTTAATTTTAACCAAATTCGGTATACAACTTTCAACTTAACCTCAAAATTATTAAAATATCTTAAAAAATGATTTGGAAATGAATTGCATACTCACGCGTATTGAAACCTTAGTAACATATTTGGTAGATTCTCTCACTCTATTAAGTTCACTTTAACGAGTATACACTGTACTTGCTTTGCTATATAACATGATTGATGCTCATTTGATTGCTTCTGCCGCAAGGAGTTGCAGCAGCATCGCATCAATAGCGGCATCAACACTGATGCGTCCAGCTCGTCATCTAATGCAGTCGATATACATAAAATACACGCGATTCGGTGGCGGGGGGGAGGTACATCATGAATTTCTAATTGAAACTGCACAAAAACCGAATTCCAAATGAGCAAGAGGAGGAGGAGGAGCTGCAGGGGCAGGGGCAGCAGGAGGCCGAAGATGAGCATGAGGATGAGGATGAGTAGTGGACAAGAGCTTAAAGGAATGCGTGCAACGGCCGTATCCAATGACAGTTGCTGCAGCGGGACGGGCACACCGAAACCGAAGTTGAAGATGGACAACGAAAATGAAAGAAAACTGAACAAAAAAAAAAAAAAAAAAAAAAAGCAATTTATAGTATACACAAGCATTATATATGCTATGTACTTGAATTGTAAGACAACGACAGCTGATCTGCAGGTCGAATTTGAGATACCTTTTGCAGCTTTATAAGGGAAATATTTTTAAGCATTATATCTGATGGTGTATAGAGGAATGTGTATTAAAGATATATCTAAATTAGCTGACAATTTCTTATATTTATATTAACTTGTCTCCGTCTTTAGTTTGATCTGACTGGTAATTCTAAAAAGTTCTACGTTTTTTAGGGAATTTTTACAATTTATTACATAATTTAATTTGCTATATATAATGTATAATCGGTTAGAATTCTTATAGAAACTTAAGCTAGCTTGCACAATGGGCAAATTTTTTTTTTTTTTTTTTTTTGGTATTGCATTTTTAAAGATAGAAATATGAATTTCTGGGAATATATTACTAAAGATATAATTGAATTTTGAATAGTTTTTGTTTAATTCACGCATCGCTATTAATTTGAGAAATCAATATTACAACTTTGATAGCTGGATATGACTTTGTTTAGAATATAGTATACTATTGATATTATGCGTATAAATTATTTAGAATATTTTCGCATAACTTTTAGTGAGGTATACGATATACACAGAGACCCCTCACATACACAAGAGATACGCAAGTGCATAAGTTCCTTCCAGCACAGCTGACAAACGGGCTGCAATAGTGAAGCTACCCCACGCATGGTCAATGCTGCTGCTTGTCGCGAGCGCAGAGATGTAGACGCAGACGGAGTCGGAAACGGCAACGTAGACGCATCGCTGGCACTTGACGTATGCCAAAGGCATTTAAACTCCGGCACGCATGCGCAACGCTGGCGAGGCACACACAGCGCGCAATCCCGAAAAGGGATGGCTGTGGGGTGGGGGGAAGGAAGGAGGAGGAGGAGAGGAAGTGGGAGAGAGAGGAGGGAGGGAGGTCGGTTAGTTGCAGTAAGTGAAGTGAGGTGAAGTCGTTTTTGAAAAAGTACCGTTTGCTGCTGTGTCTCATTTTCAATGGTTTCTTTTCGCTATCCTCTCTCTCTTTCTCCTTCTCTTTCTCTCTGTCTCTCTCTTTCAGCACTTTATTTATGCGCATTTTATACGCAGCATTTGTGCATTGCAATTTGGTGCGAGTGCGAAGCGTTGCCTGCCTGCCTGCGCGTTTGAACCTGTGAACTTCTGTCGTGCGTCTGTCCGTCTGTCGCTGCGTCTGCTTGTCTGTCATTTGCAGCGACTGCCGCAATGCAATACATATCTCTGGCATTGTCATGCAACATTATCGTCAGCAACGGCATCCTCAATCTCGGACTGGCCATTGTCCGTGAGGATGACTGGCCAAGCCAAGCGAAGGCAGGGCCAAGTCAAGCTCACGCAGATTCCTTGCAGTCATATTCAATGTATGTGCGCGTGTGTGTGTGTGTTTGATTAACCTTCGCCGTAGAGAAAAAAAGGCAAGTGCAACGTGCGGCATGTCTGTGCGCGTCGCTGTTTATTTTGCATTTGCTTATTGCAGTCAAATGCTGCTGCTACCCCTTCTTGCCACGCCCCTGCTGTGCTGTCAACTGAGCTATATAGAGTCCTGCTCTGTCCTGTAGCTGTACCTGTGCCTGTGCCTCCTGTGCATGCTCTACCCAAGCGCTATCTAACTGCCGCCATGTCATGTCAGCGCGTTCGTATCGCACCGACTGCCTTCCCCCCTCACTTCCTCCTCTGCTGCACCTCCCTGTGGCCATCAATGTTTGCTTGGCGTCCATTTTGCAAACATTTTAATGAATTTATGTAATCGTTTCTTCCTTTTTCTTCGCTCTGTTCTGCACGTATTTTATTTGCTTTCTCCTGCTGCTGCTGCTGCTGGCATTATGATTGCTCTCGCTGCTGGTGTTTGTGGTTATGTTGCTGCTGCTGTTGTTGTTGTTGCTGTTGTCATCTGTTTGTTACGCGTTACGCCTCTGGCCAGAGAGGCAGCGCGTCGGGCCGGAGCTGTCCTCGTTCTCGTTGGGCCGTTTGTCAACACTTTTCATATGCAGAGCGACAGAAAGCTTTTGTGTGTGTGTGTGTGTGTGTGTATGTGTGATCTACACACATGCATAAGCATTGGACATGCATGTACATGCACAATGTGCATATTTAGTCAAAGATTGCAACTGTTTTTTTGTTTTTTTATACCCTGCAAACAATTAAATGCTCTAAAACGGGTATACCAAGTCAATACTTTAACTGTGCAGACACTGAAATTATTTCTTAAATAGTTTATAAAATTATTTAGATTTAATATACACTTATAGCTAAAACTTCGATGATAGAAATGAAGATCTTACAGTAACGCTTTTAATTAGTTTCTTTCCATTTACGGCGGCAGAAGGGGGCGTGGCCAAATTCTAAAATAAGCTGTATCTAGATCATATAATAAGACACTAATTCATAAAATTTGGTCAACCTAGCTCTAATAGTCTCTGAGTTACAGTTGTTCATACAAACATACCGAGGTTCTTGCACATACATTATATTTAATTGATATCAAATTTAAATTTAGAGAACTTTTTCCAGACTGAATTTTAATTAATTTTAATTTTATATATTATGCAGAGTACCACACACACACACACCCACACACACACACAGACAGACAGCTCCAGACTCCCATTGCTTTGGCATTTCATGTTGTCAAAAAGTCCAATTTCATGTACTTTTGTTTTTTGTGATGTTTTTCGAAAACTTTTTTTGGCAAGAGAAAAAGCTGTTGGCTTGCGGCTTGTTTGACAGTTTGTCGACTGCCGCCACCCCCAAAACGTAGCACTTTAAATGATTTTTGTTTGGCAAAGCAGGCGTAGTTCGCGGCAGGCATTGCCCGCCCGCCCAATTGCCGTTCGTAATCAATCACGACGCCTGTTTCCTACAACTTGATGATGCAAAAATAAACCATTTCCCATTCCCTTTTCTCGAACGGGAAACAAGTGGGAAAGGCAACGCACAAGCGAGCTCAACTGGGCGATACTCTGTCTAAAATACTTACATACAAATTTAATTTTTAAAAATTTATCTATTTTTTTTTTTAATTTTTCTTTGGTAACTTAAAATTTTAAAAAGTTTTAGGTTTTTGTTCGAGTTAAATTAAATTTTAAGAATTATTTAAAAAAAAATATTTTGGAATTTTCTTAATATTTTTTTGCAAAATACAAAGAAACAGCAAATCTAAATGATAAACAAGTAAAGAAAGCTACAGTCGAGCGCACCCGACGGTTAGATACCATTCGCCCAGTTGCGAAATTATCACACATTTAATTCCATCAAAAACTTTTGTGTTTTTTATCCGATCGGAGTGTTATTTGGAGAATAGATTTATATTGCAATTATCTATGTTCCTACCAAAGCAGAAAGTTGTAAATTTAATAGTTCTCCTAATAATCGAAAATGATCGATTTGTGTGGGCGTGGCATCAAATATTGAAAATCGATCTACCTATGGTATACAAAACCTTTAGGTGAAACTTGATGTCTCTAGCTTTTGTAATAGCTTAGATCTAGACGTTTAAACGGACAAACGGACATGGCTCAATCGACTCGGCTAGTGATCCTGAGCAAGAATATATATACTTTGTGGGGTCTGCCAAGCCTCCTTCTGCCTGTTACATACATTTGCACAAACTTGACCATTTGCAATGGTCGAATGCTGTAACTACGTGTAATTTCCTTAAGCCGATCACTTTCAGCTCGCAGTAGTCGCAGCTCCTGAATCGTATTAATTACGGCATCAAAATTAACCGCAATTTATGCGCTCGGTTACCCTGCAAATCGTGGGTTTTGTGTACAGCGCGTTGCGCAATCGCGTGAGGTCCCGACCGCATCGACCGCAAATTGAAATGAATGTTGTGGTTTCTTTAGTTTCTTTTTTTTTTAATCCCTGCTCAATTGTGTTAAAAAATGTGGCCTGTAAGGCCTTAGGCAGGGCTACTGAAAATCGGGAAAAATTATATCTAACACACTTGGAACAGACCAAAGCTACTTGCATTACACAGTATGTTGTGGGAAAACACCTCACACACTTGCTTCGTGTGGCTGCATGAATCCATTTATTGCGCACGATTAAACAAATTTGCGGAAATGGGAATGGGGCGCAGCTTTGCCTGGGAAAACAAAGCGAGAAATATGCGAACAAATAAATAAATTAAAATAGAGCCATGCACGGAGAACTAATTAAGTGGGGGGGGAAACTGAAATCTGTCCAAGTGGAAGTTGAATAATAGAAGTAAAGGAAGAGTAAGAACAACAAACAAATTGTTGGAGTTACAGTAACGTAAAGACTATGATATACCCTGTAAGTAAATGTTGACGATGTTAAAGACAATAAGCTACTAAGACTATATAAGAATGCATACAAATTTGTTCAGATAAAGAACATATAAGCTTACTAAGATACATATAGCGCTAAGATTCTCTTCAGGGATATCTCCCTTAAGCGGACTGCCCTTTATAGCGGACACTTTTCGTAAACAATGTTCGTGTATTTATTTTTCAATTTGTTTTCGAGTGAACACTTACTTTGAACCTCCCTTAAGCGGACACTTTGTATGCAAAGTTTTTGAAGTTTTTTAAAACCTTTCCATTAAGCGGACTAGCAATACGTTTATAGCGCACACTTTACGTAACAATCGGTCGTGTGTATTTATTTTGCACTTTTTATAGACACTCACTTTGAACCTCCCTTAAGCGGACACTTGGAGTAAAGTTCTTTGTTTTTTTAATATTTGCTTTGGACGAACATTTCCCTTGGCCGGACAAAGCAAGTTCGCCATTATGACTAAAAAGCACCGCTTCATTATGCCCCACCCTACAGGGTATCTCGACCCACCGACAAAGTCAATCGATCATAGAGTGTAAAGAGTCTCTTAACTGAAACCTCCCTTAAGCGGACTGCCCTTTATAGCGCACACTTTTCATACACAACGGTCGTGTGTATTTATTTTGCACTTTAATTGGACACTCACTTTGAACCTCCCTTAAGCGGACACTTGGTGTAAAGTTCTATGTTTTTATAATACTTGCTATGGACGAACACTTCCCTTGGCCGGACAAAGCAAGTTCGCTGTTATGACTAAAAAGCACCGCTTCGTTATGCCTCACCCTACAGGGTATCTCGACCCACCGACAAAGTCAATCGATCAGAAAACGACAAAAGTTTTTGACCGGTCAACGCGTCTAGACGCGCTGGCCAAAGTGCTAAGTGTAATTTTAGTTTTTGGGCTTTTGCACTTCTCGTTTGCGGCTGCTAGCGATGGCAGCGTGAGTGAATCATCGCACGCACGAGTTGAGCTCAAGTGAACAAGAACAACAACAAAAGCAACAACAACAACAACAACAACAACAACAATGTTATAGAGCAATACAAAATGCTTACAAAATGCTGCCAGCTTCCACATCTGAAGCCTGCCACGCCCCACCCCGCTCCGCCTGCCGCCTGCTTCTTGCATTGCTGCTGCCTCTGCCTCGGCTCCTCCTGCTCCTCGCTGTTGGGTGGTCGTAAATTATTATGATTATTGGCAAAGGAGTTAATGTGCAAGAACAACGAGAATGCGTTGGCAGTGGCGTAGAGGGGGGCGAAAGGGGTGGGGCGGACAACAAGCAATCGGTAACTTGTTAGTGGGCACAAGAACTATGTGGAGACGGAAGCACGGCAGGCAGCAGAGAGTGCGGGGGGCGTTGCGCCCGTAAATAATGCCGCAAAACGTGCAGCACGATCGTGAACTTGGTCGAGGTAACTGGTAAAGATCGAAGCAGCACATGGAGGATGCGCCTACGACTTGGACTGGCCTGGGCTGGGGAGGAGGGGCAAGGCAGGAGGAGCAGCGGCGGGGGCGGAGCTGCGGCAATTCGCGTAAAATTATAAATGACTCTCGGGTAGGCGTTGCCCAATATCGAAGCGAATGAAGCAGCCCAGGCAATACGAGGAGGCGTTGGAGGCATTCATTAGACTCTGTAGCAGGCAGGAGTTGCTCTTGCGGTTGCTGCTGCCGCGTGACAGGGTCGGAAGCGGGGGAGGGGGAGCGGGTAGCGGGATGAGGCGGTGCATTGCAAATATTAATTCGTGACGAGGACGCAAATGCGAACGCGGATGCGGATGATATCTTGGCCAAAACGAAAAAAACTTGCGCTGTTTAATTTTTTCACCTTTTCGTTTTGGTTGCGCGGGAGGGGGAGGGGGGGCAGGGTAGTGAAGTGAAGTCGCCACAGCCGACCGACTTTATTAGCGCCTGGCAAATTTAACACCTCGCAATGACGACGACGTGATGGGGCTATTGGATTACCGACGTGGTCGTGTGGACGCGCCGCCACAAGAGAGAGAGACAGAGAGAGACAGAGAGAGAGAGAGAGAGAGAGAGTGAGTCCCAAAGAGTCGTTCGTTTCACTGATAATGATCATCTACGCCATATTTAACGCCATTTAAGCTGCGGCAGCAGGATGCCCCAAACTTTGCTCACTCTCTCTCTCTCTCTCTCTTTCCCTCTCCGTCTCTCTTACTCGCAGCAGTGCTGGCAACTTAAAAAAGCTGGGTAACTATAAAAAAAGCCAAAAATTTGTTAAGCAAAAAATAGAAGCGAAAAACAGCTAAAATTACAGCATAAAAAAGCTGCTATAAATGTGAAAAAAGCCAAAAAATTATTTTATAAAAAAATTAATAAAAAAATAAATTCAATAAAATTAAAATAAAGCTGAAAAAACAAAAAATTATTTTCACAAAACGCTTAAAAAGCCGAAAATATAAAACGTTTTATTGCAACTGAATTAAATGAATTTCGAAAAACTATCAATAAGAAATTTACTATTTAATATTATTAATATAAATAAATACTTCATTAAAATAAATTTCATATCAAGTTTTAGTAATGCAAATAAAGCTAACTAAATTTTAAAAAAATCCAACAATTCACCCCTACGCAATTTGTACTTTTCCACAAAGTTTAGAAAAAACTTCAAACTCGCTAATATTTTAAAAAGTCTTTGAAAAAATAAAAGATTTCAAAACCACAAAGCTGAAAATTTAAATTGTTTTAAATTATTTTTTTCAAACTCTTAATAGCTGTTAAAAATAGTGAAAAAAGGCTATTTATTTCAAATTTGTTTCTCGATCTCAATGAATTTTTTTTAAATTGTTTTAAATTATTTTGAAAAAATCCTAAAAAAAAATGCAAAACCACAAAGCTTAAAATTTAAATTGTTTTAAATTATTTTATTTTTTCAAAACTCAAAAAAAAAATTAAGATTTCTCGAGATCTACAAAATGCAATAGTTTTTTTTTTTAATTGTTTTTAATTATTTTGATAAAATCCTAAAAAAAAAACCACAAAGCTTAAAATTTAAATTGTTTTAAATTATTTTATTTTTTCAAAACTCTTAATAGCTGTTAAAAAAAATAGTAGCAAAAAAAAGGCTAAATTAATTTCAAAAATATTAAGATTTCTCGTGATCTACAAAATGTAATAGTGTTTCCCGTAGTTATGCTATAATAAAACCCAATTTCGGCGGAAAAACAGCTTAGGCAGCAGCACTGACCAACACTGTCTCCAAGTGTGTGTGTTGCTGTGACCGCTGGCGTTTGTGTGAGCGCTGCCTGAGAGAGAGAGAGGGGCAGGGGAGGAAGTGAGACAGACAATGAAATGTAATGGCAATACGTGCATTTATTTATAACGGATTTTTATTTAGTCGCAGCCGCCGCGGCAATGCAACAACGCGCGGCCAGTTTCAAATGCTGCAACAGAGAGAAAAAGAGAGCGAGCGAGATAGGGAGATTGTGCAGCAGTTACTCTCGTTACTTGTTAGCATTTTGTGGGCGTCTTCTTCAGCTCCGCTTGCGTCGCGTCTCCTCTTGCGCTCTGTTGCACCTTCCCCTTCCCCCTCTCTCTCTTTCTTCTTCTCCCTCTGCCTGAAACAGGCTTTAAATTTATTTCGTACTAAACGGCCAGAAACGTGATGAACGCATTTTGTGCGGCTGTGCCCCATGGACACCCCTCGCCCCCCTCGCCCCGCGCTCGCTCTCAGTTTCGTCCCCACTTGGCTTGGATTTGATTTCTGTTCGCTTCGCTTGCGGCTAAAGAGGAAATACTTTATGGGCATTGATAATTTTGGCCATAATGTGCAGTGAAATTGACTCGCTTAGCGTTGCCTAATTTATGTGACCGTCTAAGGCAGCAACAACCACAACAAACAACAACAACAACTGCAGCAGCTGTGGGAAAGCTGCGCCAGGGCGCCCCCAGGCAGCAGGCAAAACACACCTGGTCCAAGTGGGGTCGCCGCTTAGCCCTCAGTGCCAACTAGTTGAGGCTGAGTTGCCTCATTCGACTTTGCAGCGAATAATTTGTCATTGTTGTCAACGCGGCGTATGCGCAATTTCCATACGTTTATCATAATTTGGCAGGCAACTTAAATGATTTCAATGAGCAATTGGCGGGTGTTTGAATTGCTTTGTTAGCTCACGCCTTTTTCAAGCCAAAACTGGCAGCAATGATCGATCGTATCTAACATGACAGCTGTCAAAGCTGTTGTAAGAACTTGTTTGGAATTGTTAAGGAATTCGCAAGTATTTTAGAACTTGTTATACCCGTTACTTAAAGAATGGAAGGGTATTATAGGTTTGCGTCCATCGAAAATGTATGCAACACACAGAGGGAGACTTGGCAGAGCTCACTCCGTGTATACATTCTGGCTCAGGCACACTAGTAGAGTCGTTTAAGCCATGTCCGTCTGTCTGTCCGTCTGTATGAACACACAGATCTCAGCTATTGTAAAAGTTAGAGTTAACAAATTTGGCATACAGATTTCTGTATATTATCTGCATCATAAGTTTAGTTGAAATTTAAGATGCCACGCCCACCGCCTACAAAAAACGATAAATACATTTTGTGAACTTGCTTTAGTTTGAAAGTATTAAAGTCACAACTTGCTGCCACGACATGCACATAGATAAAGATATTCAAGTAAACGTTTTTCATATGTGTGTTGCCGAAGAATGAGATAGCACTAGAAGTAGCCGACTTTGTTAGGCGCAGGGTATCTTAAACTCGGACCTGCTCGACTGTAGCTTTCGTTACTTGCTTAAGCCTTAAGCTTGACAGCAACTGTCACTGAATGCTTTACTATGTGTTTTCCAACACTTGTCACATTGCTTGAGTTATCGATAGCTTCATCTGCACCAGTTTATAGTGTAGTTAATTATGGTCACACTACAATATTGAAAAGTAAACGATAGATGGCGCTACTTAGTGCCAATTGCAGTCACTTTTAACACTATTTGCCTCTTGCTCTAACTCATAAACTCACCAAACACTCTTTTTTCCGCTGTGAATACGGTACTTTAGCCAAAGTAACAAAGTTTCTCACTTTCACCAAGTCTGCGCAGTCCCCCCCTCCACTTGACCATGTTGCTGATAAGCCACACGAAGCTGCAGCAGCAAGAAGACAGGCAGATCGAGGGGGAGCAGCGCCTGCAAGCGGGTGGATCATCACTAGTCGTGGTGTTAAGTGTAAGAAAAAAAAAATGGCATAAACATGTTTTCTCCTTGGCCACATTGCACGCATGCCACACGAGGATGTCGATGGCAACAACAGCAACAACAACAACAGCGGCAACGGCAACAATAGCTTGCCATAAAGTTTTGAGTAAATGATAGCACCTAGAAAGTGCCAGAGCGACGTTGGCAACATTGGCTGCAACGTTGTCCTCGTTGTTGTTGTTGCTGTTGTTTGAAAATGTTCAAAGAAGGGTATACTAAGTTTGTGCAAAAGTATATAAAAGGCAGAAGGAGACATGGCAGACCCCATAAAGTATATATATTCTGGCTCAGGATCAACAGCCGAATCTGTCTGTCCGTCTGTCTGTATGAACGTCGAGATCTCAGCTATTACAAAAGCTAGAGATACCAAATTTCACATGAAGGTTCCTGTATAACATACGCAGATCAACTTTATTTCAAATTTCGGGTGCCACGCCCACCGCCCACGCAATCGATAATTTGCGAATGTTAAAGAAAATATGACAGTTACAGACAGCAAATTCGGCATGATGGTTCCTATGCATTATGCGCAGATGAAGTTTATTTCAAATTTCGGGTGCCACGCCTACCGCCCACGCAATCGATAATTTACGAATATTTAGGAAAGTATTTTGGGTACAGGTACTGCTTTGGAACACGTTAAGATGCTGATAATATGCAGTCAATCCCAAAATTACAATTCGATCTAGTTAGTGCAACTATGAAGTTGGTCGAATGGTATCTTACAGTCGGGCGCTTTAGCTTTCCTTACTTGTTATGTTTGTTGTTGCTGTTTATGCTACGTATAAACACTTCATCGACACTTGCCCGAGTGCCTGCAGACGCGCTCTTCCTGCAGTGGCCGAGAGTGTCCGCCTTGCCTTGCCTGCTTCTCTTCCCCGCACCCTCTCGAGCGTGTGTGTGTGTGTGTGTGTGTGATACATCAAACATGAGCTGCAAACATGGCTTTATTGTCCGAGTGCTACACTTTCTTTCTTTGGCCAGAAGAAGAAGTTGCGGAAGCAACATTTAATTGACTTGGCGTGTTAAGGCGCTGCATAGCCGCACATAACCGCACAATCAGCCGACAAACAACTGCAACAGCAACGTGGCGACACACTTTGGCCACTTAGTGGCGGGAGGGGGGGAGGTGTGGAGTAACTGGCATCGAGTGGGGCATGCGGCATGCGAACAATGCCAAGTAGCCTCATAGTTTATTGAGCGCTGCTGATTGAGCGAGCAATGCGGCCGGGCAACTCGTCAGGGTGTGCGACAGATGCGGCACAGTGGACAGCCGTGGCAGGCAGGCACAGTGGAGTGCATAGCTATGCTCTCTGGCTGCCCATTAGCGCTGTCACTTGGTCGCGCTGCGCATATCATTTACAAATGCCCGCGACATGCAGCGAACATCAAAACAGCAGAGCGAAGCGAACGAAATGGACAGACGGACAGACAGGCGGACAGGCAGACGGACAACTGACAAAGGCACTCGTAGTGGCAGTGGCAGTGGCAGTTGCAAGTTGCAAGTTGGCAGTTGCAAGGCAGTTGGCAATGGCATTGGCCATAAGCCGATTACAGCTTCGGGCAGGAGTCGCTAAGCAAGCAAACATTGAGGTCAAATTGCTGGCAAGACGAGAGAGAGGGAGAGAGAGCGAGAAGACGTTGCGCGACTCGATCGCATTTCAACAGAAATTACCCCTTGTAAACTTAAGCGGCAGAATCAATTAGCGCAACGCCCGATGAGGCTGCCAGGGCAACCCAGGAGGGTTGCCAGAAGAGTTGCCAGCAGAGTTGCCCAACGTGTTATGATCGCGCGATCCTCCTGGAGGCCTGCGCTGCTTGTCCTTGCTTGTCCGTCGGGAGTATCGTAGTATGAGTTATGCCCTTGTAGCTACAGTGGGTAAATGTGTTACTCGAGTGGTTTTGCTACATTTCAGAGTGGGCTTTATCCGTGTACAGCATATAGCAGATACATATTATATTCAAGTTAATACAGTCTGTAGTTATGGCTTGTGCCTTTGTCCGTCTGTATGAACGCCTAGCTCTCTGAAACTGTTTAAGCTAGAGCCAGCAAACTTGGTCAGCGCAAACCTATGTATTGCAGTGTCCAAAAGTTGATATACAAATTTAGCCACGCCCACTAACGCCTCTATTAAGCAATGAGGCTAAAACGTTAATTTTTTAGTGTTTATAATAAAGAATAAGCTTTCAAATGTTGACAAAACTTTTCCACAATATTATAGCATACTCTGCTAGCATAAACATCGTCTACACATAGTTAGTATAACCCCTAACTCAAACCTTCTTCTGGAATTAGCTGTGAATACGACTTTAGTGCGTAAATTAAAGCAATTTCAAAGCGAAATAATGTGCGAATTACACTGCGAATGCAAAACATTTGCTAACAGAAGCAGCGATGCGAGCTTCAAGTGGGGGAAGGGAGAAGATTGGAGAAGGGAGGGGGCCGCTGCTGTTGCTGCTTTTGCATTTGTGTTGCATGTGAAAAGTGCGTGTCGCAGGTTTAATTAAATTTTAACGCAATATACTTGACTCCGGGCGGGTTGCCGGACGGACAGACAGACAGACGGACGTAGAAATGTTCTGCCAGTCATCGACTTTGCCACGGAACCCCCCTCCTGCTGCTGTGCAGCACAGCTAAGTTTTTGGAGTGTGCTACGAGTGGAGCCCCCCAAACCAAACCAAACCGCGTGTGTGTGTGGGGCATCAAAGTACGTGTATCTGCGGCGCAGAGGAACGCGACTTGGGTCGACAGATTCGCGCCCCACTGGCATGTTGTAGTTTGTTGTTGTTGTTGCTGCTGCTGGGGTTTTGTCAAGAAATGAAAGCTCGCTGCTTGAAGGTTTAACGAACCCAAGCGCTGGCACAACCCTAGCAGAAGCAACGCCAGCTCCAACTCCAACTCCAACTCCAGTTGCAGCTCCAACTTCAGCCCGATTTTCAGCTCCAGGATCACAAACGTCAACATTTTTTGCCTTTGACGTTTTGCAAAAAAAATTTCGACGCCCTGCTGCAAGTCGCTGCTGCCGTTGCAAGTGTAATTTTTACTTTCACCCCAGCAATTGCTGCCTCCGCTGCTGCTGCTGCTGCTGTTGTTGTTTTTTTTTTTGTTGTCGTCCCATGTGAACGCGCTGCAACACTTGTCCTGATGATGACATTCATGCCCAAGAGCTACTCTTAATGGAACACAGCAACAACCAGATAGACAAGCAGCCATGAGGCGCAGCAGGGTAATCTGCGGGGAAGATGCAGGCCTGTTTGAGCGTCAGGCATAAAGGCAACTGCTGGGGGGGGAAGTGAGGCTGGCTAAGGGTTGCCCAGCTCTGACTGCGATTTCGCCTTTGCATGATCCTTCGATTGCAGCAGTTACAAAATGTCCGTTTCTAATGCTCGTTAGTCGTCAATCGTTTGCTACTATTTCCTCCATTCAAATCTTGGCAGTGCATTGCCCCCGGCTGGCCCCAACTCGAACCGCGCCGGCAGAGCTTAAGAAATTATGCGCCAAGTAAGTGCACAAAATGAAGAAGATGGCAAGAATCACAAGAAGCAGCAGCTATGGCAGGTAGTGACCCATGCCGCCACGACCCCAGAATGTCATTGTTTGAATACACTCACTCTGTAGGCAGGCATTAGTGAGTAAGGAATAGGCAGCTCAGTAATCAAGGGCTTCTACATAAATGCATGAATCTCGGAAACGTTTGCACTTGTATATATCAAATTTGGTATATACCTTCTTCTAGCACTTATAAAGCTATAGTTATCTACAAATTTTGTATGCCTCAAGTATTGGCCTAGAGAATCAAGAAAATATTTACATAATTAAATTGATCTATTTTTTTTTTAATGGTAAATAATCAAATGAAAAAATCTAAATTATGGTTTTAATTTGACTGAATCTTTTGTTGAAGTATTAATTGAAAAATGTTATGGCACTGCCCTATTAAATTGACCATGACCCTGGCCATGTGTATTATAACTACAGCTTTCCCTTTCACACACACAAATTTTACTTTAATTTCCGTGCGCTTTTACAGGGCATTGCCAAGTCGAGCTAGAGCGACCTGCAGCACTTGCCTTTTGAGCTGCTGCCAGGAAGCAAGGAAACAATAGAGAAAGCCCACGCAATTATGCGTGTGAGTGTGTGCGGGTGGTTGTAGTTTGCTTTTTAAATAATTACGAAACATGGCTTGGCAGCAAGATTCCGTTGTCAAGTGCCAAGCACATTTGCCGCTCTCGCTCTCTCTCTCTCTTATTTTTGCATAATTTGTTGCCCAGTGTAACATGGTCAAATGCCAAGGGACCAAGGGAACAATTGAGGCGCCTCCTGCTGTGTGCCTTTCTGCAGGTGCTTTGACCCTGTGCCACAGCATCATGGGGCAAGGCAGGGAGCGTTAACAGAATGTGCACCCCCTTCACCCTTTCCTGTCTCTTCTAGTGAAGCTTAAGTCGTGGCAAGTCACGACTCGCTTTGGAAGAGCTTGGGAAGTCAAGGAAAGATGCAAATAATAATTATCTTCAATAATCTTCTAGTCAATTTAAAAGTGACAGAAGTATTGTCTATTTATGCGTAATATATGTGAAAATATACGAAATAATTAAAAAAAAAAAAAAAAAAAAAAAAATAAGTAAAACAAATGGGAAGAAAAAATAATATTAAGATACATATAAAATATAAAATAAAGAAAATTAAAAAAAAATAAAAAAAATAAACAAAAAAATAATTTAAGCAAAGAAATAGAAGAAACAAAAACAATCAATAAAAAAATAAATTAATCTAAAAAAAAAATTAAAAACAAATGGGGGGAAAAAATAATTTCAACATACATATAAAATTAAAAATAAATAAACAAAAAAATAATTTAAGCAAAGAAATAAAAGAAACAAAAACAATCAATAAAAAAATAAATTAATCTAAAAAAAAAAAAATGAAAAACAAATGGGGGGAAAAAAATAATGTCAACATACATATAAAATTAAAAATAAAAAAACAAAAAAATAATTTAAACAAAGAAAGAAAATAAACAAAAATAATCAATGAAAAAAATAAATGAATCTAAAAAAATGAAAAACAAATGGGATGAAAAAATAATATCAACATAAATATAAAATAAACAAAAAAAAATACAAAAAATAAAGCAAACAAAAAAAAACAATCAAAGAAAAAAAATAAACAGAAATAAAATAAATAAATAATTAAAAAAAGACAAATAAAATATACAAAAATATAAAATAAACAAGTAAAGAAAGTAAAGAAAATAATAAAATACAAATAAAATAAACAAAAATCAATTAAACGACAAAAATAGACAAAGCAAAATAAAAAAAAAAAAAAAAACAAAATAAAAAATAGAAAATAAACGCATTCAAAAAATCAAAGTAATAAAGTAAAATAAATTGATAATTAAATTGGTAAAAAAAAAAAGCATTCAAAAAAAAAAAAAAAACCAAAAAAAGTGAACTTTCCTTGGGCTCGTCCGGGATTTGAACCCGGGACCTCCCGCACCCTAAGCGGAAATCATACCCCTAGACCAACGAGCCAGTTGTTCAATCGCCGGCTAAATGGCCCAAAAGAGTTGCCCCAAAGCTTCAATGGCTATAAATAGATCAAGTCTTTCAACGATCGCCAAGCCACAGCAACAACAAAAACAACAGCTGCAGTGAAAGTTGCTGATAGAGCAGAAAAAAAAACAAGTAAAAAACGCTTCACTTTTTCAGGTCGTTGATAAATTGGCAAGGCAACGCGACAACATACACGACATTATATTCCAATTGATTTACATCCCCCTCAGTGCCTTCCCTCCTTCCCTCTCCTACTTGCAGTAAAAGCCAACGGGCGGACGCATTGTCTTCTGTGTAAGGTCAACCACGCGTGTGGGGCGATTGAAGTTCTGCTGCTGATTGAGGCAATAATACTCGACCTCTTCGTCGCTGCTAGACGAGCTCTGGCTGTTGTTGTTGTTGTTCTCCCTTTCGTTGCTATCCAACATCCTGCGCAGCTCCAGCTGCTCCAGTTCACGTGGCTGCAGCTGCAACTCCTGCTCCTTCTCATGCAGCTGTCGCATCTCTATGTCCACATTCAGCTCTGGCACATACTTTACATTTGCTCCAGCCATTGCCATGTTCTTGTCCAGACGTTGGCCAAACAATTGCAGGATGCCAGTTTTGGTGCGACGCAGCAGCCGCGCCATGTAGTCCGTCATGGCTGGCATCGCAATCAAATACAAAATACAAAGAGCTTCTGTTTTTTTGTTTTTGGAATTATTGAAAATTTACAGAATCAAACTCAAACTCTCTGGCTGGAGAGATTGTAAATAGCTGGGCGACGACTTGCCGCACACAGCCAACTGGGAGAAAAGTGAAAGGAATTTTAGAGAAGAATCTATAGTAGAAATTGATGAAACGACAAAGGAATGCAAAATGAAAACGAGTCTGCAGCCCTTCAGAAAGACTAGCTACGTGCCATATCCCTTTCCCTATAAGGCACCAGGATATTGCTACGGCCTTTCATAAGTTGGCCATAAAACATGCGACTAACTTGAGCCCACACACACGCACATAGAAAGCACATGCTGCAGACCCTATGCCATGGGCCGCCCTAAGTAGCCTGCCTGTGTGGGTGCTGCAGAAGGGCTTAAGAGCATTATGTATGCAGTGCAAGTGTGTGTGCATATGTATGTGTGTGTGTGTGTGCACATACATATACATATCAGTTAAGCAATCTTAGCCAACAGCGGGTAGCAAGTCTGCATACATCTTTAAGTACAGTGCAGATTCGATATGGCATATGCCTACTAGCTTAATCTATGTTTATATAAATCTGCTTAAATTAAAGTTTGTTTATTTGCAATAATTTTTTAAGTAAATATTATTCTTAAGAATATTTTCTTTGCAAAACTTTTCGCTTTCCGCGTGGCGTTGCTTATTAAAATGTGACCAGCTTGGTTTATCTTTAAAAATACTTAATACTAAGTTGCTCACGAAACTATCGATAGTTTGTTAATTATCGGTAAAAATACAGCACAGCTTTTTCTAACTTTTTAGTGCTCCAATCAAATCACATTACTTTATACTATGTAACTCACCTAGTTGTCAATCTCTCCCAGTTCGTTAGCTTCCCTTTTAGACTGTAGCAGCTAAAGCTTTCAAGCTGAAGCAAATCATGGATAAAAATGCTGTGGCAGAATGTAGTCAACGTTTATCGTTGCAAATCCTCGAGCAGCGCCAGTTGCTGGCGGCAAGAACTCTCTTCTCTTATGTTGTTGTTGTTGCGGCAAGTGTTGCCTGCTGCTGCTTTGTTGTCTCTATCATGCAGTGAGAGGTGGAGTATGGGGATGAGGTGGGTTGCTGTCATTGCCGCACTTGCCACACTTGTTGACAATGCATCAGGCGCAGCAGTCGCATCGCTGTAGGGACCTGATGACGGAATGAAAACGACCTGATGGGCGGCAAGTCGAGTCAATGTACCCAACAATAAACGAAAGTGCCAGCAAACAGGGATGGAGTAGCGCATCTTCTCGTAAACTACTGCGCCAGGCGGAGGCCACTCAGCAGCAGCAGCGGAAAGATGTTGCTAATGTTTCAGCTCCCTGGCTGGCAATTTGCCAGCGCCAATTAGCCATTGAGCCCCTATTCTCGCGTCCATGTACATGTCTATATGACAATTGCGCGTTTCATTTAATTCGCAAATTAATGAGCAATTCCATCAGCGAACGGACCACACACACGATTGCGGCGGCGGCCGCTGACACATTGCTAAAAAGGTCACATGCACGTAAATACGGATATGTGGAAAGAGAACTTTGACCTCAGTTGGTTTGTGCTTGCACGCGGGCATCCAATTTATTTCCAATTTGGGTGCTGCCAGCTTAGTTAATTAGTTTTCTGTGCTCCTTTTCGGCGAAAAGTGTCTCACACCGCGTATTTCGATAACTTTTCAAAGCCAGCGCGGTGTATCGATTATTAATTGATTTACTATGCAGTGCAAGCAGCTATTGATTGGCTACCTTATCCCCCTACAATGTTGCAAATTGACTTAAAGTAACTTTAACTTAACGCTAATCTTCGTTAATTTACTGCCAGCCTATGCATAGCAAGCAGCTATTGATTGGCAGCCTTATGCCATACAACGTTGCCACTTGATTTAAAGTAATCATGCACGTTAACTTGAAGTCAACATGGCAACCTTGTTAAGAAACGATCAAGTGACAAATAAATTTGCAAATTAAATATCCTTCTGTTTTTTTTTTTTGCTAAGCCAAGGGGTATTTCACAGTCGATGACTGCCGTATTTTGTTGCCCACAGTATGAGCATAAATTGCGCGACGAAGCGACGATGCAATGGCGATCAGACGGCAATGCCGCCGCCACCAAAGCTTGCAGGGGGTTGGAATCGGAATTGGAATTGGAGTCGGAGTCGGAGACGGAGTTGGACTTGGAGTTGGGAGTCTGTCGACATCTTAAATATATTTTCTAATTACTTGTTCGCGCTCGCATCATGCTACCGACTGCAGCGGCTCCATTTGCATTTTGTGCTGCATCGTGCCATCGTCATGCCACGCCACGCCGAAGGGGTGCAAGATGCAAGGGGCGTGCATGCCAAGTACTACATGGACTGCTTGCTGCTGGACTGGGGTTGGCCTGAGTGCATTGGCGACACATAAATTGTGAATATGATAGAAGAACATGCAACACTCTTGCAACGGCTGCAACGGCTGCCGCTGTCGCTTCCTTTCGTTTTGCGAATAATTATTGCAATGCGTTTTGTTGTTCTGTGTGCCTTGCACGCATTCGCCCAAGTGTGTGTGTGTGTGTGCGTGCGTGCGTGTGTGTGAGTGTGGAGTTGTTATCCCTTCAGCAAACACGCCAACTCAACTCTTCAGCCACTCGCGACTTCATGCTCAGTCAATTTCTTATAGAATACACACACGCCTGCCCCCCTGCCCTGCTCCTGCTCCTGCTGCAGCCCTCGTTCTGCGTTTTAAAGTAAACATTGCCACAGAATGTGGCAACCGACGGCAACTTTAACACATCAATTGTTTGCAGCCTCCGCGCAAATCCCTGGCCAGATATGGGTATGTTATATGTATGTATATATATGCTACTATATTCACCCAGAATAGCCAAGCGAAAGTCTCGAGACGTTGCCGTAATTGGCCCGTGCAGCAGGCCACGCCGACCGGAAGGGAAGCTGTGTGTGTGTGTGTTTCTCTTTCACTTCACTTTCTTCGTCAATTTTGCCGCCTGCCACAAACAACAACAAGGCGAGGCAAACTAACAAGCACACACACACACACACACACACACACTCAATGACTTCATCAAGTTGGTCCTGGCCAGAATGGGCATATCAGCTTGAGAGTTTCCCTTTTGGCTCAGCTTGCAACTGCTGCGTCTCCTTCGCCTGGCAGTCTAAGTATGCAAACAAACCAGCACCAGACGAGAGCGAAAGGGAGAGAAAGAGAGAGCGGGAGAGAGAGAGAGAGAGGAGAAGGAGAGGCAGAGCGAGTTGGAGACTAAGAAAGAGTGACTAACTAGCACACTTACTAAGTTACTCTTTCTTTTAGTATACAGCTGTGTAAATACTCTGTATCTAAGAATAAAACGGGTATGCTCAGTTTGTGTGAAAGGGGGAGAAATATTTTAAAGGCACGTTTACTGCTTAGTTAATCGATTTGATCTTTTGAAGTTTTAGTTTTAGCCCTAGAAGTAGAAGCTGAAACATCTTAACAATAATTGCAACATTGTCGAAACTTAGCAAAAACTTATCTGATAAGTCGAGTACATTTGAACGCACTCAATTTATAAACACCCTGCAATAATTAGTAAAAAAACCGTTGACCAACACTGGTTGCTACATTATAGAAGGCACAAAGTTAGACAAACGAACATACTTCCATACAATTTTCTAAATACCCCAAAACACTCAAGCAAAATATGGAATCAAATAGGTATTTCAACCAGCAATTACAGGGTATTTCACAGTTGAGACTACGCTTGCGACTCGCAGCTTTAATTCAATTCAATGTCGTCAACTCATTGGCCAAGTAGCTAAATTTAGACGCTAATTTGGTGACCTGCTGTGTGGCAAGCCAAGCGCAGCGCACTGTACCGTACCCGTTTATCCGTTTACCAGTTTACCCACTGTCTGCATGTCCCAAGTGTCCCAGTCCCAGTCCCAGTCGCAGTGTCCCCCCCTGCCTCCACTCCTCTTGCCGTGTACCAAATGTGCCCGAAAACATTCGAGTTCTCAGAGTCGTCTCATGTTACGCGGAGACTGTGTGCAGGCGATAAGCTCGAAGAGCAGAACGAACAGAAGGAAGGGAGGGGGGAGGTTTAGGGGGGGAAGGTTCTGAACTGTGACTCAAATTACCAATTGAATGCTCCGCCACGGAGAGGGGAGTGCATGCAACCTGCCATGCAGTCATAACTTGGTGGCATTATCATCGTTAACTTTATTATGTTCCGCACATTATCGGGCTGCTCTTTGCTGTCCGATCGCCAAGTCTGGCCAGAGACAGAGACAGAACCGAAAGACACAACCGCGCACACAGACCTTTATCTCGTTCATAATCTTGCCAAACAACTGACATTATCATTTCGCAGGGGATCGTTTGTACCTGCACTAAAATAGCAAAAATTATGAAGAATTCCACAAAAAAAAAAAAAAAAACGAAAACGAAAAATTTGTGCGAATCGTTTAATTGGAATTGCAAGTGGTATCTCTTCCCGTCTCTTTCTCTCTCTCTCTCTCTCTCTTCTCTTAGCTATATTAATGTGCCTAATCCTTGCAAATAAACTACAATGGATTTTAAATAGCTATCGACAGGGACTTTAGCTTTCAGTATTATTGCACTATAAGATATGGAATTTTTGGTTTAAAAACTATCATCGCGTATGGGAATTTTTTCTCTTTCTAATCTGATTAAAATTTTACATATTTTTTGTGGATTTTCAATGATTCTGAAATAAAAACAAGTAAGAAAGGCTACCTTCGGCATGCCGAAAGATTTCATACCCTTACCCAACTATTAAATCGACCGATAGTTTCTATGGCAGCTATACGATATATCGGTTTGACTTTGATAAAATTTTCAGAGTATTCAATGGACTTATACAAATATCGTGAAAGTTTCATGGCATTATCTTAAAAAATGACAAAAATCGGCCGATAGTTTCTATGGCAGCTATACGATATATCGGTTGGATTTTGATAACATTTGCAGAGTATTCAATGGACATACTTATACAAATATCGGGAAAGTTTCATGGCGATATCTTGAAAAATGACAAAAATCGCTCGATAGTTTTTATGGCAGCTATACGATATATCGGTTCGATTTTGATAAAATGTGCACAGCTTTGAATGGACATACTAAGACGTAAATTGCGAAAGTTTCGTAGCGATATCTTGAAAAATGACAAAAATCGGTCGATAGTTTCTATGGCAGCTATGCGATATATCGGTCCGATTTTGATAAAATTTGCACAGCTTTGAATGGATATACTAAGGCATAGATTGCGAAAGTTTCATGGCGATATCTTGAAAAATGACAAAAATCGGTCGATAGTTTCTATGGCAGCTATACGATATATCGATTTGACTTTGATAAAATTTGCACAGCTTTGAATGGATATACTAAGGCATAGATTGCGAAAGTTTCATGGCGATATCTTGAAAAATGACAAAAATCGGTCGATAGTTTCTATGGCAGCTATACGATATATCGGTTGGACTTTGATAAAATTTGCACAGCTTTGAATGGATATACTAAGACGTAGATTGCGAAAGTTTCATAGCGATATCTTGAAAAATGACAAAAATCGTCCGATAGTTTCTATGGCAGCTATACGATATATCGATTTGACTTTGATAAAATTTGCACACCTTTTAATGGACATACTAAGACGTAGATTGCGAAAGTTTCATGGCGATATCTTAAAAAATGACAAAAATCGTTCGATAGTTTCTATGGCAGCTATACGATATATCGATGCGATTTTGATAACATTTGCAGAGTATTCAATGGACATACTTATACAAATATCGGGAAAGTTTCATGGCAATATCTTGAAAAATGACAAAAATCGGCCGATAGTTTCTATGGCAGCTATACGATATATCGGTCCGATTCGACTCGTTCCGACTTATTTACAGCGTGCAGCAATAAGAAGCATGTATACCAAGTTTCATCAAGATAGCTCTAAAACTGAGCGACTAGTTTGCATTGCAATAGACAGACGGACAGACAGACGGACATGGCTAGTTCGACTGCCCTACAGGGTATCTTTTAGTCGCATAACTTAGTTGTTTCAACTACACTTAACGTGCTGCCCCTGCACACAACCTCACAAAAGTGTCGCCTTAATTTTGCCTCAATTAGTGCAGGGTATTTGCAGTGCGTGCAAGCGAAAGTCATTGCTTTTCATACTCGTATATATTTCAGCTTTGTCTTGGTGGCTTGCTGCTTTTCAATTAACGCTTCGGCGGCTATGAAAAGCCATTAGAAAATCTGTAGCCGAGGACGATCCACAGAGCCGGCGGCATTTGGCGTTCGCATTCGCGTCCGCGTCCGCATCCGTTGGCCGCAGCAGCAGCCAAAGACTTTGCTAATTAGCAGCAATTAATCTGGCTCTCTATGAGGGCAGGGGCGTAGACTCTTTAGAGGGGGGAGGGGACTATGTGTAGGGCGCGTGCTAAGTGGAATGCGAGCTGGGGCAGCATTTGAATGCAGTTGGAGCGTGCCAAGAAGAAGAAGCTGGAGCAGCTGAGGCCAGTTGGCTTGGGGTTCCAGGAAGTTGCTGCGGGCAGATGTTGCAACAACAGCAACAACAACAACAACACAAACTATTTATCTAATTGTCGCTAAACTGCTTCGCATTGCAGGGCATCAGAACAGACGTAGGTGAGTGCGGCAAGCAGCAGCAACATGTGCCATGGAGAGCCTGGGCCTGGGCAGCAGACGCAACAACAACAACGCTCACAGCAACAACAATCACAGCAGCAGCAACAGCGGCAACAACAGTTCAAGCAATGCCGACAGTCATCATCATCATCATCACGCCCACACGCACCACGCCCATCAGCTGGCCAAGCTGCATGTGGTGCATGCCACGCAGCACTCGACGCACGCCAAGCTGAAGCAGCACGCGCCGACGCCGCAGCATTCGCACTCGCACTCGCATTCGCATCAGCCCGCCAACCAGAACTACTACACGCAGCAGCAGACGCAGCTGCAGCGCCTCAAGCAGCAGCAGAAACTCCAGCAGCAGCAGCAGCAGCAGCAGAGCCAACTGGAGGCCATACATGGTGTGGGCAAGGGCGGCACAGCTAAGCAGCAGCTGCAATTTCCGCCGCCGCCGGATTATCCGCCACCAGCGGTGGCAGCGACGACCAGCAGCAGCCCGCTGCACAAATCCGCCGGCAGCTCACCCATTGCTGTGGCTGCGCTGGTCAGCAGCGGCGGCGGCGGCGGCGGCGCAGGAGGAGGAACAACCCCACCCGTAGCCATGCACAATGGCAATGCACGCCGTCAGCTGCTGCCGCGCTATCCCGACCCCGATCCGGATGCCATTGAAATCTGCAACGAGCAGCAGCAGGCCAGGCAGAGCAAGACGCTGGGACACCCACATCATCCTCATCCTCATCATCATCACCATCAGCAGCATGACTATTCGTATGCCTACTATGAACCTGGCGCCGCCATGCGTCATTCGAATGTGCCCAAACCGGCGGCAGGAGCAGGCGCAGCGCTGGCAGCGGCAACGGCAACGACGCAGTGCAACGAGGGACCACCGCCTCCGAACTCCATACGCGCGCTGCTCTCCAAGGGCAAGAAGAACAAGCAGCTGGTGTCGCCGGCAACGCTGCAATCGTATCAGACACGCTACCACAAGGTGCACACGTTGCCCGCGCAGAGCGAGAACTTCTACGAGGAGATCAATGCGGCAGCGCTGCAGACTGCGCCGCCGCCGTTGCGTTGCGCCCTCAATTCGCACTCGGCGGGCTCACTGAATCAGACGCTGGTCGAGGAGGAGCTGCGTCGCGTGCAGCATCGCCATCATAAGATACTTGGCGAGCTCAATTTGAGTGTGGAGGCCATGCTCATGCCGGAGAGTCCGCCCAAGTGCAGTCCGCCCGTAGCGGGCGCCGTTGCGGCTGCACCAGTTGCTAGCGATGCCACGCCGCCACATGGCGCCAAACCCAGTCCCAGTCCCACTGTGTGTGTGACAGCAGCCAGCGGGCAACCTGCCATGCTGGGCATGGCCAGGCTTACGTCCACGTCGGCGGACAATATCTGTGATAGCGGCGATGTCGTTGGCGGCATGGAGCAGCTGCTGGCCACGCTGAAGGCGCCCAGCGCCGCCGGCGTCGCAGCAACAGCAACAGCAACAACTGCGGCCAGCTGCGACTTGGACAGCGGCTTCAGTGGCAGCAGCGGCGCCAGCTACATTGGTAGCCTGCGGCTGACGAAGACGCATCACATCAAGTGCGCGCGCCAGACGCCCACAGCCACGGCTGCCTATGCCACACAGAGTTGTCGCTCCTTTCAACGCTCCATTTCCAGTGGCGGCCACGAGGAGGCGGCACCGACAACCACACCGGTTGGCTCTGCCACGCATTGCAGTTTTCTGACGCGTGCCTCATGCGGTCGTCGCATACTCAGCTGTGCACGCATACGCGCTGCCGAGGATCCCGGACCGAGTGTGCCCACGGAGTCGAAAGCGCGCAGCTTCTGGAATCGCAAGGGTTGGCGCAAGCTGCCGGGCATTTCCACGTCCACGTCTAGCATAAACGATGCGGGTTTGTCAGGTGAGTTGCGCAAGTTCTATTAGAATCTATTAAAAGCTTGAAAAAATTCAAATAAACCGCGTGAAAGCGCGTTTGCACAGTGCTGCCATCTATCGCACAGAGGAAGCACGAGAGCAGCGCAATAGGTTTGCGGTTTGTGTCTTGGCTAAAAGGGTGCCAATTCACACTTAACGAAGCTTTACTTTTGCAAAAAACTGTTGCATACTTTTGAGCTGTGCAAAAAAGCTGCGCACGCATTGCAAATTGAATGCTTTCTCTAACGATTATGAATTACTTTAAATACATATGTGTGCATGTAGACTTAAATTGTTCTAGAATTTATTTATAATTATGCACTTTTATTGAATTTGTTTATAAAGCTCATTTAAGAGTGCTCTCAATGCCAAATTGTGTTCCACTATTTGGACGGAAATTTTTCATAGCATGCTTTTAGGCTGCATTTGAAAAACGCATTGCACAGTGCTCCGCCGCCTCGCTGCCTGTGCGCGCACACAGATTCCCAACTTCGCAAACTCTCACACCCCACACACACACACACACAGCTACACTCTCGCTTCGCGCAGACAGCGTGATAATTTTTTTGTGGCACATGCTTCAACTGCAGCGCGCCGGCTCGCTGCTCGGTCGCTTCGCTTCGCATCGACTCGTCTCGTCTCGTCAGCGTTTCGTTTCGTTGTTGGTTTCGCTTGCCCGTTTTTTAGTCGTGCCTACCGTTGTTGTTGCTGCTGTTGTTGTTGTCTCGTTTTTGGGCTCCATTCCCATTCATCGCCACTCACCGGATTCAGTAGAATCGATCTTGTCGTGCCTGCCGCATGTTTTGCCAACGTTTGAAGCGAGCGCGCGCGCGTTAATCGATACTCGCCTTTGCTTTTGTTTTGGTTTTTTTGTTGTTGTTCTCAATAGTAGTGCAGCTACAGGTATATAGTGTGTGTGCGAGTGTGTCTACCTGGCTGCAAGTGCAAGTGCTATTTACAGGGTATACGCCAGCTGTGTAAGTCTCTTTGTTTGTTTGTGTTGTCAATGTTGCAATGCTTGTTGCCCCCAGTCGACCCCAAATAACGGCAATGCGACCCGACAATGTAGTCCCCTCCCACTCCAACCAATCCGATTGCCTATGCCCAGAAAAAGCACTCCGACCTGCGACCCATAAAAACGCTGCGAGCGGCCTGCGTCGTCGTCGCTGTCTCTGCACGCTGGGGGAGGCGTAAACGCGACGTTGTCGTTGTCGTTGATGTGTGTGTGTGTGTGTGTGTGTCTGTGCATGTTAACATGAATGCGTATTAAAAATAAATCGACAACAATTAATTTGTGCTGCAAACTTGACAGACAACGTCGCAGATCGTCGGCGTCGTCGTCGTTGTCGTCGTTGTCTCTTATCAGTCGAGCTGAAACTGAAAAATGAATTGCCATACGATTTGTTATGTTCTTGCAACATTTCAATCATTTTCCCTTTCAACAGACAAGCACACAAACAAACAAACAGAGAGAGAGAGTGAAAAATCGAAAAGAATAAACATATTAAAACCCAAACATCCGATACTGAAACTATATAATGCACCTGCGCCATGGCATTCCAAATGATTAAGTCCGCCCTGGAGGGCAGTCATCATCCGCAGCAGCAGAATTCGCATTCGCATCCCCAATCGCATCCATCGCTGATTCGCAACAATCTCGGACTGAATCTGAATCTCAATCTGAGCAATCTGAGCAATCAGCACAGCAACGGCGTCGTCCTATTGAAATGTGCGTACAAAAAAAAAACTGCTACTATTTCTCTTGTATTCCATCTACATATCTGCATACACCTAAGGTCAACTGAATAGGTACATTTGCAGCAAATTAATTGTAGAATTTTTGGCATATTTTCTGTGTGATTTGGGGCTGCGATTTCTAGCACATAGGGACATACATATAATCTATACATTTTATAGCATCGCGCTTAGAAGATCTTTATGTGTTTTTTATGGCTTCAAACGAGGCAGACGGGGAAAGAGTAAGCGAGTGAGAGGATAGAAGTGTAAATCTTATCATTTTCAAATATAAATGTCATGCTTATAATACAATAAGTTCTGCCTCATTTTACCCATACTCATTTTCATATTATGTTCGTTGCACCATGCCATTTTTTTTCGAATTATCTGTTAAATATTGTTACAGCCAATATTTGTTAAAAAATTATAATTTTTTTTCTATAATTAAGCACAATTTTTTGGTTGATAACAAATTGTTAGAGCAAAGTTTAGAAAATATAGAAAATTGTTCTACACTTTTCTAAAGTAGATTTCAAAGATCGCGCTTACAAGATCTTTGTCCCTATACGAGTTTCTAAAGTTTAGTACCTAAACAAAAGAGAAAACAAGAAAGGAAGGCTACCTTAGGCACGAAGGTTTTATACCATTGCAGTTACACCAACTATTAATTTGACCGATAGGTTCTATGGCAGCTATACGATATATCGCTCCAATTTTAATAAAAATTGCATTTTATGGACATACTAAGACATATATCAGAAAAGTATCACAGCGATATCCTGAAAAATGACAAAAATCAGTCGATAGTTTTTATGGCAGCTATACGATATATCGTTCCGATTCGGCTCGTTCCGACTTATTTACAGCGTGCAGCAATTAGAAGCATGTATACCAAGTTTCATAAAGATAGCTCTAAAACTGAGGGACTAGTTTGCGTTGCAACAGACAGACGGATTGACAGACGGACATGGCTAGTTTGACTCCCATATTGACGCTGATTAAGAATATATACACTTTATAGGGTCGCAGATGGAGAGAGACAGAGCAAAATATGTGAATCCTATCATATTGAAATATAAATCTAATTTCAATACAATGTATACTCCTGGTCAGAGTAATAGGTCTGTTGCAGCTTGACATTCTTTAAATATTAATATAAAATGCATTTTAACAAAGTTTTTAAAGAAATTATATTTTTCCCATGAGCTTAGTCTATTTTTGTTGTTAATGACAAATACTACACACATTTAAAAATTTAATAAAAATATTTAATTATTTTATTTTGACTGACAAAAAATTTCAGCGAATAAAACACATGAATTAAAATCTTTAAAGCTCTTAGAAAGGCAAATTTTATTGTTTCGCGAAATCAAATATGGTTTTTTTCTTGAGTTTTTTTATAAGTACTTTAAAGAATGATATAGATGCTATAACTGGTTTGTTGCCTTTTGTTTTATGCGTTTATTTTTAGATAGAAAAAAAAAAACAATGCAGAGCCAGCGAATATTTATTAATTATAATTCCAAACAATTTTTAGCTATGTTTGTAAACAAATTACTCACTTCCTTTGTTAGCTCTCTCTCTCTCTCTCCCTCTTTCTCCCTCTTTCTCTCCCTTCTCTGTCTCTCTTTCTGCCTTTCGCTAAGTTGTAAACTCTTTAAAAAACCCATTCGCAAAACTGATTAAAAAACGCGCTTTTATTTTGTCTCTTTGCTCGTTTCTCTTTTTGCTCGCCCTGTGCACTTTGTGCGGCTTGACAATTCGCATGACGATTAATGGACAAGTTCTTGGCCAATTTAGCGGGCCTGCGTTGGGTCTGGCCAAAAAGCTAGCTATATATTGTAGCTACAGCTGGCGGGCAAAAATGAATCAGCTAACTTGTTTACGCGGTGCGCAGCGAGCTACGCCTGCGTTGCCCAAAACCTTCCTTGCCACTCTGTCTCTCTCTCCCCCTCTCTCTCTCTCTCTCTCTCCCTGCAACTGGCTCAAACGTTGCTCAAATCTTTTGCCCACTTTTGTGGCCAATTTTTAGCCGTAGCCGTAGCCGTTGCCGTTGCTGCTGTTCTTGTTGTTGTTTTTGGCTGCTTGGCTATTTTTACAGTGACTACATAGCCCGATGACTAATATGCCGCGACGCTGCTGTTGTTGCTCTTGTTGTAGCTAAGTATTTTGGATATATACATATGTATATGTATATGTGTGTGCGTGTGTGTGTGTGTGTGCCTCTAGCTGGCAGCGTCACCATCATTAACAGAGCAAATCAATTACAATGGAAAACGTAAAAGGGCACAGTTCAAAAGGTTCGGCGGCAATAGCAACGGCAGAGGCAACAACAACAACAACAGCAGCAACAGCAGCAACAGTAGCAACAACAACAACAATAAAAGTAGCAACATGCAGACACACAAATTAATTAAAGACTCCAACAATGGCAATGACAATGCGCAGCAGCAACAACAACAATTGTAAAGCGCATATGTGCTTTACATATGCAAGGGCATATCTAGATTTATGTATATATATATATATATATAGGGTACATATATACATATGGTATATATCGCCAGCTGCCGCTGCAAGCCAATTCGTTGAGTATTATGAGTAAGATTTGCCATTTGCCTATATATTACAAATATTTATCTATATAATATGTATATTTGTGCTATCAACAGTTATGTAAAAAATAATAGAAATAAAAATTAATTTTATAATTATAATTTTATAATTTTATATTGAATATATTTTACATATATTTTATAACTTTATTTTATTTTATTTTATTTTATTATATATTATTTTATATTGAAACGAAGTCATAAAACTTGCAAAAAAAAATGTGATATAGTTTAAAATAGTTAAATAATATATATAGTAAAATATTTAATAATATTATAATTAATTATATATTTTTAAAATTTTTAAAAATTATAAAAAGTGTTTATTTTTTTTTTTATTTTTTTTTTAATTCAATTCAAATAACTGAAATTGAAATAATTGAAAGCTATAAAAGTTAAAACAAATTCTATAAATTATTTTAATAATACTATTAATATGTATTATTATTTTTTTAACTTAAAAGAAAATAAATTTTTTTATTATTTGAGTAATGTTTTTTATAACTGAATTGAAATTAATTTTCTATCAAATAAAGCCATAAGACTAAAAACAAATTAATTAATTAATTTAATAATAATATTTTTATAAATTATATTTTTAAAACTTATAAGAAAAGACACTTGTTTCTATTATTTTGAGCATAAGTGTAGCTTACGCTGCATGCACCTACATACACGTATATCCAGATTGTATACGATACTATACTCTACTATATAATACTATGCATAATAATGTATATAAGACTATAAACTATATATAAAATGTAATTTAAAATATTATTTCTTGGGACTTATATTATAATATTTTTGAGAAATTATTATAATGAGTTCTTTAGCAGTTTTTAATGGTAAATTGATATATAATACATATATATAGTATATTCTTTAACCTCTATTATTATAATTTTTTGCATATATATATATACATATATTTATATACAATTAAGAAATACCTTTCGGTCCTAGAACATTCATTTAGAAAGATAGGAAGTACCACAAAGTGTTGCAAAAAGTTAACAAACCCAACTTGTTCCGCACATTTCCCACATTTCATTATTTATTGCCTACGCTCTTTATTATTATTCATGTTTGTAAAAATCAAAGATAAATAAACTTCACCTCCTCCTCCCCCCAAATCGCTCTTTATTCGCAACGCGTTGCCGCAATTTTGTTTATCGCCCGCAACAAAAGGTGTTAAAAAAATGTGATCGACTTTTTGGGCTGGTCAGAAGTCAAGTTCAAATGAATTTGCAAATATTTGATTTAACATATATGAATATGAATATGTGTATAGCTCTCTCTCTCTCCCTCTCTCTCTGTCTCTCTGTCTCTCTCTTTGTGCTATGCAAATATGCCAGATGCAAAGTCTGGGGTCGTCGCCTCGCAGCACACGCACTTCAGCAAGTGCAACGACTACTATTACCCTCGACCCCCCCCCCCCCTCTCGCACCCCTTGCCACTTGCAATAAATAATAATAAATAATAAATGCAAGTACTTGGCCGTATTGTACTCGTTTTTATTCAACTTTGTATTCGTTCAGTCATTCACAAAGAAACAAATACAAAAACAAAACAAAAAAATGAAAACAAAATTCAAAAATAATGATGGCAATTAATAAAAGTGAAAGTGCTAAGTGATATGTTCTGCAGCTCAAGTTCATTGCGTGAGAAGAGAGAGAGAGAGAGAGGGAGAGAGGGGGAGGGGGAGGAGGGGGTGTTTGTAGCTGGGGGCATTTACTTTAACTAATTTGCAGCTCATTTTGCTAGGCCAATTGGCAAACATTGCGCACAATTGAATGCACTCACACACACACACACACACACACACACACACACTCACTCACTCACACACACTCACTTAGGCGCACACAGCTCGCAGCACTTGTCATTGCACTATGAGATACATTTGTATCTGCGACGCCTTTGTGCAGCCTCTGTTGCGCTTTGTTGTTGTTCTTGTTGTTGTTGTTGTAGTTCTCCTTGTTGTTGTTGCTGCTGTGCTGTCTGTCTACAACATTAGCGCGTGTTTGAGTGCCGCTTAAAAAAAAAAAAAACGCCTCGTTAATCAATGTCGTCGCTTCAGCCTCAGCCTCTGCCTCTGCCTGCTTAAGTTAATTGCAAACTGCGCTTGACGCAGGCAGCGCATTCCCGTTGCCCGAATCGCCTATTTAGCTGAACCCATTGCCCAATTTAGCAGCCTACAGCCCCCTCTTCCCCCCTCCAAAGCGACACGAAATTCGTGTTGCAGTCGAGCTGCAGTGAAAGTGTTTTTAGAAAAAAAAAAGTGAACTCATTATTTCATTTTTTAGCGGCTTTTTTTATTTGGCATATATTTTGCAGCAACAACAACAACAACACAGCTCGAAAAATGGGCGCCGCTTTGCCTGCCTCAAGATTAGGGGGGGGTAGGGAGTTGCATGCGGCGTATGCGCAATGTTAATTAAAAATTCAAACCGACCAGAGCAACAGCAACAACAACGAAACAAAAGAGAAACGAAAAATGTTGCTGCCGTTTTTAGAGGTTGTTAAGAAATTTGCATAATAACAACCACAACAACAACAACAACAGCAGCAGCAGCCAAAATGGCACAACAAGCGACACAAACAATAAAACCGACAATCGCCAATCTCAACTTATCTAATATGCCCGAAAAAAACACACACAAAAGGCAACACTAATACGCAGTGTGGGCCAGGCGGCGCATACGTCCCGTTGCACAGGCCAAAATAGTCTAAGCTCGTGCGAAGTTTGCCTTACGTTGTGTGTGTGTGTGTATCTTCAGTACAATTGTTGCTGTTGTTGTTGTGGCCATTGTAACGTTCCGTTCCGTTCATTGTTTTCTGCGGTTTTACAGTTTGGCAATAATGCATATGGCAATGATATTAAACAGCTGCGAAATGAGTCCAACAGGTACCACACACACATGCTGTGTGTGTGTGTGTGTGTGTGTCTGCCCCCTCTCCTACTTACCTTGTAGGACCACCCAAATTCTGCTGCTCTTTGCATGCCTTATCAATGTGCCGAAAAAGAGCCAGATAAGAGAATTGTAAATCACTTTGCAGCGTTTTATTTGCAGATATCGTAGATAAATATATACTATATATATATATTTTGCTGTTGGAGCGTAGCTAATCAGCGATTCATCGAAAATCTCTGACCCCAAAAATTGTGACGCTTATCTGTCGCTGGTATAGGAAAATGTCAATTCGATAACAATTGAAGCGATAAGTGGAAGGGAATAAACCAATTGGATATACTTTCACTAAAGAGTGGAAGGAAAAAACATACTGTATATATATCTAAAATGACTTTGGGACATTGCCATTACATTTACAGAAATTACACTTTCAATACATTTGGGGGCGTGGCTAAATTCTGATAGAAACTTAATCAGCCACCTAAGATACATATTGTCTGCGAATTTTGTCAGCTTTAGCTTTTTTTTAGCAGCTTATCATGCAGGCAGACTGAGAAACAAGGCTATATTGCCACGACTGCTGATACTGTATAGGAATATACATCTGTATATACTTTAGGGGGATGGAAATGATTTCTTCTGTCTCTAACACATATGTATTTTTGCTTGACACAAAGTTATAATACCTCGCTCTGCTCTATATGCACAGCGTGTATAATCGATTCTTTAAAAAATTATAAATAATTATAAAAAATATTGAATTCCTTATAAATAAATTAGAAATTAAAAATTATAATAAATTGTAAATAAATTTATATAAAATTAAATTTAAATAATATAGAAACCTAGCAAAAATTAATACAAAAATTTTTATATAAATTATAAATATTAAATAGCAATAGAATTTAATTAATAAGAAATGATAAATAATAATAAATTTTAAATAATTAACAATAAAAAATTATGAGAAATCATAAATTTTAAATAATAATAAATTATAAAAATAATTTTAAAATATTAAATTATAAAAAATAATAAATTCTAAATAATAATAAATTATAAAAAAAAAAATTAATTTTAAATAATATTATATCATAAGAAATAATAAATTATAAATAATAATAAATTATAAAAAATAATAAATTTTAAATAATAATATATTATAAAAACTAATAAATAATATAAAATTACACAAAATAATATATTTTAAATAATAATAAATTAAAAAAATAATAAAGTCTAAATAAAAACAATTTAATAATTATAATAAATTAATAATAATAATAAATTAAAAGTAAAAAAACAAAATTTAAATAATAATAGTTCAAAAACCCAGCAAACCAGCAAAAAATTTCATATTTCAGCCTGAAAGTTACGTTTGAATTCAAAATTTTATTGACTTACTTAGGTTAATGGGGGCGTGGCTAAATTCTGAAACCAAGAAACAGACATATTATTCCCAAATTTAGTGAGTCTAGCGCCTATAGGCTGTCATACAGACAGAGCGAGCTCCTATATCTACTCGACTCTTGCGACTTATACGGTCGAAAATGCATTCTTATTTCTGTTATAGATTATTTTAGTTAGCACAAATATAGAATACCTATTTCTAACCTAATGGAAAGTTATTAGTATCTGCTGTTAATTATTAATTATTTAGCTATAATTTAGCTTCTTTTGCCTCTCGATTTTTTAGCAATAAGCAGACTAAAAGTATTTCGAAACCAACTTCAACTTTATAAACCTTTAAAGCCCAACCCTAGCTGGCTTTTCTCTCCTCACGCCAAGTTGCTGCCACAGGCGCTGCAAAAAGCGGCAGCTGCACAATTCGAGCAGCTTCTTCAGTAGCCAAGCTGCCTGTCTGTCCGTCTGTCTGTGTGTGTGTGTGTGTGTTTGTGTCTCAGTCTCTGCTAAATGATAAATGATACATGTTTGACATCATTCAGTTGCTGCTGCTGTCGCTGTTGCTGTTGCTGCTGTCACAGCCAAAGAACAGTTAGGCCGCTGCATTTGCATAAAGTCTTCCAGAGGCGGCAAGAAAAACCGCCAAAATGATTCTTGGCCAATTATCGCTGTCAATGCCAATGAAAGCCATAAATTTTGGACAATTGTCGGCGACGACGCGGACTGCCATCGTTCTGTCGCTTCTGCTGCTGCTGCTGTTGACACCATTAAGCGGCGTGCGGAGGGGGCAGCTGCCCGTCTAGCAGATCAAGAAAATGTATATATATATGAGCAACATGTTTCTGCTTTTAGCCAGGCCAGCGGCATTATGCAACTTCGGCTGCAACTTCGGCTGCGACGGCGGCTGCCAATTAAAACGCCGCCGCATTGTCAAATCGTTTCGTTTCGTTTCGTTTCGATTTTTGTTTAATTAAAATAGTGCTAGGATGACAGAGTGCCCCCTTTTTGCACTGTTGCTCCACTTCAAGCAAAAGTTCAGGCGGCCACGTTGCATGCAACAGCAAAGCGATAGCAGCCACCTACAAGTGGCTGGGATAATTGTTAATTGGCTGGCGGCCAGTTTCCGCCATTGCGCATACGCACCGTTGACCCAGGTTAGCGACCGCATTACTTTCGCCACATGCCTGCCGCATGCCGCATGCCGCAGACACAGAATACGAGCACAATTTGTGCCACAGTCGCCTTCACTCTCTATTAGGCAGGCCGCCAGTAGGGGGCTAAGGGGGTACTCTGACTAGCTCTTAATTAAGTTTTTGTGTTAGGCAACTGGCTTGACTTGAAATACTTAGCAAGTGAGGCAAACTTGTTGCCGCTGCTACCAAAAAGCGTATGGCCAACATTTTGTGGCACAAAACGTTTCGCTTGTCGCTTCGTCTTCGTCTTGGGATGCTGCCGACACATTTGATTTATGTTTTTGCATTTCGCGGCCAAATGCGCCGGAAACGCTGCACAAGTCAAGTTGGCTGGCAAAGCCATTCCCGATTG
The DNA here is from genome assembly GCA_018904095.1 of Zaprionus ghesquierei. Classification (NCBI taxonomy): domain Eukaryota; kingdom Metazoa; phylum Arthropoda; class Insecta; order Diptera; family Drosophilidae; genus Zaprionus; species Zaprionus ghesquierei. Next base: position 3,439,925 of record JAEIGP010000394.1, read on the forward strand.
CAGTTTCCGGCCTCCTTGAGCTTAGCTTAGCTTAAGTTGCGCTGGCCTCTGGTGTTGCAACTGCCTGTGGCAGGCGGGCGTTGCATAACACACACACACTAGAATTCCAGGCGCGCGAGGCGAGCTCAGTGTACATAATTGCCACGCCAGGTGTCATAAAGCTGCCAGCCAGCTGACAGTTGCCACCAATCAGCCACAACAACAACAACAGCAACGTGCCACAAATGCACTTTCGGTCTTGTTGCACAGACAACGCGACGCCCACGCAACGCCCGCATTCTCAGACAACGCAATGCGACAATGTTGCCAGGCGGCTTATTAACACAGTTTAGTGTGGGTCAGTTTCGGTGTTGCTCTCGTTGTAGTTGTTGTTGTAGTTGTTGTTGTGGTTGTTGTTGCAACAGCAACACTTGTGCATCCATTGTTAACAGCGCTTAGAGCAAGGCGTATAACGCGTTTGCGGCTAAAAAAGGCGTAGGAACTACTTAAGTGTGTTCGTATGAACACGCAGAACTCTGCAACTATTGTAATAGAGCTAGGCCTATCAAATTAGCTAACTATACTTCTTAATATAGCACGCATATAGAGTACATATCAAAATTTGGCCACGCCCCTTTGAACCACACAAAAAGTGCATTGCAAGCTAAGTTTAGCTTCATTTGGACGCTCTACTGCTCTTAGTTGGCAACATAACTGCCACAGCTACTTGCCAGGGTATCTAGAAGTTGTGCAAGCTTAGCGTTTGCAAACTCTACCCTACACTTTATGTTGTTTAATGAGAAACCAGCAAGCGCAACTTTAACCACGCCCCGCCCCGTCGCTGCTTTGCTTTCCTTCTAAGTAGTTTGCTGCCTTTGCTGTTGTTGTCATTAAACATAAATTTCCATGAATTTGTTGCAAAAGAAAAGCAAGGCAGGCAAAGACTACAACTACAGCAACAACTCCAGTTGCGGGTCCAGTTTTTATGACAGCCCAGGCACAACTGAGGCTGAGCAAGAAATCTAAGAGCAAAAAAAAAAAAAGGCAGCTAAAATCATAACAAACTGGAGCACATTTTGCGCTGTCGCGGCAACGACACGTGCTGCAAGCCAAGAAAAAATAAAAACCTAAACAAATTCAAAACAAACGAAACTGAAAACAAATCGAAAACTGAAAACAGAAAACGAAAAACTCAAAAAAAAAAAGCAGAACTAAAAACTCGAAACTTATTTGCAGCGAAAAGTGTTTGCAAAGTCGTTACAATTGTTTGTTATGCTTGGGGTCTGGCGTACTACCCCCCACCCCCTCCCCTGGGCTTCAGGCGGGAGTCTGCCATAGATAGGGAGCCCAAAACTCAGCTAGCACAGAGAGAGAGAGAGAGAAGGAGTAGCAGGAATGGAGCAGCCGCTCGTTAACATTAATTTGTTTATAGACACTCTGGGGGCTGCTGCTTTTTTTATGGCATAGACAATGTATTAATTAATTGCACATACATTAACATATGGCAGCCACACACACACACACACACACAGATGCAACTATTTGTATCTGTTTTTAATTGAAATGGATGCGCAGAATTGTTGCTGCGCCTGAAAGTATGCAAGAGCAAAGTTGAAGTAGCTATGTATCTACAAGTATGTATCTGTATCTAAGCACAGGTAGCTGCATGCGTATGTATGCGTATATGCACACACACACACACATACATACACACACACACACATACATACAGAAAGAAGTCTGTGCAGCTATGCCCCTCCACAATTAAAGCTGCAGCCTATGCGCAATCCTTTCTCTCTCTCTCTCTTTGCTTTTGCCCTTCGCTTGCCCCTTCCTTCGCTTTCGCTCTCCCTTTTCCCCCATTCGCATTCGTTCAACTTCTTTATTCCGCACTTAAGTGGATTTTTATGCCCCTTTATTGGGCTTCTAGAGCTCTGGCTCCATGCACAATGGACTTTGTGGAACGCGTTTTAAGCACGTCTGAAATTCGATCTGCACAGGTCGCCGCCAGAGATTTTTGCTTTGTGCCACACAAAAGCAGCTAAAAACGCAGTTTTTTCTTTCGTTCAATTAAAAAGAGCCTGCACACACACACACACACACACACAGAGAGAGAGGGACAAAGTGTAGTGCGTAGTGCAGGCTAAGCTCGCTTTATGTGGAATATGCATTAGGCTGCCTGTAGCTGGGCTACAAAGGCAAGCTTATACCCTGCACTCTATACCCTGCAAGCCAAATTAAGTTCGAATCTATTTTTAGCTGTTGTTGTTTACAGTTTTGCAACCGAAGTTCAAGAATGCTTTCAATTATGCACTCGAAATGGAAAACAAACACATGCAACACAAAGACTGCGCGCCTACGAAAATGTACCACGCCCACGCAATGCATGTATTGTATTAAGTCTCAAGTTGAATACACGTATTGCAATGCCAGCCAACGGCAACAGTTGATAGCTGACCAAGCCAGATTTTCTACCCAATTAGCCTGGCACTTGTGTCCCAAAATACTTTTCAGTGGAAAAGCGCAGCTTCATTACGTCGCAATTAACAGCAGGAAATTTTGCTCTTTGTGTCTCATTTCACAGAAATTTGCCACTGCTGCCACTGAGCTGTGTGTGTGTGTGTGTGTGTGTGTGTGTGTGTGCAGGCAAATGTCGCATCAAAAATGAGGTATCAACAGAGATTGGATTAGCTGACTGGGAAATGCTCTAAGCATACAATTCACTGAGTGAATGTATAAACTCTGAGTCGAGTATGCTGCACTCTTCAAATACCCTACAAACATAGCAAAGAGAAGAGTTGTAGTACGCTCAATCATATAAGTAAGTAGTAGCAACAACTGAGCTAGTAAATTTAGAAAGCAAACCTAAACTTTAAAATATAAAATTTCACTAAGCTTGTTTCCTAAATAGCCTGAAAACTGCTCGACAGATTTTTATGAAATTTTTTTACTATATTTGGTAGATAGCATAATATGTATAAGTTAAAGAAAACAATACATTAAACTTCAAAAAATTAAAAAAAAATATACATTTATTTTTTAAATAATTTAACTAGTGAGAAAAAAAACAATTCCAATTCAAATAGTTCCTATCTTCAGCTTTACTATAAAGTATACAAATTGTACCTAAAATTTCAACCAAAACGGCTTAATAGATTTTTTCGAAATTTTGTATAAACATTTATTAAATATAATAGTATAGTTATAGTATAGGTATAGATATACGCAAATTTATGTATGACCTCATGCCGCTAAAAGAAATGGGTATTTGTTGACTGAAAATAATTTATTATTTATTATGTGAGTAAAGCAATTTCAATTGAAATATTTCTTCTCACCACAGGAAAAAATAAATAAAAAACTTAAAACCTTAATAGACTTAAATGAAATTTTTTTTTTTACTATATTTGGTAGATAACATATTATGTATAAGTTAAAGAAAACAATACATTAAACTTCAAAAAATTAAAAAAAAATATAAATTAATTTTTTGCATAATTTAACTAGTGAAAAAAAAAAAGCAATTCCAATTTAAATTGTTGCTGTCCCCAGCTTAACTATAAAGTATACAAATTGTACCTAAAATATCAACGAAAACAGCTTAAAAGATTTTTTTGAAATTTAGTATAGCATAGTATAGTATAGATATAAGGCAAATGGGTATTTCTTAACTGAAAATAATTTTTCTATTTATTATGCGAGTAAAGCAATTTCAATTGAAATATTTCTTCTCATCACAGGAAAAAATAAATAAAAAACTTAAAGCCTTAACAGATTTTCGTGAAATTTTGTATATACATTTAAAAGATATAGAACAAGATACAACCTAAAGAAAACAATAGGTTTAACCCCTTAGTGCCGAAAGAAATAGGTATTTCCTTACCACAAATGATTTATGGGGCAAGTAAAACAATTGTCATTGAAATATTTTCACTCTCCACTTGAAACTGATATAATCCCTTTTTCAAAAATTCTATACAAAGTGCACGCCACAGCTGAGCAACCCGCTTGGCGCTGCGCTACACAAATGCGTGTTTGACGCAGTTCACAGAATTCACATGCGCAGCCAACCCAGAGGCGCAGGATCAGGACGAAGTTTTCATTCAGACATATGTCTATAAATAGATGTGCGCTGCATGTGCGTGTGCGTGTGTGTGTGTGTGCGGTGCAGTAGTGCGCTTCATAATGAAATCGCTTCATAATAATTGAGAGCACGCGCAGCGGATTACACGAAATTATTTGATTGCGGTCCACGAGGGTTGCACAAGTCAAAAAAAAAAGGATAAACGAAAACAATCGAGTCGAATTGCCTTTTGCGTTTTACCCCCTACCCCTACACCTACCCCTACCCCCTGTTCCTATCCCGTTTCCAGCTTTTTGCGCTGCGCAGATTGACAAATTGCACGGCAAATGGCAAACAACGTGTCGCCCCTCGCATCGCACTGCCTATCAATATTTATATGCACAATGCAAACAGTTATTGCATCCCCCCCAATCTATCCTGATCGTAAATTACATTTCATTATCAGGCTCATTGTGCATTTTTCAGCTTGGCTGGAATCTGTTTGCTTTCTTTGACAGCAACTGTACCGCAGTCAGTGCTGCCAGTTTGGCTTAATTTTGCCATCAATTTTGGCTTTTTTTTGCAGGTTAACTGCGGTAACAATTTGCTAATTGCGAAGAGCGGGAATTTTATAAAAATTAAATTAGCTTTTTTTTCGTTTTTTATACCATTGCGGAGGGTACATTAATTTTGGCCAGAAGTTTCAACGCACCTTAGGAGCCACCTCTGACCCTATAAATACTATACCCTATGTGTACTATATTCTTAATCAGCAGCAATAGGGGATTCTAACTAGCCATGTCCGTCTGTCTGTCCGTCTGTCTGTTCCAATGTAAACTAGTCCCTCAATTTTAGAGCTATCTTAATGAAACTTGGTATACTCGCTTCTTATTGCTGCACGCTGTAAATAAGTCGGAACGAGCCGAATCGGATCGATATATCGTAGAGCTCCCATAGAACCTATCGGCCGACTTTCGTCATTTTTCAAGATATCGCTGTGAAACTTTTCTGATATATGTCTAAGTATGTCTATTAAAAGCTGTGCAAATTTTATTAAAATCGGAGCGATATATCGTATAGTTGCCATAGAACCTATCGGTCGATTTTATATGTGGAGTAACTGCAATGGTATAAAACTTTTTTTTGCTATTTTTTTATGTATATATTTATTTATTTATTTATATAAATTTATGGTTCATTTCTAAACAAATTTAGCTCGAAACCATATTATGGAAAGTCTGGATTATTTTTTTCCGCTTTTGCGCAAAAAATTAAAAATAAAATTCATCTAAAATTAAATTTATTATTGTCATTTAGCAAGAATAATTAGCTTTAGTTTTAGCCTTTTTTTGCGTATTTTTGCAGCTTTAGTTTTTGCTTTCTTTGCATTTTTTTTTATAAAAAACTTATGATTTTTTTGAACTTTTTTTTTGGCTTTGAAAAATAAAACTTCTATATTTAATTTACAAAAGTTGACAGCAACTGTACCACATCGCATAAGCGTCGCAAGGTGAGACGCAGCAAACACTCCGAGACAGTTCAATAAGTTCACCTCTCTCATACCTCCCTCCCCCCAAAAAAAACAAGTCGAGCACTTTCGGAGCTCAGAGCGCCTCGGGTTACAAGAAGCGTTTTCCTGCTTAACGTTTTCCGAGTTTGTTTTGCTGGCTGCCATCTCATTCCTTTTGCCTCTTCTGCTTGTTGTTCTAGCATATGCTGTGTGCGTGTGTGTGTGTGTGTGTGCGTGTGTGAAGTTTCATTTCGATTGGGCATCGATATTAATTGTCTCCTTTTACGTGGCGGCCACTTGAATGACGCCTCGCCCGCAGCGTGCCACACACGGCGTGTGGCAGAGAAGCAGCAAGTCAAAGTCGTTGCCCCTTGCCGCCTGTGCCTGCCCTGTCCCTATGGTGACCCTGCGCTGACCGTTTCGTGCCCTTCACGGTGGTCAAAGGTGTCAGAAAACATTGGGCTCGCCCGCACCTCACATTAATCGAGTCAATTCGAGCCCCAAAAAAAAAGAAAGAATCCGTTAAAACAACAACGTTTTCTCGAGTAATATGCCCCGCACTCCCTGCTCTCTCTCTCCCTCTCTCTCCTTCTCTCTCCCTGCTCATCAGCTTATCGTGTGCGCCTGTGCGCCGCACAGCTGCTCGCATTCGCCCAATTGCTTGACGAGATTAAATGTCGCCTCTTAACGATGCGCACTCAGAGCACAGAAGGCAGCAGGACTGGAAGACTTGAAGAGACACGCACACAGCCTAAGCCAATTACAGCGATTCGAATTTGATTTTATGCCGCTCTAAACGGATTGCAGCACACATATACATACATATAGATATATAGATTGATTTGTCAGTGTAATTGGGTAAAACTTGGAGATAAATTTAAGAAAAGTATTTGGCAGAAATGTTGCTTAAATTGATTAGTGAGATAGAGAGAAAGAGACAGAGTGAGATATAGAGAGAGAGATAGATATATATACATATAGACAAAGGGGGAAAAGAGAGAGAGAGAGAGAGAGAGAGAGAGAGAGCTAATGCTACCTTAAATTATAAAATATTGTGATAATATATTTATTTATTTATTAAAAGTCTATTTACAAAATTTATTTTTAAAAATAAATAAAAATTAAAGAAAAATAAATTTAATAAGAAAATAAATAAACAATTAATTAATTCAATTATTAATTATTATTAATATATATTATTAATTAAATAAATAATTAACAAATAATAACAAAAAAAGAAAAATAAAATTAAATTAAAGAAAATCAAATTGAAAAAAATGTAATAAGAAAATAAAATTAAATTAAAGTAAATTTAAAAAGAAAACAAAATTAGATCAAAGAAAATAAAATTAAATTAAAAAAATTAAATTGAAAAAAATTTAATAAGATTTTCTTTAAATTAAATTAAAGAAAATTAAATTGATGAAAAGATAATAAAAAAAAATTTAAATTAAAGTAAATTGAATAAGAAAATATAAATTAATTAAAGAAAATTAAATTTAGATTAATAATAAGATTATAAAGTTAAATTAAAGTGAATTTAATAGGCACATAAAATTAAATTAAAATTCATTTAATTTAATTTAACTATAGAAAATTATAAACTTATATGAATTCTCTATGCTATATCTATATATTTAATCAAGATAAAAAAAACCCATCTTTAATCAAACGCCCACAAAACACATAATTAAAGTGCAGAGAACAGAGCGTAGGCGCTATAAAACCACTGAAAACACATTCAACTCAGCCCAAAAGAAACGATCATCTCTGAGAGCGACCAAGTAACTCGATACATTCGCTATCAGCTCAAATCGCCGATTGGATATGGAAATAACTCACTGTAGCAGTGATACCAACAGAATCAACTAATTAACATATTTTAAACGAGTTCATACAAACATACGATATTTGAAGTTGAGTATTATTGATCTTACTTCAGTAGCAACAAGTACTTTTCTGCCCAACTTCAGCTGATCACTTAAATGACCCACTCACCCAGACTATTCCTAGCATATTTCGTATACCCAAAACCAAGTTCATTGACAGTCTAGGAAAATAAGTTTGTCTGAGTATCGATTAGTTTGCATGCGAAATTTCACGCCTCACTTATTGATCTTATGGTATATTAGCTCGATCGCTCGTTTTGGAGTGGGTCAATGCGCCCATTTGCGTGTCTGCGGCGACTTCGACGACGTGATTGTCCATCACAAGCTGATTAATTAAGCCACAATGCGCTGGGGCAGTGCAGGTCGTGCATACGACTAGGCTCCAGTTTGCCGGTAGCTAGAAAATCAGGCGTATAACGCAAATAAAGCATGACCAATTTGCGGTCGAGATAAGTTTTTCCATGACTCTTTGCAATTTGGAAAAGTTTACTTTACGCCAGGCACCCCAGCGAGATTTCGCACTTTACAAAATACCCTATTAGAAGTGGGTGAATGGGTAGACTTGGTTAACTTTGTTGGATTGTGGCTAAAAGCTACAGACAGCAAATTTACTCTGTAGATGCAGACTGACTTTATACAAGCTAATCATGCTACAAATTTGCTATAATAAAATACAGTTTTTTTTCTCATTGTTCCTTATTATTTTCACTCTACTAGCAGGGTATTTCAAAGTCGTAATTGCTGCTTTTTCTCACTTTGCTGCCATATCATTTTATTAGAATGTGGCCAGGCAATGTGGTTGCTTCTCAGCGCAGACAATCAAATGCGCAATGTTATTGCCATTTTGCGCGATTGTTTGTTGTTGTGGCAATTTATGGGAGAATTCCAGCAATTAGCAGCTGTCCCTAGTGGCACAACGTATGCGCAATGCCCGCACAAGTGTAGGGTGCAGACACAGGCGGCAAATGGGAAGTGATATATCAAAACAAGAAGGAGAAGCTAACTTCGGCCAGCCGAAGGTTTTTATACCCTTTTCAGTTACTCCAAATACAAATAAGTTTTGGATTACTAAAGATAGCTATACGATATATTGATCCGATCCGGCTCGTTCCTACTCATTTACAGCGTGCAGCATTGAGAAGTATGTATACCAAGTTTCAAGAAGATAGCTCTAAAACTAAGGGACTAGTTTGCGTTGCAACAGACAGACGGACAGACAGACGGACATGGCTAGTTCGACTCTCTTATTAATGCTGATTAGAAATCTTTGTATAATTTAGAGGGTCGCATATGTTTCCTTAGCTGCATTGCATACTTCTGGCCAAATTTAGTATACCCTCTTGCAGGGTATTAAAAATATATCTAGAATTTTCCCATTATCATAGCAACAGCTAAAGCTGTTAGAACGCTCGATCATTTTCGATTTCATTTCAATATTTTTTCCCAATTTTTTTATTATTCTTGTTGCGATTATTCCAGATGCCATAACAAACTTGTTGATAGTTCCCAAAAATTATATTGAAGGTTTCCCTCTCTTTGGTATCTGCGAAAAATGAAACGTAATTTCATTCACATGATCGTACTGATCGTAGAGTTCCCCGCTCTTCTCCCTTTTCCCTGCTCTAAAACCAAAAAAAAAAACCATTTGGGATATTTTTCTGGTTTCTCGAATGTTTTCATTGAATTTTCCAATGAAATAAACGAACTATGAACAAGATGATGATGATGATGATTTTGTCTGCTTTAGGCACGGGTTTTCCTTCAATGCACCTCCCGACTAATAATAACAACAACAACAAAGAAAACATGGATGGGGTTGGGGCTGAGAGTAGGGGGAGCTGCGCCGCGGGGCCTGGCGCGAAGTGAACTGTTGCCAATTGTCGATTACAAAGCTCCGATAGACATGGACATGGACATGGACATGGCAGAGAAAGAGAAAGAGAGAGAGAGACCTGCAGCAGGCATAGAAAATAGTTTTTGCTTTATTTCTCTTGCATTATTTTTCTTCGATATTCGTTTTGGGGCCTCATGCGAGAGTGAGATTTATCTTATTTTCAATATTGCGCCGAGGGCCATGAAAAGCGGCCGCGCCGGTTGGGCAAATGTTTCCATGTGATAAGTTGTTGTTGTCGTTTTTTTTTTTGTTGCTGTTGATGGGTAATTTACATAATTACCGCGGGGCGTGTCAGCCACGCCCAGCCGCCCCTTTACGAATTGGTCAAGTGTGGCGCATTTTGCCAGCGACATTTGACAGATCAAAGCGCAGCACAGAGCGCGAGAGAGAACTTTGCATAGGGCAAGCACACACACAGTTGCAGCGCACAACTATGCGGAACTATGCAGACACGCCAGCAATGTGGCATGCAGCAGCGCACAGTGCGCGCACATTGAACTTCAGCTGAAATCTCAACTGGCTGCGGGTCGGTCACTGCCACAGTTGATGCCACACGCTGCCTGCCGCTTGCCGTCTGCTGCCCGTTGCCAAATGCAGCATCGGCAGCAGACACATCAGTGGCAGCCTCAGCAGCCCCAGCAGCCTCTGCTGCCTTCTATCGTTGTTATGATGCAGCTACTCATACAACGCAGCGACCCAGCTGAACTCGCGTGCCTGCAAAAGCAGCTGCTGAGGAAGTTCTTAAGTCACAACATTGTGTGTACTGTGATTTTGTGGCCGGTTACAAAACTTTAGTTTGGTGTTTTTAATAACTATAGTTTTTACTATAAATAAATTTATATTATGACTGAATTTAATTTTTAATTTAAAATCTAAAAAATTTTCTGTTTAAATGTGAAAGAGGATTACAGAAATATTCAGAATAATTAAAAAAATATTATTATTAAATATGCTATAGAATAAATAAATAAACATACTATAATATACTATGCTATAAAAATCAATAAATAGATGGAAATAGATAGATAATAGAAATAGTTAAGAAAATAATAAGATAAACATAAAAATAAATAAAAAAATATATATAAAAGAAATATTATGAAAATAAATAATTTAAAAAAATCACAAATATAAATAAAAAAAAATACTTACAAATAAATAAATATATTTATTTATATAGGTACTAAAAAATAAAAATAAATGCAAAATATATAAAAAATTAAATTTAATTAATTAAAAAAATATAATAATAAACTAACAAATATAATACAAACATTAGAATAAAAAGTGCATACAAAAACAAATATCAAAACGAGTTAAAAATATAAAAATAAATATAAAATGCAAAAAAAAAATAAAAAAAAAAATTAAATATAATAAAAATAATAATAATAATAAATAAATAAAAAAATATGTTGGTTAAAATATTTAAAGAAAATAATAAATTTTCTACATTCTCATTGTAATAAAGTTATAGAAATATTATATATAAATATTTATTAATCTTAAGTTTTCAAGCGAACTATGTCAATTTTGTGGCTTATATAAAAATATCTATAAAATCTTTTACCCTTCGCTGTAAAGTCTACATCTTTGTGCCACACTCCAGAGTTCAGCTGGGTGCACTCTGTGTGTGAATTATGCATCTCGAGGGGCATATGCGCATTCTTGTACCTACTTTGGCTGCATTTGTGCGATATGGCGTAGCTAAAGCCTGAAGCTGAAGCTGAAGTAGAACCAGAATCCAAAAGCAGAACCAAAACAGGCAGCGACTGCTCTGTCAAAGTTATAACTCCCTGCCTCCCCCCCTTAACTCCATTGCTCCCTTTCGGCTTTGCCATTTGTCGTTGTTTTCATTATTATTTTTACTTTCTGCCACCACAAGGGGCAAGGATTGAAGGGGGGAGGGGGTGGGGAAGGGTTTAGTTTACACGATGCGGGTTAAGATTTGCGCCTCAGGTAGCACAACACATGAGTGTGAGGGTGTGTGAGTGTGTGTGTGTGGCGTGCAACAACATATTAATATTGCATATTTGGCATGCCACACCATCGTGCAGCATGCGGCACGTTGCTATGGCAGGTGAGTGTGCAATGTTTGCCATAAATGCAAATCATAATTGAAAGTCACTGCGAGAGTTCCACAGGGAGTGCTAGAACGAGAGAGAGAGACAGAGTGTGAGGGAGAGAGAAGGAGAGTATGGCACGTGATGTGACGTCTGTCCATGTCAGTCGATCCTTGGAGATTGAACGCCTTTAGCCTTGCGGCATCTCTAGAATAGCAACATAATGTTCCACCCTCTGCCTCCCCCACCCCATCGAAATTCCACTTAAAACTGATAGAAACCAAAGCAGAAATTGCTTGGCAAACAGCAAGCAATTGGTTCGGTAACGAAGGATTAATTAACTCGGAATTACTTGGAAAATTTCACATACTACCATATAACACTTAGGTAGATTACCAGTTTCACTTTTGGCACACATGCCAATCATAAGCACAATCAATTCTGTGGGTAAATACTTGCATAACACTTGCAAGTTGAAAGTGTAAATTTAAAATTTAAGCATATAGCATATATGTTCTTGAACAGCAAACTGATATGGGTTGAGCTGCTTATATGCAGGCATTATTGCTAGTCTTTGGGCTGCTTATTGGGTAGGTGGGCAGGTTAAAAGTTGATACGATATATCTGATATAGATTTTTTTGGAAATTTTGATCTAGCTAGTATATATTGCATATATGTTCTTGAACAGCAAACTGATATGGGTTGAGCTGCTTATATGCAGGCATTATTGCTGACTTTTTGGGCTGCTTATTGGGTAGGTAGGTAGGTTAAAAGTTGAGACGATATATCTGATATAGATTTTCTTGAAATTTTGATCTAGCTTGTATATATTGCATATATGTTCTTGAACAGCAAACTGATATGGGTTGAACTGCCTATATGCGGGTATTATTGCTAGTCTTTGGGCTGCTTATTGGGTGGGTGGGCAGGTTAAAAGTTGAGAACATATATTTATCTAGCTTTTCTGGAAATTTGGATCTAGCTAGAATATACAGCATATATGTTCTTGAACAGCAAACTGATATGGGTTGAGCTGCTTATATGCAGGTATTATTGCTAGTCTTTGGGCTGCTTATTGGGTAGGTAAGTAGGTTAAAAGTTGAGAAGATATATCTGATATAGCTTTTCTGGAAATTAAGATCTAGCTAGAATACATTGCATATATGTTCTTGAACAGCAATCAGATTCGGGTTGAGCTGCTTATATGCAGGCATTATTGCTACTCTTTGGGCTGCTTATTGGGTAGGTGGGCAGTTCAAAGTTGATAAGATATATCTGATATAGATTTTCTGGAAATTTTGATCTAGCTAGAATCTACCTATATAATAAATATGTATATACATATATATAGAAAAGTCAAAAAAGTCGGGCGCTTCAGCTGCTCTCAGGCCTTTTATTGCGTAGGTAGTCAGCTAAAAAATTGAGAAAATATATCTGATATAGATTTTCTGGGAATTTGGATCATGGTAAGATCTATCTATACATATACATATATAATATAATAAATAGATGTAAGTCTTATACAAACTTGAATGATTTGTCAGTTATCAGCAGCTATGGTAAATATATATATTTTAAAAAATTATATATTCCTGTACTATCATATATATACACACGATCTAAGTAGCACAAAAGCAACTACAACTTGCAACTTTTACTATATCTTTAATCCCTAGAGAAAGATAAGTTATTAGGCGCCGAATTCGCTTTCATAGATTCCAGAATATATATAGTATATATAGCATATCCCCTTGTACTATAAATATCTCCCCAACTGGCACGTTTAGCTAGCCTAAACTATCCGCAATAGCAACGTGTTCTTGCAACGTGCCACACAAACCGAAAAGCAACAATGATAATCGCACTATAAACAATCCGATTTAAGTGCTTACTAAAGCTAATTGAGTGAGTATGCACGACTAGCCAGATACCGTATGCCCCAGACGCACTTAGCCTGTTGCTCTAGCTTTGTCTGCATATTGACCCCCGTTGACCTTCGTCTGGCAGGGTATATCACAATGCCAGCTGCAGTCGCCTGTCGCTAGTCGTATGCCAAGGTGACAGCCGTGCAAGACGTAACTATAGTTGTATCTGTATCTGTATCTACACTTGTATCTGTATCTTTAGTTGTAGCCTGCATCTGCATAGTTTGCGGCATGCAATGAAATGCGAGCTTTTAATTGAATTGACTTATTGTCCACAGTCTGCGGCTGTGGCTGTGGCTGTGGCAGCGGCACGTGAAGCAGCAACGCCGCAAAGATGCAGACGCAGATACAGATACATTTGTATCTGTGCAAGTTGCGCGGCCACGTGCGCTTCGCGCACAGAACTGCCACGCGTTCTAAGCCCTATGACATTTCCCCCATCAGGTCGCCACTTGCAGCTGCAGCGCAAGTTCAAGTCCAAGTCTGAACGCACGTTGCCGCAGACACAGCCAGCGACGTCGACGTCAGCGACAACGTCAGCGGCAGCGTCAGCGGCAGCGTCAACGTGTGTCTTCAATGTCATCTTCAATGTCAACTTCCAATGCCAAGCAACAGCGTCTTGGTTTAGTCGGGAGCGTGACAAAGCACGCAGGCAGCGCATCAGAACTGAAAATATGCTATGCCAAATGCAGGACTAACTGACAAATGCAGACCACACACACAGACACACACACACACGCACACGCACAGTGGGGGGGAGGCGGCTTCTTTTTGGGTCAACTTGTTGCAATTTATTTGCCACAAGATTGTGAAACTTCAGCAAAAGTTGCTAGGCAAATCTTACTCTAAAAGGGAGAGAGCTGGGGGAAGCGAAATGAGAGTGAGTACAATTAACAAAAGCAACAGTTGAAAATGCTCGACTGTTAGATACCCTGCATAAGCTTTGAAAACCCATTGCTAATACACAAACTGTTTGTAAACTGATTTAAGTGTTATTTATTTTATGAACATGTAAAAATTGGCTTGATATCTAACAGCCTCAACGGGTTTTCTAACCTCACTTTTCAACAAAATTTCTGAATTTCTTTGATTAGGGACAATTTAGAAATTTTTCAAATATTTTGCCAATTTTTGTTAAGTGTTTTCCCCCTTATAAAACCGCCTGTTATACAAGTTTACACAAACTTGATATACCCTTTTTGTTAAATTTTCAATTTTTGAAGGACAAACTGAACTGCCAGTGCCATTTGGGCCAAAAACTTTGGCAAACTTTGCATTTCGCTTGTCCGCAAAACATAAATAAAGCAACAACTTGCGTTAAGTGGCGCGACTTGAAGTTACTGCGTAAAGGACATAAGGTAATGACGTTAATTCTATACCTCTTTCTTTTGCTTGCCTTGAAAGTGTCCGCCTAATAGAGGCGAAATTACTCATCAAACAACTACTTGGAAAACTTGTGCTTCATTTCAAAAGTGTCCGCCTAAGAGAGGTATTAGTTTTGCAAGTTTCGCTTGTCCGCAAAACATAAATAAAGCAACAACGTGCGTGAAGTGGCGCGACTTGAAGTTACTGCGTAAAGGACATAAGATAAGGAAATTAAAGAGTGTTAATTCTATATGAAGCCAAGCCATGAGAGTGTCCGCCTAATAGAGGCAAAATTAATCATCCAACACCTACTTGAAAAACTTGTGCTTAATTTCAAAAGTGTCCGCTTAAGAGAGGTGTCAATTATGCAAGTTTCGCTTGCCCGCCAAACATAAATAAAGCAACAACTTGCGTGAAGTGGCGCGACTTGAAGTTACTGCGTGAAGGACATAGGAGAATGACGTTATTATTCTATACCTCTTTCTTTTGCTTGCCTTGAGAGTGTCCGCCTAATAGAGGCAAAATTACTCATCAAACACCCACTTGAAAAACTTGTGCTGCATTTCAAAAGTGTCCGCTTAAGAGAGGTGTCAGTTGTGCAAGCTCACTTAAATCTAGCGCATTCCTTCCCCCTAAAACGATTGCCAAAACAAATGCAGTTTGTTATTTTTCTTACAGTGTATTTCCTGCTCGAAATCCATTTGTTTTCCAAATATTGCGCAAACTTTAAGATGCTGCATTTTAGGTGGGTGGGCCGGACGCCACTGCAACTGGCAATGCACTGCACTGACCTGGACGCCTGCAATTGTTGCCCAACAGGCGCAATAAACTGCAGCAGCAACAACAAACGGCAGAGAGAGAGAAAACAACAAAAAGAAAACAGAATAGAATTGCCAAGCAAGACGGCGCCCATGCTGCAGACCTGCCCCTCCCGCTCCAGCCGCACTCCGCTCCTGTCTGGCAGCTGGCAGTGATTTTGCAATGAGGGCCTGCTTAATGGGGCCGGCAATGTCTGGGCCATTTGATATTGATCAGATGCTGCAGCACTTCATAAAAATTCAGGGAGAGGGAGTTGCTTAGGCTGACCTATATACAAAAATGGAGCACACCTTGCGGGGGAGCATAGCGAGTGGGTGTGGGGGGGAGGCACACGCATTGCATAATCCGCAGTGCGGTTGGGTAATTAAAATAAAACTCCTCTCCCTGCCTGTCTGCGTGTTATCTTAATGAGCAAAGCTACTTAAGCTTAATGTGAAAAAAATATTTGGGCCACAAACTGCAGAGGGGGGGGGGGGGGTCGTCTGTCTGGCTCCATTGTGTGGCCCCCCTGGCTGCCGTGGCTCTGCATTCTATGCATCTTAAGTGGCCTATTAGAATATGAATGCCATCGCACATGGCCAGCAGCGAAACACTTAGCCAATTCTACTCCTACTCCTGCTTCTAGTTGTAGTTCTTCTTCCTGCAACTCTTCATATTGTGCTCATTATTATGTATTCGTGTATTATGATTATATATGGATTTCATTTGTGCTGTCATTGTTCAGCCTGTTGCAGCCTGTTGTCTGCTTTAGAAAGGTGTGAAAGAAGCCAACGTTGTCTAAGTCTGTGATTGCGGCTGAAGCGAGCGCTAATGAAGTGTGCGTCTGTGTGTGCGTCTGTGTGTGTGTAAGCTGCAGATGCATTCAATTTACACCTCTAGGCGCTGGCACAGTGGCGTCCCGCAAAACAGGCGCAGCTCAGGGCAAACTCGAGTTGAGTCTGTATAATTAATGGAATTAAAATGCGAGCTGCGAGCTGCCGCTGGCGCCATTGCAGCCGATTGGGCTCTAATTGAATTACATAGTTGACCCGCATTGCAGCAGAGTGAGATGGCAACAGACACAGAAGAGAGAGAGAGAGAGAGAGATGTAGATTATCAACATCTTCAAGCAAAGCAAACAAGCAAATGAATTTTCATTAAGGAAAAACAAAACGCGCCTTTTTCTTGCAAGAACTTATTAACTTTCCCCCCCCCCTCCCCCCTCCAGCGTTATTTGTTTAAATAATTGAAAAGCAGACAATCCCCCCGGCAGTGAGCAACAGATCTGACCATGCCGAGCATTTGCAGCCAATTTTGCGTTCCGATTTTTTTGATTGCATTTCATTTCCTGTTCCATGCGCCGTACGAACGACCTTCGACTGCCAGCAAAAAAAGAGGGGTATGCATGGGGTATACTATACCTTAAAGAGCATTACAAACTGAAAGAAATGCATAGGTTAAATGTCTACGATATTTTTTAAGCACATTGCATACTTTCAGGCAAAAAGAGTTGGACAATCTTTAGAGATTTGCATAAAATTTATTAAAAATTATATTATAACTTATTGTTCTCTTATTGTGATTTCTTAGTTTATAAAAAAAGGAATTACAAATAAATAGTATAAGATAAGATCTATAAGCTACCTGAGATATATGTAACTTCCAAGCTTCATAACGAGCTTAGTAAATTCATGCAAGAAATCTTTTCTTTAGACTTATGCATAGATAGATAGAGCTATAAGAAACGATAGATTTGGTTATAGACAGACATAGATATAGATATAAAGCAACTATAGATCAATTTTAAGTTTTATAAACACTTGACAAAGCAAGGCACTTAAGGTAAGGGTTAACTAATATTTCAACATTTTTAGAAAAAGCTAAAGAATTTTAAATTTAAAAGAATTAAATCATCTTCTTCGACTTAAGGAAATTTTGTCTTCAGATTTAACAGAAAAAATGTAATATAAAATATAATATAATATAAAATATAACTTAATTTCAAATATAATTTGATAAAAATATAACTTTGAAATTTCAAAGAATTTTTAGAAAATTCTAAAGAAAAAATTATAAATTTTCATAATAAAATATGCGCATTGAATTGCAATTTTTTTTTTTTTTGCACAGGGTATGCAGCGCGTCGCTCAACTTTAATCGAACCATTTGCAAGATTTCAATTTTGATCGTCAAATTTTTTGCCATGAATATTCACTTTAATGCATTTTGATGGGGCGTTCTAGTAGTACGTGTGTGTGTATATATGTATGTATGTGTGTGTGTATGTGTGTATATCATGTGTGTGTATGTATGTGTGCATGTATGCCTGAACAAAGTCTGCAATTCTTCTATTCGTTTCGAGAACGCAGCCTGCACTGCGCTAGATATTTGAGTAGTTTCTATTGTGAATACTAGGTTAGCTTAGCCCCTCGAAGTGGGCCAGAAGTTTCACTTTCAGTCACGACTTTCCATACCCCATACCCCACACCCCATACCACATGCCATATCATATATGGTCTATGCATATTTATAACACTTTCATTTGGGGCCAGAGATGAGAACCCGAAAACACGAAACCGTTAAAAGTTAAAACGCTCCGTTAAGAAAATCAAATCAAATTTGAATGCATATATATGTATATCTATTTCTATTTTGGAATGATGCATCTGCAACTGCATTAGGCACTCGAACCGATCCGGGGGAATAATAACAATAATAATTTCAGATAGGGAAGTGGACAAAAAAAGGGTCTAGCCCCGGGCGTTGCCTCTTCAGCGTTTAGGGTCTTGGAGCCAAGTGGCAAAGCGCTTCTACAAGTAGAACAAAGTACATATAGAGGAAGAGAAAGAGAGAGAGAGAGAGAGAGAGGGGGGCAGCGTAGAGCGAGGGGGGCCATAGATAATCTTGGAGTAAAGTGCTGACCCCATGGACGACGACTTCATTATGCAAATTGAGCATCGCTTCAATCATTGGCCCCAAAAACTGGCGCTGATAATTATGACAAGGCGCACATGCTGCACTGCCTTGCCCCTACCCCCCCCCCTCTCCACTCTTCTTCTTCTCCTTCCCCTTTTGCAGTTCGATCTGTCTGTGATTTGAAGTTCAGGCGCAGCGTTTTCATGGCTTTTTAATTAGCACACTAAAAGGTGACGCTCTTTCATTCTCAGCGAATCGAACGCTTCTCCCTCCCCTCTCTCTCTCTTTCTCTCTATTCTTCCCGCTTCCCTCCTCCCCTTCGCCTTAACTGGTTCCTAATTAATTGAAAGTTTTATGCGGCCCAACAGTTTTATTAGCTGTTTGATGATCGCGCCGAAAGCTGCCCGCATGCAGCGATCGCAACTGCAACTGTGACTGTGACAGTGACTGGCATAGTGACTGGGATTGGGGGACCCTCAGTGCGTGTGTGGCCCTGGACAGGAGTCGTTGAGTGTGTGTGTGTGTGTGTCCTGAACAAGGCGAATGGCCTCGGGATGAGCTGCGCTGCTCTGCGTCATGTTTTATGCATCTTCTATGCTGCGCATATTAATGAGATGGAGAAGAAGGAGAAGGAGAATGAAGTACAGACAGAGAGGATCGCTGCAGCGAGAGGGAGTGAGAGAGAGAAAGAAAGAGAGAAGTGACTGTGAGGCAGAAAAGGAAGCATGAAGAAGAGAAACTGAATTATGAAGAAGAACAAAAATAAGAAAGAGCGATCAAATGAAAGATGTAGATAGAGAGAGAGAGAGAGAGCGAAAAGAGAAATATAACGAAAGAGATATGGATATATTAAGGCAAATTAAGAGGGAGATAGATATAGAGACAGAGAGAAAGAGAGAGAGAGAAGAGAAAAGTGTTAAAGTTGGATCGATGAGAGACTGAGTAAAAGAAGTACAAAGAGGAAGACAGAGATGCAGTGAAAGAAAGTGGTACCAAGAAAGAGATAGAAATACAAATTAAGAAAAAGAAAGATAAGGAAAATTGATCTAAGAATCCGTCTCCTGATACTCATACAGCTTTAAAGATCACTCTATTCATTACGTCAAATCTCAGTTCTGGAATCAAGCCTATTTTACCACGCTCCAAGTACCTTTTTGTGCTCCTTGAATCTGAATGAAATACAAAATTGAAAGTACCTTGCGTTATTTATATATCTTCCTGTACACTCAAATCCATTAAGATATCAATTATTTACACTCAAACTTCACATTCTTCGTAGTCGCCACACTTGGCTAATCGCATGCACAGGCACATACTGAGAAAGGTAAAGAAAGAGATGAAAAGCGAGAGAGAGAGACAGAGAAAGGAAGAACAGTGCTGCAACAGTGAGTGCGAAGCAGCAACAGGTCATCAGGTGTCATGTGAAGCCGCTTGAGTGTTTGTTTACCTGTGCAACGAATCGATTCAAAGCAAACCGCAACAATCGACAAGCAAATTACTCCGACTGTCAACAGGACGTCGATGATGGGCCTCTACAGCTCTCTTTCTCTCACACTATCTCTCTCTCTCTCTCTCTCTCTCTCTCGCTCTCTGTGTGTGTCGGCCAGGTAACCCTTGGCTAAATGGTTAACTATCTGACGAATCCATTGAGGCAGCTTGGGATTTCCATTCATTTTTGTTAGACACTTTGATTTATCTGCGGTTAGGGGTAGTTCGGCTGAGGGGTAGGGCAAGAGGTAGGCTTAGGGGTAGGGGTAAGGGTAGTGGTAAGGGGTTGGAGTAAGGAGTAGGGGTAGGAGTAGGGATAGTCAAGTACGTGTGTGAATTATTGCTGAGGTTTTCACACTGCCAAGAAAAGGGGTTGACTGGAAAACCAGCTAAACCCCTCATCCCCTCCTCCCTTGTGACTCGATTGGGCCATGACTTGTTAATTTTCCAATTACAAACTCATTTTCCTTTTTGCCTGTTCTTTCGCCTGCAGTACCTGCGCATGTTTTCAAGTTGGAACATCAATTTTCCTAGAGGGTTTTCCTTTCGGGTTTTCCTTGATTATTTTTATGGGTTTTTCTTTCTTCTACACGTTGTGCGGTTTGGCTTTGATATGCGGCAAGTGAGCAGAAACCTGTTTGATTTGTCTTAATTTCTTTTTGACCAGCCAAAATTTCTAGCCATGTGTGTGTGTGTGATGCCCCTGTGCCTCTGCCTTTGGCCCGACACGAGGCTTATCAGCGACAGTTCATCGGTTTGTGTGAGAGCCTGCCTACGTCGCTGTCTCTGTCTCCCTCTCCCTCTCTCTCTCCCTGTCACACTCTGCTCTTCCGCTAACGCTTGTTTTCATATTATTTATGTAGTAGAACATGTGTGTTGCTTACGCATGTGTGCGAAAGAGAGAGAGAGAGAGAGAGAGGGAAAGAGAGGCAGCTCTGCAAGACAAAGCATTGTATTATTATGGCACACTGGGATGTTCTTCTTACCTGTTTCGGTGTTTTTATCATAATCATTTGTGAACTGCCCCCCTGCCCCCTGTCGCTGCCCCGCTGTATCTGACAGATACGCAGATACACTACACACGCTGCAGATACAGCGGCTACAGCTGCTAGACGAGGCTTTTGCGGCATGAATGATTTCTGCCGCTGCTGCCGCTGCCGCCGCCGTCGTTGAGTTTTGTTTTGCTTTTGCTTTTGTGCTGCGTCTCTGTTGGCAATCATAATTATCTTTAATTTCCAACAACAACAACAACAACAAAGAGGCAAAACAAGAAGTAGGGAGAGAGAAAGAGATAGGAGAGAGAGAGAGTGGGGGAAGAAGAAGCTAAAAGATCCACATGCTGCACAAGTCTGCGCGCAGAAGAACATGCCCCTTGCACAGCCTCAGTCTGGCATCCCCGGATCTCCCCCCCCCCTCCTCTCCTTCCTTTCCCCTTCTTAGGGCCTTAGCAACGCGCGAGCAAATAAAAAGCGAAATTACATGAATGAACGAAAAGTTGCGTCTGTTTGCTTGCTCCCTGCACAGCAAATGTATCTGTATCTTTGTATCTCACAGTGTAGTGTATCTCAGCGTTGATTTCTTACTTACCAAACTGACTACCGTGTGCACACACACACGCACACACACGTGTTTGAACAGTCTAAGATGAGATGCACCTGTACACAGGCAGACTAGGCACATGCGCAGCGGACGCGACTGTAGCGAGCAGCGCTTGCACTGCAAGAGTTAACAGTGGCGTCCATAACAGTTGCTCACTCTCGCTCTCGCTCACGCTGTGGCTGAGCCAAGAGAGCGTGCGCGCGCTGTGACATTGATTGGCTCTCATTGTTATCTGTACACGCCAACAGGCGGGGGAAGGGGGCAGGACCAACGTCGCCGTCGCCGCCGCCGTATTTGCACTTTGCACTTGACGCAGCCGTCGCCGTTGTGGACGCTGCTGCTGCTGCTGTCAACGCCTCTGCGCAGGCGTACCCGTTTTTTGTTTGTTTATTTCGTTTTGAAAATTTTCAGCAATGAAGCCAAAGGCAGCGTGCGGCTCAAAAAGGACTGGGAAAAAACAATTCAACTGTAGAGCCTGAACAGACGAAAGTAAAACGCAAATGCAAACGCAACAACAACTGCAGAGAGAGAGGGAGAGCGAGACGAGTGCAAACACATGTACAGGCATGCTCACAGCTCGCTCTCTGTATGTTTGTTTGTATGCATGTGTGTATGTAGCTGCTGCTGCAGCAAGAGAGCAGCACAAAACAACAGATGCAATAATTTCCGGTGCCGCTATTGTTCTCAATCAGCTAACGCCATCTCCGCAAAGCCGCTCTCATGCTCCCCTCTCTCTCCCGCTCTCACGCTCTGTTGTGCTCCAACTCTTGCGCTCACACTCAGTGCGCTTTATGCGGGTGCGTCAGCGTCAGCGACAGCGACAGCGACGCGTCGATCTCAATGCTCGATCTCAAAGCATCAAACAACAAGAAGAACAGCAACAACAACTGCGCAGAGCGAAACGGAACCGGGGCAACTTATCGAGTCCCGATGTGCCGATATAACCGATTGCGGCTATTTACCATTTGCAATTTGAATGGGCAAAAACAGAGCGCGACAACAACAACTGGTAGACCTTTTTTTTGCGTCATGGTTTCAGAAGAATTCTGCAGAATGTGTGTGTGTGTGTGAGAGAGTATTAGTGTGTCTGCCCATTGTGTTTTCTTGTCAAGCAGGCAAAAAAAAAAAAAAAAAAAACAAACGTACTCAAATCAGCATTCGCTCATCGCGGCGCACTCTTTCACTCTCGCAACTTAGCCATAGTTCATTAGTTCATTTGTTTAGTCATGGCAGCAACAAAAAATATTATAAATTCACAAACACACACACACACACATGCATGTGTATGTGCTCCTGCCAGTGAGAATCGGGGCTCTTCTTTGGGGACTTTTTGTTGCATCATATCGTGCAGTACCAAGAAATTCATCAATATATAACAATAATCTGTAGAACAGAATGTATAACGGTCTGCGCTGAAATTCCCACTGGGTGCAGCGTGCAGCTATCGTCGAGAACGTTGTTGCAAGTCTGTTCGTAACTGCATTTGCACACAGCAAAAGTGTTGCTAACTTGGCTTTTTTACTGCTTGGCTCTGGCCAGCTTTGAACAGCTTTAGCCGGCAATAAATTTAGTCTAGTCTTTTATGTAGCATTTTGTATATTTTGTTTTGTCTCACTGCAAGTTAAAAATTTAAAAATATTATTTTTAGTTAATTTGTTACATATTCTACATTTTTAGCCTTTTTCCTGCACCCTTTTCAGTGTCAATATGTTGGCAACACTGCCCACAACAGTCGAGCTCAACCTGAGCTGCGCGCTTCGACGTTTCGTTTACGGTTTTCATTCATAACAATTCCAGCAGCAGCGCCACAGTGGCGACCAATAGTATGCGACCCAGCAGCAACATTGTTTGCGGCTCTGTTAACATGCAGCAGAAATGTTCAGTACAAGCGAAATATTTTAATAAAATGAGTTTGTACTTAAGAAAAGGAAATATTTCATTATTTGAGGCTAGTAAACTAACACACACACACATGTACATATGTATGTGTGCATGAATAAGCACCTACAAACCGCGATGTGCACACATTTTTGTTGTTATTATATGGATAAGCTTACAGTTGTGCGCCTCATGCGAATTCCAAGCTAAAACAACAAACACTTTTAAAATAAAATAAAACAAATAAATGCATGCAGGCCACAAGTAAAAACATATACATACATATATAAGGCATGAATAGCTTTTGAATACTTGGCATACTCGCTAGATACATATATCATTTCTTATTGTGCATATAGAGAATTTAATAAAAACAATTGTTTTTATTAATAAGACAATTTTAGAGCTTTTAAGAGTGATATTTATCTATATTTCATTTAATATAATTAAAGGAACTAAAAAGGATAATGTTTAGCAGAGCGAAAAGTTATTAGAAAAATAAAAAAAGGACATTATTATTAAAATTAAATTAGATTTTTCTTTAATGTTTGAAAACAATGTAATATTTATTTGTTAGTAAATATTTATATATACAGTTTATATAGTAAATTCTTACATTTCAATATAATTAAATCGCTTAGCAGTTCTAGCGGCGTTTTAAAGCATGTCGCACATCGTAATCGCAGGCGCCACCAGTTGAGCTAACAGGCACTGTGGCGAGTTAACAGCGTGCAGCGCTTACAGCTCATTTGAGCAGCGCGCAGCTCGCGTGAGTCTGTTAACGTTGCTCGAAACTAACAGCGCATGCTAAGTAACAGAACAGTGTTATTTCTGAAGCCGAAGCGTGAGGACGTGCGGTCGCTACGAAAATACAAATAATTCAAATCTTTCGAATACAAAATAAACGTTTCAATTTCGAAACAAATACGATTTATTTTAACATTTTTTTTTTTGCAATAAAAAACATTGTTGTTTTTTTTTGTTTTGCAACAAGTGCTCGACGCGTGTGTGTGCGTTCTCAAGCCTGGAGAGTTGTGTTTTATTGTGAGATTGTTGTTTTTGTTGTTTCTGTTGATTTTCGCTCAGCCTGCTTTGCGGTTCGAACTCTCGTCTTCTTCTCCTGCCGGAAGGCGGCGGCGGCAACACACAAAGCAGACGCGCCAGTTGGAGGAGAGAGCAACAAGTGCAGAGTCAAACGACAGTCAAAGCAAAGGAAGACGAAGGCAAGGCAAAGGGCAAGAGAGTGTGCAAGAGTAAAACAACAAAACGCAATGGCAAATGTTCTAAGCCGTTAAAGGGAAGCTTCGACAAGTAGTAAAACACATAGAAAAAGAACTGCAATTAACAAAAGAAAGCGACAAGCAAAAGAAAAGAAAAGAAGAACAAACTGCAGCAGCAGCTGTCATAGCAAAAAGCAAAAAGAGCAGAATATAAAAGTGCAGTGACTTCACCTTCACCAAATACAACAGCAACAAAAACAGCGAAAGAAATAAGAAAACAGAAAAAGTGAAGAGAATCACAATTGTCGCCGTCGTCGTCTGCAATCATTGTGATCGCAAGAGAAGCACTGATTAGTGAGTGAGAGAAGAGACGAAAGAGAGGAGAGGAGCGAGAGCGGACGCTGCAAAAAAACAAAAAAAAAGGTAAAGAATAATAACAAATTTATTGCCATTACAATTTGATGCTCGCGCGCGCGTTGGCTGCATTTGAAAGTGGATTACAAATTGGGAACAGTGGAACTCAAATTGGGAACAGTTGAGCGTGAGCGAGGAAAGGAAGGGGAACAGCTGTGTTACAATTGTTGCCAACTTTGGCAGTTGTAAGGGAAGTTTAGTTGTTCGCAATTTAAAGTGCATTAAAAAATTTGCCAAATTAACAAGTCAGGCTAAGCTTTTGGGTTACTTAGCTTTAATTTGTTTTCAAAAATCTTTTGAAATTTAATTTACCCTCTGACTTGGCAATCCATTACATGTT
This sequence comes from Zaprionus ghesquierei, assembly GCA_018904095.1. Lineage (NCBI taxonomy): Eukaryota > Metazoa > Arthropoda > Insecta > Diptera > Drosophilidae > Zaprionus > Zaprionus ghesquierei. The sequence continues at coordinate 3,465,267 of JAEIGP010000394.1, forward strand.
CCACACACACACACATGGGCTGCGCTGCTGTGTTTGATTAATTTAATATTGTAATTTTTCTTTCTTTTTTTTTGTGAGCTTCCTTGAGGTTCTTTCTCCTTCTTTCTCTCTCTCCTCGCTCTCTCTTGGCACTTAGCTTGCCACAAGCATTTATTAAAAATTCAACACGCAGTTGCATTTAAATTTTCGGCTTGTGCTCGCGGTTCCTGGAACTATTTGTACTTGTGCACGAGAACAAAAACAACAACAACAACAACAGAAAAAACAAAACAAAACCCTGCGCGACAATAAAAAACGTTGCAAAGGAGAAGAAGTAGGAGGAGAGTTCAGAAGAAATTGCCGATAAAAAAAATCAAATCATGTGGTTGTGTGTGTGTGTGTTAGTTGGTTGCATATCAAACTGCATTTTGGCTGCAAGACTCTTTGGGCTGCCGCATTTCTCCGCCTTTTGTTCGATGGGGCCCCCAAACCGAAACCGAAACTGGGCAGCGGCAGCACGAAGTGTTGCCCCGGGCTATACCGAGAAGACCACGACCACGACCACGACCAAGACCAAGACCCTCTGCGACTCTGTTTCGCTCTCTTTTGGCCTCTGCAGGTCCAAATCCGTAGTCGATTTTATGAATCGTATCAAGTGCGCGTTTTGTGCCGCTTTTGCGTCTTTGGCCTCCAGCGCCTACAAGCCAAAACCCGCCGAAACCATAACCCAAACCCAAACCGAACTCGAACTCGAACCCTAACCCTAGTCTCAAGTCGCAATGGCAATCTGCATATTCATAAGTATTCTGCACATACATACACACACACATACATATATTAACGCACTACTCCAATTACCTGTTGGAGCCAAGGCTTGGGGAATCGTACGTGGTATGCGTTCTTGAATTGGACTCCTAAATAAGTGATACAGTTGGGCCTACAAGAAGAACTCTGAATGAGTTGGGTTTACTTTGAGAGAAACATTGCTTGGCAGTATTTTTTGGAATTATGATGATGATATATGTATGGGTTTATCTGTTATCATATCGAAAGAGTTTATATAAAATTTATAAAATTTTTAAATTTATGAAATATTGCAATATTACTTGAAAGTGATTGAATAAATTAACGAATATAATTGATAGATAAACTATGCAATTTATAAAGAGAAAGATCCTGAATATATTGACTGTAAACTGTTCGAAGACACAGATTATAATGACAAAGAATATATAACAAAATTAGAGCGAGTTTGCCTAGTTCTTTCCTTTTGCATTATGCATTATGATCTATTATCATATCTGAAGAATATGAATATTGTATTAGTTTTTGGGAAAGACTAAATACATATAATTCAGGAAATTACTCTGTAATTGATAAAGAAAAAGATCTTAAATATATTGGCTATGATCAATTGATCTGCTCAGATCATAATGACAAAAAATATGTAATAAACCTAAAGTTGGTTCGCCTAGATATCTATTATCATATCTGAAGACTTTTTGCCTTAGTTACTATTCTTATTATTCCAATTTATGGCATATTTTATAAAATATAATAGTATTACTTAAAAAAAGATTTACCAAACCAAAGTGAGGGAATTATTGACGTTGATCTGCCGAACTACTATATAGATTATAATGACAAAAGAATATATAACAAACTTAGAGTTAGTTCGTCTGGATGAGTTTTAGCATTAATTAAAATTATTTTCTTAATTATTGCAATATTACTTGGTTATGATATTGATAAAGTTAAAGATCCTGCATATTTTGACTGTAATCGGTTGATTAGATCCTATTGATCATGAATATATAACAAATATGCAGTTACTTTTCCTAGTTCCTTTTTAATGCAATATGCATTTCTGAGAAAAAGTAGAGATAATTTAGTTCGAGTTTAGATAAGGCTATATCTATGCACATATGTGTGTGTGTGTGTTTGTGTATGTCTGTAGATCAAGTGAAACTCGATTGTCCCCACGTTTGCAACACATGTTTGGCATTTGTTGCCACACACACAGCTGCAGAAAGATGCAAATACATATGCGTGTGCATCTGTGTGTGTGTGTATTAAAACCAAACTCCTTTTGCAGCGCGTCGTTGCGTTGTTATTGTTGTTTACCCTAAGCAGCCAAGTGACCGACTGAGGTGCAGGAACTGCGGGACACCAACTGCCAACAAGGCTAGGGACAGCGCAAAGGGATAGGGACAGGGACAGAGACAGCGGACACAGACAGGGAACAAGGGAAGAGAACAAAACATGAATTGGGAAGACAAGCGGGGGTGTTTGGGACACACACGGGCGGGGCAGCAAGTCTGACGTTGACAGCAAATTGAGTTATTTCCAAAATGGAAATTGAGCGGCAACAACAACAACAACAACAACAATAAGCAGCAAACATAAATATATGTATGTATGAGTAGTGTATGTACATGCGTGCACACATAAATAGAAACCATAGCCAAGTTTTTGTTTTTGGTTGTTTTTGGGCAAGTTGCGTCATCAACGCAGGGCGATGCTGGAGGAGAAGCGCAGGAAATCGAGCCGAATCCACACGCTGTGGCCCTAAATACACATGTATATCTATATCTCACTAAGTTTATCAGCTACACTCGCGCTGCAATTACAACAACAAAGCACGAGGAGTAGGGAAAGAAGAAAGGCGTAAGGGGTGGAGGAAAAATGATACCCATTTGGCTTGGCAGTGAAAGCGAAACGCCAACTAACTAACTAACTACATAACTATTCCCATTTACCGACTGCGAACTGCACTGGCTGCAGTCGCGGCGACAAGCGACAACAAAACAGCAACAACAAATAAAGAAACATACAACAAACAGAGAAAGAGACAAGCACACGCACGCACAGTGAGCGAGAGAGAGAGAGAGAGGGAGACACAACATAACAAGCAAACAAGCAGAAGATTTAATGATTTTAACTAAAACAACAACTAAGAAGAAAACGAAAGTCTTTGGGCCACATGAAGCCACACAGAGAGTAAAAGAGACAGAGAGAGAGAGAGTGAGGGAGAGGGGGAGGAGAAGCACACAGATAACTGCACAGCAAATTAAATTGAAACGCTGCGTAGATGACTTCTATACACTGAGTAGAGTGCAATCTCAAGCAGTGCAGTCAATCTGACTGTTTTCCCGTCAAATTTGGCTTTTATTGCAGCTGAAACTGCTCGAATATTACAAATTGCAGAAAGCTTTTATTTTTATTTTTTTAAAAATTTTTTTTAATTTATTTTATCAACTTTTTTTGAGTTTATCAAAAGTAAATTTTCTTCTAAGCGATAATATGAAAAAAAAGAAACAGATGCATTTTTTTTTTTGCTTTATACAGAATGTAAGCTTTTTGTTTTAAATTACAAAATAATCTATTTTATTTAATTTTTTCCTAATTTTTTTTTTAAATTAATTTATTGGCTTTTTTAATTTTTTTTTTAATTATTTTAAATAGGTTCTTATTTTTTTAAAAATTTTTTTTGACTTTATTTTAAAAAAAATTTTTTAAATTATTTTACCATTTTCTTACCGATAATTTTAATAATTAATAATTTAATTATAATTAATTTTTTAATTAATTTTCATTGCAGTTTTTTTTTTAATTTTTTGGCCTTTTTAAAGAATTTTTATCTATTTTTAAATAATTTTTTTGGCTTTATTTTTGAAAATATTTTGTTGGGTTTCTTCTTTCCATAGTTTCCCGTCAGAAACTAGCTTTTTTTTCGTATAGCCAACTTGTCAGCACTGATGCCAACTTACCTATGCATGTGTTATGTGTAATGCTATACCCCGTCTCTATGTGTGCTCTATATGTAGCACAGTTTCCCTTTCTACAGCACTTTTCTTTTCTCTCTCCATCTTTTCTTCCGTTTTTGGGGCTAATGTTTTTAGCTGCAAGCAACATTGATTAATTTGTTGTTCACGCTGTCGTCGTCGTCGTTGTTGTTGTAGTATTTTTTTTGACAATTTTCAATTTTCATGGCACATCTCGCATCACAGTGCCCCCAACCCGCCCCCCACCGAATGTTTCCCCCTCTCATTTGTTTTAACCCGATTTTTGGTTTCAATTTCATTTGCTGCGCATTTGTTTTGTTTTTCTTTCCTTTTTTTTTTTTTGGTTTTTCGACTTAATTCCATTCATGGAAAATTGGGAAAATCTCTCAGCCTCAGCAAATTGATTTCCCTCGAATCCCTTTCATGTACCAAGTTCAATAATTGTTGTTAATAAATGGAATGTGCATTGCCCGGGGTTAACAAATGCATAATTGACAATTGACAAGCGACCGAGAGTTGCATTTGCATAATTCATATATTGTATTAATTGTGTTTACACAATTGATTAATTATGAAATTACCTTGAATTAAATTTGCTATAGTATTATATAGAGCGCTTGAAAAAATCGGCCAGACATTTGCAATGCATTTATTAATCGCATTAAGCGCTTAATTCGCTTAATTCGCAATTCAATGGCAAAAATTAAATTATAAACATTTGATTTATACAAACATAATACTTTGATAATATCATATAGGTAAAAAATATATTATTTTGTATACTATATATTGAGTATTATCTATGCGCGTGTGCGTAGACTTAGCCGCAGAACTGTTTACTTGTTGTGAGCTTCCGTGAAAAAACGTTGATATTTTCAAGATAATTTCACGGTATTTTCTTTCGTTTAATTTGGAATTTTCTCAGAACTAATGCTATTTGTTTAATGCCATTGATATTTCTCTAAGGGAATATATATATATATATACAAATATATACATCTGTATATATTATGCATTTCGGTTTATATCGGCTTAAATTGTGGAAACAATACAAACAGAGCGGAAATTGTAGAAAAGCGAAACACTTGATTTCAATTAGTACAGTTTATCGAGCGTATACAGATAATTAGAGAGTCAGATATATATATTATATAGATATATATATAACATATATGTAGGTGGGTGAGGTGTGTTTGTGCATTGATAGAAAATTTATAGAAATACGTAGGTAGTGAGATATGTCTTGTTATAGTTGTATATTTACAAAAGATACAAAAGTATCTAGATACATGTATCAATTGATATTTATAAAAACCACTAAGAAATGAGGGTAAATCTATGACTTACGAAATGTATCTACAATGTGTTTAAGTGTCTGTAGTTATAGTTTGTGTGACTACACCAAATGTATCTACAAAAGTAACTAAGTATCTATAGATACAATGGATAAGTAATAGGGTTTATCTGCTGCATATTGTACGAGCTCTAAGCCTGTAGATCTTTAGCTTATAACAGTATTCGCTAAATTCATCAAATTTATATATAATCTATCTTTTGAACATATAGATACAGAGAAATAAACTCAGTTGCTTAGATCTTTAGCTACCTATGGCATGCTAGGCTTGATATACACAGCAAAAGATACTCAGTTACAATCATCAATGGGTTTAACTACTGATACCGTTACAGATAGCTGCAGATACACAGTTAACTGTGTTAATTGGTAAACGATATGCGATTGCCGGCCAACTCGTTCTCCTTTTCCCACTGCATTTTGACACTTGAACTGGCCTAGCCTCGCATCGGGGGTGGCATTTAAAGGTCAACGGTTAACTGCAGCTGCAACAGCAACAGTGGCCCGCTTGGTGTGCGTGTGTGTGTGTGTGCGTGTGGTGTAAGTGAAACTTAAGCGAGTTAGTTCTGCTAGTGTGCACCCTCTCTCGCTCTCTCCCTTTCCTGCGTTGATGAGCGCGTAATAGCCCCTGGCTGTCTGCTTAATTAATGGGCCTGGCTCTGGGATCGGCTATGGCTATCGGGATGCGCTTCTTGGTACATCACATCCGACCACCCACCCCATGGGCACTTGGCAAGCAAATGCAATGCAAGGCGACGATGCGGGCGAGCATCGAGTGCGTGCGAGGCAGCGGGAAGAGGGAGTATGGAAGGGGGTACTATATCATTTTTGTTTGATTTGAATTTATTTTTATTTACTTTAGTGCCAGCGGCAGCCCTTCAACACTCGCACACACACACACACACTCGCACACACACATACAGGCACACCCACAGCCCACAAAACCAGCAGCAGCAGCAGCAGCTCCGGCAGCAGCTTCGACTTGTCGGTGGCCACTTGAGCTCATTAACTTGCAATTTATGTACATTTAGCAGCCCTCCCTCTCCCTCCCCCTCCCCCTCCCCCCCCTCTTTCTTGCTCTTCCTGCCAAGCTGCGGGCCCTGCTTAGATAGCGAACCCATCTGGAGCGTAGTTTTTGTTTTTGGATATACCGCATTGCTAAAAGGTTCTCTCGACTGACTCAGGGCGAAAGTGTTTAATGTGCCGTTATGTTGATGCTGCCCCCAAGTCGAGTCGAGTCTTAGGGCGTCTCTTCTGTCTTTTTATCATAATTCATAGAGTAGCTTTTGGTATTTTTGGTATTTTCGTGGCAGTTTAAAACTTTGCTTTGATACCAAAATGCGTTTTTTTGAGCATATTTTACAGAATATGAAAGTTTCATAGCAAATGCAATTGGTAGTTGCGTGTTTACAGGGTATTAAAGTTATGTTAAGTATTAAATAGCTTAATGTATCTCTTATTATATTTTGTAGGGTATTGAATTTGCCTAAAACATAAGCTTTGCCGTTGCGTTTCTAGGGTATTGAAATTGTATAAGACAAAAGACTTTATAATATTTTACAGGGTATTCCAAGTGCATAAATGATTTGAAAAAAAAGCTGCATAGTTAATTATCATTTACAGGGTATTACAGTTGCATTAAAAATAAGATTTGTGATTACATCTCTTGTGCCATTTTACAGGGTGTTTTTTTGATAATACATTCGCTTTGTTGTCTTTTTCTTATAGCAAATTCCATTAGCAGTTGCATATTCATTCAACTTTTACAGGGCATTAAAGTTGCATAGAACATTTGCTTTAAAGCTGCGTTCATTTATCATACTTTACAGGGTATTTAAATTTCATAGCACACTCGATTTGTAGCTGGCAATTTATTGCTTACTTTACAGGGTATTAAAAGTGCATTAAACATCATTGTGGCTGCCTCTTTAGCTTAATCAAATCCTCACACTTGCCCTGCTGTAATGTGAGACTATTTTACAGGGTATTCAAAGCGTCTACATGGCGTCAGTCTGCTCTCTAACCTCACTCCCTTGTCCACATTAAGTATCTTGGCAAATAAAACCGAATCTACAAGTAACAATGATAATTTTTATGTGCTTTTAAAAGTGCAGAACAAAAAAGCCAAGAAAAAATAAGGAAAAAAAGCTAAAAAAGAAACGCTTAAGTAGCCAAAGTGGAGATGTAATCGATAACTTGAGCTTGACAATAAAAATCGAATTAAGCAACGTTCGCGCAGACGCCGTAAAGTTCTCAGGCTAAAAAACAAATATCAAAGTGAAGAGTGAGAGAGAGAGAGAGAGAGAGTGATGAGGGGGGAGAGAGTGAGTAGGGGAAACAACAATAAATAAATAAATAACTTGGGCTTAATGTCATTGCCGATAAATCTTGGCCAGTTCAAAGCGACGAGCGAATTGTAATTTACGATTATGATGGGGACGCGCGAGTAGAGAGAGAGAGAGAGAGAGACTCAAACTAAGGCGAGCTGCGACTTAGACTCTGAGGCTGAACTAAGTTGAACTCGCTGCTGAATTCCCACGTTCTGTGCAGCAATAGAAGCAGTCTAAGGGGGAAAAGGGAGGGGGGGGGAGAGTGTAAAGGGGAGTAAGGGCACTGAGGATGTGCATTAGAAGCAGCCAAGGCAAAGGCAAAGCAAAGTAAAGTTAAAGCTGCAAGCAGGGGGCATATTAGCTAGCTATATATATCATATGTACTATATGTGCTATATCCTATATGTGCTCTCTATATACGCTCTTTAGAGCTTCTTTGCACACATGTTGCTTGTGCAAAGCATCGGCCAAGTCTGAAGCAGACAAACAAACAACAACAATTTTTACGGGGCAATTGTAAAATCGGTTCCGCTTCTGCTTCCGGTATGGCAGTTTAATGGTTCCGCTTCTAGGCTGTGCGGGTGTGCAAGTGTGTGTGTAAGAGTCTCTACACACACACACACACTCGGGGCAAAGTAATCAAATTTTGGCAAGTCGCCCACGTAAATGTTTTGCGTCAATTGCTGGATAAACTTTTGAAGTTGAACTCAACTCTTGACCAGAGACATTTGTTGCAGCAGCAATTGTTGTTGTTGCTGTTGTTGCAGCAATTGTTGCATGTTGTTGTTGCTCATTTAATTTGTTGAATTTTTGCATGTTTTGCGCATAAAAAGAGCAGAGCTTGCGGCCTGCAGCGTGCGCAGCTCTGCGCCGGCTTTATGCACACACACACACACACACACACATGCTAGCACACGCATACATAAGCAAATTGTTTTCAACTATTTTTATAGCCCGGCCCCAACAAGCCGTAAATCTTGAGCACGCTTGTGCGCCTCCAGACGCTCTGCTCGAGTTATAGCTGCCTCTGTTTGCGTTGTTGTTGTTGTTGTTTCACTCTTTTTTGTTAAAATGATGTTTATCTCATTTTTATGACAGTTTCACATTGAGTGAGAGAGCGTGAGAGAGAGAGAGGGCAGGAGGGAGATGGGGATAGGTAGAGTGAGTAAGAGAGCGACGGATTCGCTCCACATGCTCGACACGTCGGCTACGTGATTTTTCATTTGGGAAAATGCGAAAAAAAGCGTTAAAACACACACAGACACACACGTGCACGCACACACACGCAGGGCAAACGAGCCACCAAGCCAACGCGCTCTGACACTTTTTGGTCAACACGTAAAACGATTTTGAAGTTTTATTTTGCAGCATTTTTTGCCCTAAGTGATATAAAAAACAAAAGCAAAAGCAAAGCGAGAGAGGTCAAATGGGCATATTAGCGCCAGGTATGCGAGCAGGGGGGACTAACAAGAAGAAGAAGAATCCCTAGCAAAATGTGATATATTCTAGTTTGTGGAAACTCATTTACAAAGAATAAGAAAAACGACACAGCTGGCAGCAGATAATGACGGCACATTTACATTTTTTGCGCCTTTTTTTCTTTTGCGAGTTTTGGTTTCAATAAAAAAATAGAGAAAAATTAAAAAATTATATAGGCTCTAATAAATTATACAACAAATTAAAAAAATATGTTAAAGCCTAAATTAAAAAATTAGAAAAATATAATAATATATAAAAAAATTTGCAAAATATTTCAATCCCTAAAAAAAGTTTGAAGAACAGGAAAAATATTGGGGCTTAAGCAACTTATAAAAAAGTTGAAATAATAATATATAACTCAATATAAATTATATCAAAAATTATAAAAATATTTTTTAACCCTTTAATAACTATAACAAAATTATAAAAAATATTAAAAGGCTTAAATAAAATACAAAAAAAATGTAGAATTAGATTTTGAGCCCTAAATAAAGTATAAAGAAAAATATTCTAAGGGTCAATAAAAATATAGAAAAAAATTGGAATAATATTTTGAATCCTATAAAAATTATGCAATAAATTAGAAAAATATTTTAAAGCCTTAATAAAATATATAAAAGTTAGAAAAATATTTGAAAATTAAAATAAAATATAAAAAAAAATCAGAATAATATTTTAAAAAATAATTAAAAATATGTTAGCTTCAATTTTTGATCTCAAAGCGTGAGTGCAACAAAAAAGCCATAAAGAGTTCAGAGCTAAAAGAGTTCACACACGACACGACACATGAGGCATGCGGTTTGCGGCACGACGACATTATCTCTCGCATTGTTGTTGTCTTTTTGTCAACGCTATCGTCAGCGCCTTCCTCATTGCGCTTGTCAACACTGGCGTCGTTTTTCATGTGTTGCTGCTGCTGCTGCTGTTGTTGTTGTTGTTGTTGCTCTTTTGTCTCTTGTTTTGTTTTCTGTTTGTCTTTTAATTCATTTATTTTTATTTCTTTTTGGCAGCTTGTGAACATTTTTTTTTTGCATCATCAATCATGCGCCTCGTTGCCTCGAACAGAGGCCATAGAGTGTGCGACCCCCAACCCCCTAATGGCAACTCTGGCCCCTTCACACCCAGTTTTGTCTCTGTCTCTGTCTCTGCCGTCGTCTTGTCGCGTTGCGCAGGCGCAAATGCTGCAAGTCAAAGTTGACTTGTTCGTTGCATGTTTGACAAATGTGCGTCGCCAGCGTTGAGAGGGGGCGGGGAGGGGGCATTGCTGCTCATGTTAACATAAAAAAAAACTTGCATTTTTTTATTTTCTGGCATCATTAGCGAACAACAATTTCGCGCCTCAAATTTGTTATAAACAAAACGCGCTCGCGCTCATTTTGTTGATGTTTCTCAAATCAATCAGCTGACGTTGCAGTGTGACACACATTAGGAAACAGCACAAACACACACACACACACTCGTATACCCTGCTTTTTTTGCAATCTTTTCCTCTCTCTCTTTCTTTCTTTCTCTCTCAAATAACTCCTGCAGTTTTTGTGGCCCCTTTTCGTATGGGGGGCCTAGTTTAGTTAATTATTTTCTTTTTTTTTTTGTTTTGTTGAAATTTTTCATTTTTAGGCTGATTTTTTTTTCATGGCCAAAATGGCAACTCTGCCCAATTGGGGTCGAGTTTCTTAAGCCGCAGTAACTCAACTAGTGGCAGAGACATTTGCTCTCATTTTCTCTCTGCGCTGTCGATCAAAAAATGGTGACAACTCTGGTTGTTTTTCTCAGTTTGCCAATTAGCCAAGGTGCTGCTGATTTCTTTAGCTTCTTTTGAGCGCGAACAGATCACATGCTGTGGGAATTGTGACTACCGTTAAGCTGTTCACGTTGTTGTTGTTGTTGTTAGAATTGTTGCCAGTTACCTGTTACCTTTTGGCCTACAGATTATATAAACCCATTGCTAATTAGGCGCTACAGAAGTTATCCCACAGCCCTTTCGCCAGCAGATAGGTAGGCCTATATAAATTATAAATATATTATATAATGATTAGAGTGGTAAAATAAAATTAAATGTTACGTAGATATTAGTTAATAAAAATATTAATTATGTTGTAGAAATAGTTTCGAAATTTGTGGAATTTATAAATCAAATATATTGAAATGCTTAAGCTAAATTTATTGTAAAAAAAATATCGAGTATTATTTGCTATAATCTATGCACATTATGCAGCTCAAACTTAAGTGAACCTATGCCAGATTATTTAGAAATTATGCTATATAGTATTATCAGATAAAAAGTTATATGAACATTTTTTTCCATTTTAATTTTATTTAAATTATTTTCCAAATTTTTATACAGACATAAAATCGAATAATTTTATGCTAAAAATATCCAAAAAATGCCTGCCTTATTTTACCTGCTCTCCTTAACCTCAACTCTAACCTCAGGGCACTTATTAAAGACTTATTTTATTATTAATCAAGCTAGGGGTATTATTTTTAGAAAGGGGGCGGGGCGGAGAGCATAGTACGAGCTTCTAATCAGCTTGCGCTGCTGCCCCCTAATTGACTGCCAAATGAGCTGTGTGCGTGTGTGTGTGTGTGTGTGGTAATCAGAAGATGCCGCCCGGACACAGGAGAATAGCCTCTGTCTCTGTCACTCCCACTCCCTATCTCTTTCTCTTTCTCTGTCTTATGCTCAGGTCTTTTCGTCTATCTTTTGCTGCAAGTTCAAGTTTAACGAAATTCTGTAAATCAATTTCGTTGTTTGCTCGCCACACATCACTCACTAAGCGCATGGGTGGCGTAAAAGGGGGGTGGTGAAAAGGGGGGTACTGCTTGGGGCTATATTGCTTCGCTTTGTCGATTGTCATTGCCGCTGCGATTTCCCACAATTTTCAATCAATATTTAATGCCTTGATTTGTTTTGTATGCCCCCTCCCTCTCTCTGGCACCTCTTGCACCGCTCTGCCCTTTCTTTTTATTGATTTATATGTTTTTTTTTTTTATTTGTCGGCCTTCGTCTATCTAATATTATTGTGCGCTATTGTACCATATTATTTGTTATTGTGCCTGTCTTTTGTAAATGGCCTTGAACTTAGTTTCGTTTTTTTTATTTTTATACTGAAGTTTTTGGATAGCTCCATCAATGAGAGATACGTATTGTTGTCTGACCTTTGGCCACACCCTGCTCAGGGGCAGGGGCAGGGGGGGGTTTAGGCGGCACAACTTGTGCATAAATTACGCGCAGGCGAGAATAATTCATCTGCTAATTGAAATCTGGGGATGCTTTGTGATTTGCATAAATTTTGTAGTTGTTGTTGCTCTTTTTTTTTCCAGTGTATTACGCGACCTTTTGCGCGTGCTTAGGTTATGCCTAACTGATTTTTAATGCGTCTGCCATTTGTTTATATTTTTTTTTTTTTTATTACAAACGAAAAATTCTTTAGCTTTTTTTAAACCTTTGCAGGAAGTGACATCGATATAGGGGGGGATTATGAAGTTATAGCATGATATATGCTAGTTGAGTTCAACAATTTATTATAGCGGAAGTCAGGTATTTTAATGCGGTATATCAATTCAATTGACTCCACTCGCTGGGCCAGCCCTAAATCACTTTGCATCAAAACCTTGTCTGTATGAACACTTTTGCTGGCGAGTGTAGGCAAGTTTTGGTTGGAAAAAGTGTGAAGATTTTGTGTGCTAATAGTGTGTGTAAATAACAAACATGCACAACTGTTGCTTGACTTGTTGCTGTGATTTTTTTAGTATTTATTGAACTGCCCTCGCACTTAAGCGCGAAAGCGAAAGCAAAGCAAAGTCATGAGCAGAGGAAGTGCTGGCTAGAGGGAGAAGCGCGTGCAGTACAGGCAGAAGAGTGTACGCACTGTGTGTGTGCGTGTCTCTGCATGTGTGTGTGTGTGTGTGCGTGTGTGCGTGTGTCTTTGTGTGCCTCACTGTGTACATAGATTTGTGCTAAACGCACAACAAAACGCATATTGCGAAGAATAAACAAGCATTGGGCCAGCGTTGGCTATCCCCTACCATAGCCAGCGGGCTAAGCTCGATATCATTTATCATACTAATGCCTGCACAATTGATGCCAGTGGGGAAGAGCGAGAGAGGGAGAGAGAGAGAGAGAACGATAGAATGGGGGGCTATAGATAGGGAGCAGAAACAGGCGACGACGCATCAACGCGAATGAATGTGAATGTAAATGCGATTTAAGCGCGTATGTAGAGTGTGTGCGTGCGTGCGGAGTGTGTTTGTGTGTGTGTGTGTATAGAGTGTGTGTGTGTGCGCACTGCGAACAAAACCTGTCAAATGCTTTGCGCTTTGCTGATATTTAATCTAAATTTATATTGACAACATTTTCGCGCTGGGCCATAGCAAGTGGAGCAAGCCGAGTGCCTGCTGCCGCTCCAGCTGTCCACACACACACACGCACACGCACACACACACAAGTTGTTGCTGCAGTTGCTTTTGCCACAACCGCCGCACCCGCTGCACCCGCACTCCGCTCCTGTCTAAAGTCCGAAACGAAACTAGTTTTGCAGCCAAGAACGCGCGGCCAGAACGCGCTGATTGACTGTTGCCTGATTTGTTTATGCACATATTGTATTTGTTATGGTTTTTTTTGTGCAATACTTAACAAAGAAGAAAGTGCGAGTGGGAGGGAGAGGGAGAGAGAGAGAGGGAGAGTGTGTGTGTGCCTTGTGCTTGACTTTGTAATGGTTTGTAATGATGTGCGATAAGAACACACTCGAGCGTATTATCAATGCCAACGAGGAAGAGAGAAAGGGAGAGAGTGAAAGAGAGGGAGGGAGAGAGCGATGGAGTGAGAGAGAGAGAGAGAGTAAGTAAGAGCAGTAAGATCAGCCAGAGATGCCCTCCAATTTAGCAGCATGCAATGTTGCTTAAGTAGCCTAAAGAATCATGTAGAATTTAGCAACACTTTGAAATAATGACTGTTCGATACCCTGCACTAGAAGTATATAATAATAAGTAAAGAATGAGGAAGGCATTGTGGTGACTTTAATATACCCTACACCAACAGAAGGAGAAAGACATGATGGCATTGTGGAAGTTCATGCAGATGCCCATTGCTTGACTGCCAAATACCGTGTAAAATCTGATTAAAATGCTAAAGAAAAGTATTCTAGGGATTGCGATAGCTTCTGAGCCTCTCAGCGTGTCACGATACTCATTGCACGACTGATAAAATACCCTGTAATAACTAAAAAGATACAGCTACAAACTCTGCATTGAAGTACTTGCAACAAAGAAGCACTTCTTGACCTTCCCCCCGACCCCTCCCCCTACAGGCTTAATTCGCATTAATTGCAATGCGTGAAGTTGGAGCAACTGTTTGTCAGCATCGCAGAGTTGATTAGTCGAGCGTTTCATTAACTGAATTGTTTGCTTTTGTTTTCCTTTAGTTTCCTTCTTTTTGCTTTTTGCTTTTTGTTTCTTTGTTGCTGTTCTTTCTTTTCTGTGTTGCTCTTCACCCTTTGGGTGGCATTCGCAAAAGGCGGCCAATTAAGTGATCCAGTCCAGTTGTTGTTGTTGCAGCCATTGCTTTGATTAAGCGACACACACACACACACACAGTCACAGCTGTCCACTGCTATCAGTAGCAGCAACACAGCTGCCACAATGGGCGAGAGAGAGAGGGGGGAAAAGGGGAGCGCGATAAGCTCGTTTCGCTTGCATTACACTTCGCTGTCGACTTTTGCATTTATTTTTTTCAACAAAAAAAAAAAAAGGAAAATATAAGAAATGTACTCTGCATTAATTAACAACAAATTGATAAAGTTTCCACTTGGTTTTTTTTTTTTTAATGCGCTTAAAGCGTCGCCTCGTCTCGCCACGCCAAGCGGCATCATTCGCATCGCATCGCATCGCACCACATCGCATCGTATCGAATCCACATCGCATCGCATCGCATCCACATCGGAATCCGCATCCCAAAACGAATTGAATCACTCGAATTGGCCGCGTTATCAAAAGCTTTGCTTGCCTTTTATGTCTTATCGCCTGTCATTGCGACTAAGCCCTCAGCAATTGGGCGACGATGTGTAACGAAAAGGCACTTGGATACAAATCTCTGTGTCTCAGTGTGTGTGTGTCTGTGTGTGTGTGTGTGTCTACATATGATATAAACCAGCACAGAGGAGTGCACAGTGGGGGGCTAGGATTGGTCTCTTTGCTTTCATAATGGTTACATTTATTATTGCATGAAGTGCAGCAGGCAAAAGGGACATCTGCGCAATGCTATGCCCACATGAAATTAACTTGCATTACGTCCTTCCTTTTAGTTAGTCTCTTCCTGGAAAACAATGCCTACTTCAAAAAGATTTACAATCAAAATTTGCTTAGAGCTTAACTTGGGGAACTTCCAGGAACTCTTTTAATTTGCATCAAAGTTAGGGATAAAATTGACAATTTTGGGGCAGAAACTTTAAGCTAAGCTTATGTGTATTATATTTCACAGAATTATTTTTTAAATTTCATGATTTTGTTCTTAAATACATGTATTTGCATATGCACGTATTAAGCTCAATGCATGAAATTAAGTGAAATTTTACTTTAAATGCCAAAATATTGAGACATAACCGATCCATCTAGCTCTGCATAAAGTAAACTCTGCTAAAATCAGCAAAAACGGACTTTATTTTTAGTTCACGAATTGAAGAATATATGTAGTTCATGGCATAAACGTAGTTTTTGTTATATTTGTTGTTTAAGCGTTTCTTGCAGTTTTTTTTAAATTTAATTTTTTATTTTGTTTTTATTTTTTTAATTTTTCTTTTCATTTTTTTTTTTTTTTAATTTTTATTTTTTTAATTTTATTTTTTTAATTTTTATTTTTTAATTTTTTATTTTTTTTTATTTTGAATTTTTTATTTTTTTTATTTTGATTTTTTTTTTTTTTTATTTTTTTTTTTTTTTTTTTTTTTTTTTTTTTTTGGTAAATATGTCTTATAGATTTATAAGATTGCCAACAAATTTGCCACACTTTAGCTCCCATATATGTATGTATGTAAGTTTTACATATATCAAGGGTATAACAACTTCGATTTGCTTGCTCTTTGTGCAGCTCTATTATTGTTTTTATTATGCGCGCTCCGGCAATGTCGTCGATGTCAGGCTGGATTTACCGAGCATTTGTTGCTGTTGACACATGAAATTGTTGCACAAGATTTGCCGTCTACGTTGTCGTCGGCGTCGTCGTTCTTGACTCTTCATTCTCTCTGTCTGCTTGTCTCTATTATGTGTTCCACCTGCTACGCCGCAGTCACTCCCCACTCTCTCTGTCTCTGTCTCTGTCTGTCTCTTGTGCTGGCTCATCATCGTCATCATCAGCAGAGTTGTCGACGTCGTCGTCGTTGTCGTCGTCGTCGTCGTCGCTTTGTCGCTGGCATTTGGATTTAGGCGCTGTTGCTGCAATTTACCAGGAAAACTCTTGAACACATGAACACAGACAACAACAACAACGAGAACGACAACTCGTTTTCATTTTCATTCCCATTCTACGATTGCATTCCTTGCCCGAGGTTCATTGCCTTGCCCCCTGGAGGCAACAGCCAACAGAATGTTTGCTGCCTCTGCTGGCATTGCTGCCCACAGTGGAGTGTGCTGACTTTCTTCTGACCAAATGCTTAGCTTTGGGTCATGCATATTGTATTGTCTATTGATTTGTAATTTACGCGTCGGCCTCATTTCCAATTTTGCTGTTTTTCATTTGACAGAAACAACACATGCCCCCTCCTCTATTCGTTTCCCCTCTCATTGCTATTGTCATTGTCGTGTGTCCATTTTCTATTTCTATTTTTACGAGCCTTGGTGCTTTTCACTTTTCTTTCTTTCGTTTTTCCTGAGTTATTAAGCGAGCAACCTCCTTTCTTGGCGCAAGACTCTCTTCAATCTTGTACTAAGTCCAACTTGAGCAATTAGTCGGAAGGGGCATTTGAAATTGCAATAACTTGCGCTCGTATTCACTCTTGTATTCACACTTGTATTTACACTCATATTTGTTGCAGCTTTTCACTTTTTTTTTGGGTGTTTTTTTTTTGCCACGCCCCCTTTGCGCTCTGGGGAAACTTATTGCGTCTTTGCTTTTACTTTCTTAGAAAGAAAACCTCAATAAGAATGTCGGCATGGCGTCTGCCCACACACATCCATCAAAATTATGAATAAGCCATAGATGAAAGTGTGTTATGTCAATGTTAGGGCTACAGGTGGCGCTCGCTAAGGTGGAAGTTGATATAATTTGAGCTATGACATACAAAAAGCTATGCTAAATTTTTTGAAAATTTTTTAAAATGAATTAAAATATTTTAAAAAATGAAGAAAATATTTAAGTGGGTAAAAAATGTATATAAAATTATTTAATTATTAAATATTTAAATAAAAATACCCAATAAATAATATAAAATATATATGCCATATATAAAATTTGTTTTATCTCTCAACTTTTTGTTGCAGCTAATTTGATTAGCTTTTCTCTCTCTCTCTCTCTCGCATCTAATAAAATATGCATGCGTTGCTAATGTTTTATATTCTCTCTCTGTTCTTATCTTTGCAGGTGAGCTACCATTACATATGTACATACATATATATCTTTACACGCGGTGGGTACATAAACAATTGTCCAATCTTGCGGCTGACCAACTTATCTGGTGTCTGGTCATTAATCTCCTGCGCCCCTCTCGCCCTTTCCCCCTTGCCCTCTTGTGTGCCTGTGTGAGTCATGCGTTGGAGAGGCAGAAAGAATTGTATCTGAGCTCTCACTTGGTATTCTGATTGTTGTGTCAGTGTGTGTGTGTGTGTGTGTGTGTGTATCTCTATCTGTGGGGCTGCCAAAACTAACTGCGTTGCATCGCAATTCGCGCTGCTCGCCATTCTCTCGTGACTCACTTAGCATTTGTGCTGTGCTGTGTGAGTGTGTGTGTGTGTGTGTGTGTGTGATGCCATTTACTGCTGGGCCAAGCTAAAAGTATCTCACAAACATCTCAACCGCCACGACTGCCTCCGCCTCTGAGTCATCCTCTCGAGGAGCTGCGTCTGGCACACTTTGGGGGTTTTTGTTTTTGATTTTCGTGTTTTTGTTTTTGTTTTGGTTTTTTTTTTTTTTTTTTGTTTTTTTTGGCTGCTTAATTACAAGGAAAACCGCTGACAATATGGGATTGGCTACCGTTGTTGCTTTGCCTCTCCTGGAGTGGGTCACATGGTGCAATAATAACAAAATCGAAAACAATAAAATACTTCTATCGCCCAATTGCCTTTCACTTTTGCTTCATTCATAAGCAACACACACACACATACACACACATTCGCACACACACACGCTGCTGGTCAATCAACCTGTTTGACCGTTTGCAATTCGCTTAATCAACGCAAAGTTTTAACGCTCTCAACGCTGCGATTGCACTGCGATTAGCCAATTGTGAACTGCGTGAACTGTGATCTATGTGATCTATGTGAACTGTGATCTGTGAACTGTGATCAGTGTAAAGTACAAGCTTTCTGTGTGAGAGAGCAAGTCAAAGTTCCTTTTTTAATTTTCGATTTCAATTTGCATATTGATTTTAATTTCCCTATTTCGATTTCGATTTCGATTGCCATTTCGATTCTTCCTTCACGCTGCTGTTGTGACTTTCGACTTATCGAACTTTGTTTCAATTAGTTCAATGCACTTTGACAACGACTGTCAAGTTGTCCACGCTGCCCCAGACGACACAACCCACGTAATCGCAGCTGTAGTTGTTGTTGTTGCTCTTTTCATGCCATGAACCTGGCAAAAAAAAGCCAAAAAAAAAAAAAAATAAATAAAATGTTGACCGTTCGCAAAAGCTTTTCAATGGCAACTTACGCCTTCGTGGCGAGTGAAAGAGAGGGGAGAGAGAGGGAGAGGGAGAGGGGGAGACCGCAAGTGTGTCAGCAGCAGCGAAATCGAAGGTCTATTTTCGTGTGTCGTCATTCCCTCAACCAAAACGACGACATGGGGGCAATCGATCTTATCAACGTTGCCTGCCCCGCTCGGACAGTTCAACGCACTGGAAATCTAAAGAGCAACAACTACGGCGAGAAATCATTATTTAAATACCAAATACCAAATAGCAAAAATACCAAAACGTGTTCATAATTTGTCAAACAAGACAAGACAACAACAGAGACGGCAACATTCACAGGGACAGAGCGAAAGAGAGAGAGAAGAATGGACATGGTAATAGCATGAAATACCTAGGGGTTAAGTATGTGTATGACATAATTGGCAATGCTTGGCACCAATATATACCCTGGAATAAGTGCGTGGATTTTCTTAACTCAATTAGATCTATTAGTGGATTAGATTTCTATTTATTTGATTAGATTTTTATTATATAAAAAGTAAATAGCGCCAAAAAAATATAAAAATACTAGATCTTATACATTATAAATGGGGATTTATAGTGGAATGGCAAAGCAAATTTTATGCAGCTATATAAATATCAAAACAAACTTTCGAAACTCCAAAACTTTGCTTAAAAATGAATTTTAAGTTTTAAAATTTGAGTTTTTTTTTGCCAACGGATGAGGTATAATAAATTTGAAAGCTGCTTGAGTTCAGTATAGTCTATAGCAACCTGCACTCCAAATTTGATGATCCCAGCTGCTATAGTTCCTGAGATCGATGCGTTCATACAGACACACAACAGCTAAAGTGCTTGCGCTTAACCCCTTACTGCGGTTTTTCGTTCATTTTCAAAGTAGAAAGTGCAGTAACCAGCCAGATATATAGTTTCAGCTCAGGCAGACAATATATATTAGATATATATTAGATCTAACTGACTAGTTCATCCCTCTCTCTTGTGTCATTTCGGACATGTTCTAAGTTCCTCGCACTAAACGCGTGTCCTCGCACCTCATGCCATGAACCCACTGTGCCATACCCAGAGATTCTTCCCTCGACATCGACGTCATTCGCTCATCTCCGGTTCACTTCTTCTTGGCCCACTGAATGATTTAGTTGACCAGATCGAATTGAAAAATCATCAACAGCAAATCGCATCGCCTTGAACCGCACCAAAGTTTGTTGCCAGCTGCCGTCGCTGTTTGTTGTTGTACCTGTTGTTGTTGTTGTTGTTGTTGCTTTTCATTTGAATCTTCAATTCCGGAAGTTTAGCCAAAAAAAAAGTGGTTGTTGTTGTTGTGCGCGCATTGTTCTTTCATTGCCTTTTAAATGGTGCAAAAACAAAAAGCACACGCCGCCGGCACATTTGTGTTCAAGTGTGCGTGTGTGTGTGTGTACGTGTGCGGGGGGTGTGTGGGAGGGGAATGGCTTGACGATTTAAGCGTTAAACGTTTTGCATTTTTTGTTTATAATTTTCGCCAATTAAATTGATGAGATTATTTCGCTTGCCGGCAAAACAATTTGGTGTCAAATGTCGCGCACATA
The DNA here is from genome assembly GCA_018904095.1 of Zaprionus ghesquierei. NCBI lineage: Eukaryota > Metazoa > Arthropoda > Insecta > Diptera > Drosophilidae > Zaprionus > Zaprionus ghesquierei. Next base: position 3,485,619 of record JAEIGP010000394.1, read on the forward strand.
CCACGACGTGCGACGCGACGTGCTTCATTATTGTTGCTCGCATTCACATACGTACGTATTCACATGCATATTCATATTCATGTGTGCATTCACGTTTGCTCATTAAGTTAACTTGCCAAATTTGTAATGAGTTTTTTTTTCGAGGGTTGCTCGTTGAGTTTAAGTTTAGCCGGCCTACATTGTCTCTGCTGCTCAGTCCTCTAACTTTCCCTCTCTCTCTCTAAATCTCTCACTCTCCCTCTCCCTTTGTTTGTGTTACTATCATAAATTTCATAATTTATTGCACAATTAACCTTGAAATTAATCGTTCCACTGTTGTTGTTGTTGTTGACAGTGGTTCTGTCTCTTTCTGTCACTGTCTCTCTTTGTGTTTCCCTTTTTCGAGTTCGCTGTGGGTGAGCAAGTTCTGCGCGATCTGCGACGTCAATATTTTTGCAATCCACTTCGCGTTGGTCGACGACTTTTCTTCCCCCCTCTCGTCATCGTCTCTTCTTGGTTTGTTCCCCAATCCGATAACCCATTTGACACTTGAGAATTGCAAGCTCTACTCGCTGTGTCTCTCTCTATCCCTCTCCCTCTCTGTTCAGGGTTTACAGTTCTTTCTCTCTATAGTTTGCTAATTGTTATCGAATTTAGATTTGGAAAACTTTTATTGACTAATCGATTGACTGTTTGATTGACATGCAGCTTTCAATTGTTAAAATTTTCACGGTCAGACTAGAATTCGGTGCTGTCAATTTCCCTCAATTTGGCTTATTTTGACTGCGGAAAAAATTTAAAAATTTGCGCAAAGAAATTCTGAAATTTTAAAAATAAATAAAATTTGGAATTTACTTTTCTAAGATTATTTATTTTCTTTTTAATTTCTTACATAAAATTTGTTGTCGATAGATATCAAAAATATAGTTAGCTTCTTTTTGCTTTTTCTATATTTCCAATATTTATTTTGATTATAAATTAATAAAGAATTTATCGAAAATTTAATTTCAAATTTAATTCATTATCAATTCAATAAATTTTTTAATTAATTTCAGTTAAGTTTTAATAATATTATAATTTTTGCATTTTTATGCTTTTTTCCTATAAAATTTTTTGTTTATTTTGTTTGGCTGCCTTAACTTTTTCCCTCCAAAAACAGCTTTTTTTCTTGAGCTAAGTTGGCTGCACTTTGTGCACAAAAACAAGGCAAAAGTAGCTGCAAAATGTGAATTTTGGCAGGAAATTAAAATTCATATTTCATATTTGCGCGCCACGTGTATTATTTTTGTATGCCGAAATTTCATAAGTTTCATCGACGTCGACGTTTTGGCAAGTTTTGCTGCTGCCCACACACACACACACACACACACACATGTGCAGCGTCTCAAGGTCGCAGGCAACTTGCGTGGCGGATGTTGTTGTTGGTTCAAAGTAATCAAATTGTATTCAATTTCAAATGAAACAAATTTGAGTAACTGCTGGTTTCCCTTTACCTACCCCCCCTCTCTCCCTCTCTCTTTCTCTTCCCCCTGCTCGCAGCTCCTCCTCTCAATCTTACTCATTATCGTTTGAAGCGCTCATCTGCGCGTTGAGTGGCCCCATTAGGCTAGGCGCCAGTTAGGGCCCTCCAAACGGGGCCAACAGTTGCAGTTGTCACAAATGTTCAACATCCCCTGCCCCCCTGCTTGCCTCTTTGTGCGCCGCCACTGCCTTAGCTTTCTATTTTATCTGTCTGTGTGTGTGTGTGTGTGAGGCGTGGTCAGTTCGCGCTGTGTTTGCTGTCTGCGTTTGCTCAGCTGCAGCAGCTGCCTACACTGAATGTATATTGAAATTTGTTGTTGCTGTCGCTGTTGTCGCTGTTGTTGTTGTTGGCAAATTGGCGCACCTGCTGGGACGCCCAGGTGAACGTGTGGCCCAGTGCCCTAGGGCCAGTCAAAAGCTCGAGACGACGACGACGAAGACAACTTTTCGAGTGAGTGTTTCGAGTCGAATCAGCAAAAATTCACATTAAATTCATAAATTCATATTCAAATCGCAATTCACAATCAGCGCCACTTCAAGTTGAACTTCAGTTTGACCCCTGCCCCCTCCGCCTGCCCCTCTCCTTGCTCTTCCCTCTCCAGCAAGCTCTCGTTAACAGATAAAGCGCATTGAGTTTCACATGCGGCAAATTTTCGACTTGTTATCGTTCGTAGAGCAGCTCAAGCAGAGCGGGAGAGAGAGAGAGAGAAAAGTGGGGGCGGTATGGTAGAAACTTTGCGAGAGTAGATTAAATACCTGTGATGTTAACTAAAAGCATCGGAATACTCGCAAAGTTGGAATCACAAAAAAAAAAAAGAAGAAAAACCCCAGCAAAAGTTGTTCAAAGCGGCAACTTCGTATATATGTACATATTTCGAGCGTAAATGATGACCTTATGGTTCGAAAATAACCTTTTCCAATACACTAACAGTGGGTACATCTATATCTATAAAGTTTATATACACGATAAGAACTAAGATTATGTTCATATTAAACTAAAGCTTGGCAAAGATCAACCAATTTCACTGAAGGTTCTAGAGCAGATCAATATAGAGTATAAGAAACTTGAGTTACAGTTGTCAAATTTTGTGATATAATGAAAATATATCTCAATTTCATTAGAACTTCTCAAAAACTGTGAAATGTTTTATAAAAGCTTGGGAAAATCACAAAAATTTCTCTTTATAAATAAAGATATTGTGCCAAACCCAATTTGTTGTCAAATTTCATATCAAAAATTTTCTAAAAAATCTTAAAAAATCTCTTTAAAATTATAATATATTCTTTCAATGCTCTATAATATATTTTTTAGTAAAATCGGCATATCTATCATGAATATATATCTTCAAATATTTTTTTTTTTGAAAGAGTACGCAGCTTTCGTCTTACTTTTACCCACTGTCTGACTTCCCTTTCCTGTTGCTGTTTGCGTTTGTTGAGTTTTTCCCAAGCTTGTGGAATATGAAAAGTTTTTCGATTCACTTTTGTGTGTTGTGGCGCATTCGAAAGTCGTCCTCCTTTTGGTGTGTATTCATGCAGGGCGCCAATGGGTATTCAAATATCAAAAGTGAGTTAACGGGCTGCTCAGGTTGCCCTGCCTTGCCTGGCCCTGTCTGCTCTCTTTTGTTGTTGTTGTTGTTGTTGGGGGCGTGACAAACATAGCCAATTATTTTTGGGGAGCATAATCAAAAAACATATTTCTTTAATGGGCCCCCTCCCCCAAACAGTAACGGTAAATGTAATTGTAACTGTAACTAAAGCAAAATCAAAGCAAAAGATGTAGCCAAATCATGGGCGAAGGGCAAAACTTGCTATAAAATTTGCTATAAAAAAAAAAAAATCACGTCCTTGACTTAAATATGCGCATAAACCAAAATGAAGTGAAACATTTAGGTTGAATGAACATAAACAAAAAAAAAAAAAAAATAAAAACAGTGCAAAACAATTAAAATCTCTTTGCGGGAGGTGGCCACATCAATGGAAAACAACTTGTAGATACATTTGTATCTTTTGGCTGACATGGGCAATTTGCGAACGACTCAGCACACTCGCCATAGTTAGCGGTTCTTTTCTCACAGTGGTCTGGTGAAGAGAGAGAAGGGGGGGGGCGGGGGGGGGGTTGCATAGGGGGTCGACCCTTGGCTTATTCCCGTTAAGCAAGTTGTGTGAGTCAACTGCAGTCGCGATTCATACGAATTTTGGATGAGTTCGCGCGACGAGCAAATTGATAGCGCGCGCTGTCTCTGCCCCTCTCCCTCTCTCTCGCCCTTTCTTTCGCTGTTTTCCCCCTCTCACACATATTCGCAGAATTTTCATGCTGACTTTGTAGCTTCTTTTTGCGGAAAGGAGGCGGTTCGCGGGGGGCGTGTCTCACTGCACTGGCGCGTTGACCCGCTCGTGACATTCTCGAAATTTTGTAACGAAGATGCCCCAAAAACAAAGTTCACCACGCCGCATCCCTAGCCGTGCCTCAAAACAGGCACACAGACCACAATGTGGCGGCTGGCGGATGGCGTAGGCGTTTTGCGGCCACGCCCCGCAATTGATTGATTGACAAACTGTCTAACTGACTGACGTCGTTGTTGTTGTTGTTGTTGCCTCCTCTCTCTCTGCTGCCCGTCCAGTTGGCTAATCAAATTGCCCAGACGCGGCTCAAGCAAAGTGGCGTCGCCTTCGCTGCGCAACTGTGGAACATCAACTAAATTAATGCAAATTGAATGACACGCAACGCGACCGCAAAGAACTCCCTGGCCAGGCCAGGCCAGGAGACGCTGAAATATGCCCAGCTCAGTCTCCGCTTGGGGGGCGGGGCAGGGAACACAGCTACAACGTAAAGTAAAGCAAATTAATTTATTTCGCCGACGCCCCCAACAACACATACCCAGCAGCTCCATATCCTCGCAGCTCCTCGTTCCTGCACGCTGGCGAAAGGCGGCACCAGCGCTTTGTTGTCAACTTCAACCTCATGTTCTCATCAGAGTCGTCGGCGTCGTCGTCGGCGTCGTCATCGCCACCGGAACCGACTTCCTGCCTGGCAACCCCGCACGTTCTGCTCGCCTGCCTGTCCCTCCCTCCTCTCTCTCTCTCTTTGTGAAATCGTGCGTGCCCACATCCGTCCATCCGTCCCCCTGTCTGTCCCTCTGTCCGTGCAGTCAGCTCCTTGGAATATGCTAATGAGCGTTTAATTTGCTGTCTCTGGCTACATAAACGCTTCAAATTCACTTTCAACTTGCGGCCTTAGTAGCTGCTTAGCTTGAATTTCATTTGGGTACTCTGCCATCTCTTTCCCTCTCCCTGTCTCTGTGTGTCGCACGCGTGTTGTCGTCCCTTTGTATTTTCTTGCTCCCTGCAAATTTGTATAATTGTTTAATAATGCTCGAAACGAAGACGCCTTCAATTACACTTGACAAAATTTTGACTTAAAGTCTATGCAAAAATTTGAGGTATAAGTTGGTAGTTCCCCTCTTGGTAGTTCCCTGCTCGATCTATTAATCTCTTAATTGCAAAACTTTGTCTGCTTTCAGAAGCCTAAACTAGTTTTGTAGCTGTTTGTATAAGCCATATAAACATGAGATCAATGCAGATCAATCATAGTCAATGTGTCATAGTTATTTTGAAATAAAGAATGATCTAAACGAGATTGAAATTTATAGAGTTCCGGTCTGAGTTCTAAACAGATCTACATAGAATTTCTTATATATAAATAAAAGCAAATAAATTTTATACATATGTATTTAAAACTAGTTAAATTTTTAAGCTGAGTTAGTTAGATTATCGTGTCTGTGATCGTTTCCTGACTGATCTGATCTCAGTGCATTACGAGACGTATCTACATAATCGACGACCGTCAAAACATGCTTGGGGGAGTTGTAGTTTTATTTTCTGTTTTATTTTCATTTTTTATTTGTTTAGTTAAAACTTCAATGTCAAAGTCGGGGGCGTTTTGTCGCAAATCGATCGTTTTGGCGTGGGAGCTTTTTTTTTTTTACATGCAAACAGTTTCTTTTTTTTTCTTTGTGTTTATGTAAATTTTTTGTATTTATCTCTCTCATTTTTTCTGTTATTTTAATTAATTATTTATGGCAGCTTATGGGCAGCTTATAAGTGTTGATTTTCGTATATTTACAAGCGTCGATTGACTTTCAGGGCGCCCCCCGCGCCCGCCTCAAGCGCATAGCAAATGCAAATGAAATGCAGACGGAAAAGAGAAGTGGAAAAAACGTATAAAAAATAAAACGATAAATACGGGCGACCAATTCAGCAAATACAACATCAATAAAAAATGCAATTTGTCAATGCTTTGTCCGTCTGTCTGTCCGTCTGTCCTATCTATTGGCTCTGTGTATATGCCTCATCAGTCAGTCAGTCAGTCGGTTATCCGGTCGACTGCCTACTAGCTGACTGCCTGCCTGGGATGGCGTCATCCCTCTGGACAAGGGGCGCTCAAAAGAGAGCCATAAATTGTACCACGAAATCAAATATGCAAACATTAACGGAAACTGTTGAAACATGCACATGTCGTGCCATATGCCAGATATAACGAGGGTCGCTTAAAGCGTTTGGCAAACATCAAGGGGTGGCTTAGAAGAGAATTAGAGTACTTAAGCTTGTCTCTGCTTGCAAGTTACCAAAGATTGGCAACATGTGTAGATAAAGAAAAAGTAGACTAATTTGTAATGTGATTTTTTTGGGGTTAAACCCCAAAGGCAACAGGTGTGGGCGTGGTTAAAACTGTGATAATCCGTCAAGACTTTATTACTTTTCTGCATTGAAATTTATGTTTTATTATCCCATTACTTTTTCTCAGTTTTTAAAGCGAATTCTTCTTATTTGTTTTGTTAGTATTTGTGTTGAAATTAAAAAAAAATATTATATATTAATTTACGATTAAAAATATATATTTTAGAAGCTTATTTGGTTACTTCAAATTAAATAAAATAAATTTAAATACTAAAACTTTTTTAAGCTGTAAAAAACAATTTCAATTTGAATTCGGTTTTCTTGCCACTCTAAAAACTACTAAAGAGTATATGTATCTCTCATATACTCACCAAACTGCCCTCGCTAGGCAACAGGCTGTCCGGCTGGCCGGCAACAAGCAACTATTTGTCTGTTTCCACGTTTGAGTCTGCTGCATGTTTAATGGCTTTTGTCTCGCATTCAATTTGCATTTCGCCCACGGGCAAAGAAAAGCGTGAAATATTTTAAGCGCCTTAGACATAAACAATGCCAATGACATCGCACTGACTGACGTAGTCAACGAAAAATTATAAAAAAAAAAACACTTAGTGGGCGGGGGAGTGTGCGGTAAACTGAAGCCGGCAGCGACTGCAAATTAATCTTATTAACTAAAAAGCGAAACCAGCCATGGCAAATGCTACACGGCAATTTTCGCTTTCGTTTGTCGGCGTTTTTTGGTTGACTTTTTCATTGATTTTCTTTGTTGTTGTTGTTTTTTTTTTTCAAACATATTTTCTGTTTTCCTCTCCCATTGTTGTTGTTGCTTTTAATGGTGTTGTTGTTGTTGTTGTTGCTGTCGTGTAGGCGCTTAGCGCCCACATCCACCTGATGCAGCTTCATAATTAAAAAACGAAATCGAAATCGGAATCGGAATTGAATTTGCAAAAGGCAACAAAAAGAACAAAAACAACAACTACGGCTTAATCAACTGTGGTCAGTTTCGCATTGTTAATGGGAAATTGTTTATCGATTTAATAAATGATTAAGCGTTGGAGTACAAATAGTTAGTTATCTTTAAAAGTTCGAAAAAAGAATTGAAATATTAATCAAATTAAAATAGTAAAAAAAAAATTATAAAATAAGATTAATAATATAAAAATAATCATATAAAAATTAAATTCAAATAATAAAATAAAATTAATAAAATAATTAAAACAATTAAAACAATAAAATAAAATTGAAAAAAAAATATTAAAATAAAAATAAATAAATAAAAAAAAAATAATTTGAAAATATGAAATAAAAACAAATAATAAAAATAATATAAAAATAAAATAAATAAAATAATCAAATAAAACTAACTAAATAAAAATAATAATATTAAAACAATAAAATAAAAATAATAATATATAAATATAGAAAAAAAAATAGTAAAATAAAAACACAAAAAATAAAAATGATTAAAATATAATACAAAATTATAAAAAATTTATTAATTAATATTTTATAATAAAAGAATACTCATTTCCCATACTTGGCATACAAAATGTGTATATCCATCTATAAGAATAAATAAGTATTTCAATCTAAAGCTCCCTAAGATTTTCAAAATTATTCATGTTTTTATAAAACTATGTTTTTCGAAAAAGATTTGGAAATAGTCAATTTATTATGCATATTTATTTCACACACTTATTGTTTTATTTATTAAAGAAAAATATTCCCCAAAAATATAAACAAAAATAAATTTTTAAACATCATTTAAAAAACGTTTAAGAATCTGCGTCAAAAAAAAAGCGTTTCCTTTTTTTTCGTTCTTTTTGTTTTCATTTTTTTTGGGTAAATTTTAATTGAATTTGGGCTCGTGCTGATATACACATTAGCTCAGCGTGCAACACGCACACACGCACACACATACATATGTTTGTATGTACGTGTTCTTGCATGTAAGTACACGTCTGTGTGTTCATGGCGTATACGGCGCGACCTCTGCAAAAAAATTGAATCGAAACTAATTTGAGTTTTTTTTTGCTTCATCTCTTTTCAGGTGAGTCAATGTCGAGTGCATTCAAACGAGACGATTGAGCAGCAGCAGCACGAATACATATAAATATACGTACATACACCCCTTGATTGTGCACAGAGCGTAAGTGGAGAGGGGGGCAGAAGACGAGCTCCGCCGTAGCGCGTAGCGCGTATCTTAATTGGCCCTCGCAACGTGTTTTCCACTTGTTGCAAGCCAACCTTTTTTTCGGCCCACATTCCAGCGAGAGTAAGCGAAAGAGGGAGAGTGAGAGACAGAGACGAATGCCTGTTTTTTGCTACCTTCCGGCTGTGCGACTACGGCTCTGCGGCTCTGCGTCTCCGGCTTCATTTGGCACGTTTAAATGTTTGCGCATTTGAAATGTGATATGAATGTCGCATTTGTCTCCGGTGAGCTGCGTTCTGACTGCCATGTGACATACATGCTTAGAGCTCCCTTTCCCGCTTTTCACCTCTCCTCCCCTTTCCCTTTGCGGCACGCCTAGGCAGCGTGGCTCGTGGCTCGTGGCTCCCCCAGCCCCCTTGGTGGGCCTGTTAATCTAAGTAGTTGCGCACACGCACACATGGATAAGTTTTAGTTAACGGCCGCGTCGCACGTTGCTTTTTGGGGCTACCAAACAACTTTATTATACCCCGTAAATTGAGTGTTAAAGCAAGAGATAGTTTGGCTGGCATAGTTTGTATGTTTCTAAAAAATTTGAAATTTTAAAAAAATTTTATTAAATATTTTAAAATTTTTTTTAAATTTATTTAATATTTAAAATTATTTTTTTAATTTTATTTAACATTCAAATTTTTTTTAATTTTATTTAATATTTTTGGATTTTTTCAAAATTTCGTTTAGTATTTTAAAATTGTTTAAAAATTGTATCTAACATTAAGAAATTTTATTTAATATTTTAAAATGTTTATTTAATATTTTTTTATTTTTATTATTATTTATTTATTAATTTGAATTTCAAATATTTTATTTCATATTATAAAAATATTTTTTATTATTTTAAAAAATTATTTTATTTCATAAATATATTATTTAATATAATTTATTAGAAATTAAATAGTTAATTTAATTAAATATTAAATTAAAATTAATTAGTGAGAGCCAAGTGCGTGGTAACTCAACAGTCGAGCATGCTTCAGGCCTAATGTTTGCCTTACTCACATTTTCGTTGTTGTTGCGTTGTTCTTTTATTGTTTTATTGTCTCATGAGCGACAAATAGAACGAGCGAACACAACAACAGAACACACCCAAATTTTAGTTTCCTTTCCAACAACAACAACAGCAACAGCAACAAACAGAGCAACAACAACAGCAACAAATGGCCGCGAACTGACAACGATGCACCCCCTAGAAAACGCACACACACAAAAGAAAACCAAACAACTTTAGTCGTCATGGTCTATTTGGTTTTTGGGTTTTTGTTTTTTGTATACAACTTGGAATACCCCTAGTGCTTAGTGCTCAGTGCTCTCTGTCGGTTTGTCGCATTGTCGTCGTTTGTTGCTTGTTGCTCTTGTCGCATTTATGGGCGCGTTTGGCACAATGCTTTAATTGCTTGTCGAATCGACTTTGGCTCGCCGAGAATGCGCTGTGTAAATTGCGGAGCAGCAATTTCATTTTGATAGATTAACTCAGGCAAAACCCCCCCATTTTCGCTTCCCCCTCTGCATCCCTTTATGCCAGTTTGGGGGTGGGGGAGTGGGGGGTTGCCTGTCTAAATTTACCTTTTACGGCAAAAGGGGATCTTTCTCTCATAGGCTGCCGCAGCTTAAAGGATTCTCTTGTTCTCGTGCCTTTTTCGCCTTCATTTAATAATAATAAAATTCTTTGCTTGTGTCTGCTTGGGGTTTTTTCTCTTTCTTTCTCTCTCTCTCTCTCTCTGCCCCAAAAGGATGCCGCGTTGTACCTAATAAACTTGCGTGCGTCTAAGGGATTTTGAAATAATTTTCTAAAATTACAACAGCCCCCGGCGCGGCAGGGCCGAGCCGAGCACATAAAGCTATATTAAGCTTAATATGAAATCATTTTGCATTTTACAATGTGAGTGGCAAAATACATACATACATACATATACATATACATATATGTATATTCCAAAATTGCCAAATGACGAGGTTTCTGTTTGTTCGCTGTTTCCTCCTGTTGAATTAGTTGCAAGTTAAATTGCTGAAAAATTGCCTTGTAATTATAATGCGGCTAATTGGGTGCAAAGAAAGAAAACAAAAGAAAGACAGAGAGAGAGAGAGAGAGAAAAGAAGCAAATCGAGTTCCTTTTGATGGCAGGATAAATTAGGCAATGATTTGTATATGCTTGATTGCATTTCACCTTGCCAATCAGTCAGTCAGTGAGTCCAACGCGGCGTATGAGTTATGTCTGCCTGCCATACCAGGTAAATGGTTCCAAGTGAGCGAACATTTTTTGTTGTTGTTGTGTGTGTGTGTTGACCAAACTTAAATGTCGCCATTTGTTGTTAGTTTTGTTGTTGTTGCTTTTTTTTGTCTTTGCCCGGCATTAGGTCACCAAGGCCTTGCCAGCCACTTTGGGGCCTCTGATAAGGTAAACAAACAAACAATTAAACAAACACCTGAAAATACATAGAAACCTTTGCTCGACTCAGTTGTGTGTGTGCCACATTCGCAGCTCATCAAATAGCCATTAAAAGAATGCCGGCCACTTACGAGCGCCCCCAGCTCTAAAAGAGTCCAAACACCCCCAACTTCCACCCACAGCCCAAGTAATCAGAGTACTCACAATGTTCTCTCTCTGTCTGTGCGCCGTGTTTGATAGTAAACTCGAGCAGCGCTAATGGATTTGTCTGCGCAGTTAACCGTTATTGTCGCAACGGCAGTCGCATATCGTAAGCTAGATATATATACTATATATATTCGTCTATATATGTATGTTTGTAACGCTCGTCGCCTCTTTGTCTGGGCTCAAGCGTTGCTCTTGATTGTACGAGTGCCATAAAGTTCTGTGACGATAAATATTATATCAGTGTGAAGTAGAAGGAAAGCACGATGTGAGAGGGGAGATGCTTTATGGAGTATATATCTTTCTGTTATACAAATTATGTACAGTTTTCGATAATGTATTTGGTAAGGTATTAGAAAATACGTATTCAACTAGAATTCCATTCGAAGTTTAGGGTCAAGCAGATATTTGCCTTGCTGCTTGCATCTCTAACTTTCTTTATATATAAATATACTAGGTATATTTTATAGGTATTTTTTTAGTATTTCTGTAAGCTTATAAAAAAACTATAAATACTATAGACACATAGCAATTACCTGCTAATCTTCTCTATACATTATTATTATAATATTAAACGGAATAAAACATTTTGAGAATAAACTGAGATATAGACATAATAGAGCTTAAAAGTCCAGTAATTTTTATCTTTGGAAATTTTAACTTACTATGATTATTATAAATATTATTTCAGTTGAAGTTGTATATGAGTTATTCCTTTTAAATCCACAAATTTTGAAACCTTAAAAGCTATACAGCATCATCGATTGAAATAGTTGAAGGTTGAGAAAGTTTCCTTGTTCCGTAACATATGTTTGTATATACCTTCTCTCTGAATCGAACCAATTTCATGCGTGAATCAGTTCACTTTTTCTTTCATTTAGTCATGGCATTAATTATGCCCTATCTGCAGAGAAAAAGCGTTTCCTAACATGTTGCTAATGTTAGTCAGAGCACGCTTGGAATAACTGCATATTTGTGTTAAAATAAAAACCATAGAGACTCCACTCGATATATGCATATGCAAAACGTGTTCCGTTTGTCAATTTAACAGTTATGCATTCCCCCTCCCTATATATATCTATTTAGATATGCATATAGACTTCTTCGCTAGGGCGGCAGATCAAGCCGCTTTTAACGATGTGGAAAATGTCCCATTTGCATTTTCCTAATGAACTAATGAAGCTGTTTGCCAACTCATTGCGTGGGCGCGCCCCCAGCTCCCAAAAAAAATTTTGTGAATGAGCTTAGTGTGTGTGCCAAACTGGTCAGAGCTGCCTGCCATCTTGCATCTCCCTTGCACTCTGAGAAAATTATGCAATTTGAAAACTATGGAACTACCGCAGACAACTGTGAACCGATATTGGTTTGCTTAGGCATTTAGCGCATCCATTTTGGGGGCCAATTGCAGCATGGCAAATGAAAATATGCTAATCAGTTGTAGTAGTAGTCGAAAACCTGTTGCATTTCTCGACTTCACATCAGTTCGATAACTTTGCCCAGAGCTGAGGGGAAGAGACGGGAGGGGAGAGACTTGAGCTTAGCTATGATGCTGTTGTAATTGCCGCTTACCAATTCAATTTGCGCCAGCAGCTGCCAGGCAAATAAAACAAATGGGTGTGTCAGACTTGTAATACTCTGGAGTAGCATATGTTGTTTGCGTGTATGTTTTCGGGTGGACTGCCAAGGCTAAGAGGGGATTAGGAACAAAAGTGTTGAAACTGTTTAAAGTCTAAGCTAAAACTGACTAATTATGTCGTTGTTAAATTCCAATGTGGTTTCGATATGATCAAGCGTGGCCGAAGTTTCTCTTAGGGTTTAAGTTTTTGAATAGCTAATAGAAATTTGCTAGGTATTCGATCTGGATTAAAGGGAACATTGTTTAGGTATTCATGGGAGTTTAAGGAGGAACAGAGATAGTCCTAAGGTATATATACGATAAATAGATCTTCGCTTGAATTTGACTTGTTGTAACTTAGGTAAAGCTGTGGTCAAGCAGAAAAGTTGTAACAAACAGAGCTAAATCGGCTTAACTGTTAATGCTGAACAAGAATATATATGCATATAGGCCTTAGATTCTCTTAAAAAGCTATTAGGCATTTCATTGATACGATTTGACTCGTTGTGTCTCATTCACAGCATAAAGTATACAACTTCTCAAATCCGTCAACTTGTCTTTAGATGTTGATCAAGAATATATATATGAATATACACCTACAATTTTCTATAAAAGCTTATGTACAGCTTCAACGATTTCATATGACTCATTTTTACTTACGTTTTATATAGTATTGTTGATATGGTAAAGCAAACAAGGCCACATCGGCTGGTCTGTTGATGCTGATCAAGAATATATATACATATAGAACTATATATCTCTATTGCACAGCTTTGAAGTTGCTCGCCCATTAGAAATCACTGCAAGCTTTTAGAACGTTCTTGCCATGTGCTCCCCTGTTTTACAGGGTATTTAGTCAGTCGTACACTACCATCTGCTTGCGAGGTGCTGCTGCTCTGCTAGCAGTTTCATTTAGGAGACGACAGTCTGTTAATTAAAAGCTGCCACGAAAACGAAAAAAAAAAATTGTGCAATTTTATTTGTAGTTTGTTGATAGTTGTTGTTGTTTGTATATCTATTTGTTGTCTGGCCATTTCGATTCTTATGTGTGTGTGTGTGTGTGTGTGTTTGATTTAAAGCTCAGCTGCAATTCATGCTGATTCGTCTGAATCGTTTGGGCAATCGTCGCACGCACTCTCTGGCACCAGGCAGGCAGGCAGGCAGCCACCTGTTGTTCATGATGATATATGTATGTATGTTTGATAGAAAGAGATAGTTGCATGTTTGTTGTTCACGACATGTTTGGTGAAATGGCTATACCCCCGCCCCCTTTGTTGTCCCCACCTAGCTGCTCCCTTTCGCCCGTTTTGGCGACACTTTCAAAGTCAACAACAAGTTGCAACAATGATGAGGCTGATGAAAAAGTAAGTGGCAAATGAGTCAGCGAGGGGAAAGATTGGGAGGGGGGGTGGAGGGAAGGGGAGGGGGACACTTATGACTGTTAAGTATGCAAGTGCAGTGAACACTTAAATAGATACAAATCAACACAGAAAAAAAACCATAAATAAAAAAAAGAAAAACGCTGATAATCCCCTTATGTATTTACAATCTACAGGCTGATTAACGAATCACGAATCACATTCGAGTGTTATTCACATTCATGTGAGTGAGTGCGCTCGATTCGTTTTTTAATTTTTATAATTTTTGTGCATATCAAGATTTCTTTTGGCGCCTCGTTTTCGGCGCTTTTAAAGGCCCTTCGAAGATTGAAAATGCTCCGAAAAGTTGGGGGTATATTCAGTTGGTAGAAATGTGTGGAAAAATCGAAGCTTTGCAGACGGTATTTTTAACTGTAGTATAACTAAAAGTGTCTAAGATATAAACAAATTGTTCATCTGCGTGGAAATCGCTTGATAAAGTTATAGTGCATGGAAAGTGAGGTTAGAAGGTCTGAAAAATTTGTTTAATGTCTTTTTTCATCTATTCAGGACTTTGACTTGATTTTGACTTCAAAGTTAAATCCTCACTTAAATACTTGTTAACATGTTTGCAACGGTTTGTCGCACTTTGGCGTAGGGTATTTTACAGTCGTGTCCACTCGTTTGTAGCTCGATATAACTTATTGTTTTTTTATCGCCTTTGAGTTAATGCCAGACCAAATTGAAATTCTTTTCTGAACAAATTAGAGCAGAGAAGCGCCTTCAGTGTGTGGACTACTTAGTCAGCCCCCTAATCTGTCTGTCTGTCGGTCTGTCTGGGCCATTTGGCAGTCTGTGCTGAGTGGGGAGGAGGGGAAGGGAGGGTGGGGGGTTGCGCAAGCGAGCGAAGCTCTTTACAACTTCAAGGTTGTGTGTTACACATACGCTTTGTTTACATAGCATAGCATGTCGTTGTTGTTGTTGTTGTTGCTGTTTATTGCATTTGCCTGTTGGCCACACGCTGTGCACAGTTGGGGTAGTGGGGTGGGGGGTGTTGCTGCTTGCCACTTGCAGGAGAAGGAGGCGGCAGACTGCCACTTACAGGTGGCAGCAGTTGCAAGTGCAAGTGCAAGTGCGATTGCAGAATAGTTGCAGGCAATAGGCGACACAACATTTGTGGCACGCAATGGTCGCTGCGGCGCCGACCAAGTTGACGTTGACGCCGGCGTTGGCGTTGGCCAAATTAAGGTCAAGTTTGCCTTTGTGGCCTGTGCGTGCCGTCATGTTGCAATCTTTTTTAGGCTCGACGCGCGACGCCACATGTCGCAGTGACCCAAAGAATCAATCATAAAATTATCGCCAGTTTTGCTCCATGGCGTAGCGAATCCATTAATGAATATTAGCAAAAACAAAAAGTTCATGTTGTGCGTGTGTGTGTGTGCGTGTGCGTGTGTGTGTGCTTTGGCATTACTTGGCAGCTTTAAATAGACGAAAAACGAAACGAGTTTGTTTAGCTGACAAAATTTATTATTGTGTTTGAATTTCCAGCATGTTTTGACTGGCAAAATACCCTATAATTTTATTAACAGACACCTCTAATTTACCACTCCCTGCCTAAGGGGTATCTCAAGTGCGTGCATGCTCTATGCTCGCTCTATGCTTTGCCTATGCTCATTACCTTTTGCCGTGTGACATTTCGCATTTCGCATTTTGAGCTGCCCGAGTTGCTTTCAGAGTCGCTTAACCTGTTGCCAAAAAAAAAAAACAAAAAAATAGATATATATTTATAGCATTCATTAAACCATTCCTGCCACGCCTCCCGCCTACCGCCCCCCGTTTGCGGCGCGCGCTTACTTAATTAAGAGGCTGCTCCGCGGAAACGTTGAACAAATGCGTCAAAATGTGATCACGATTGCTAATTAAGTAAAACGAGGCTGAGGCTGCGACTGAGGCTGAAGCTACATACATACATACATACGTGTACATACATATATACCGATCGATACTGAAAGCAACTGATGATGTGATCGCTTAGATGATATATGTATAGTGTGTGTGTGTGTTGCGTTCTCAGGGATTAGCGCAGAGCGTAGCTAAGCTGTCATTAGCGAGCGAGTTTAGTATAAAGGTTAGGGTACGCTTTGCTAGTATACGAGTTAATACTAAGCTTAGTAGAAGTATTAAGTAAGATATAATTGAGCATTCTCTGCGTCTGTCAGCCTTACGTAACTCTTGAAAGATTTTTAAACTGAAATATTTATGTGATATTTATAAGTTTTGGTACCAAGAGGAAATGCCAAACTAAACTAAGAAATGAAATCGATAAAAGCATGTAAGACATGAAAGAAAGAGAGAGGGGAAGGGGGAGAGTGAGAGGGGGAGAGGTAGAGCAATGAAATTCAATATTGAACATGAAATTATTGATGAAGCAGTTGCTGCAAGCGAACTATGGGTTAGTAGGAGGTGGGGGAAGGCACAGTGGGGTTGCACTCTGTGCACTTTCCAAAGGGCGATGTAAGCAGATGACGAACATGGGAGACGACAATAACAAAGACAACACAAACAACAAACAACGAATGCGTAAACAAAGCAACAACAACAACGGCAGCGACAGATGAAGCCAAAGCTGCGTGGCAGTTGCAGTTGCAGTTGCATTTCCATCTGTGTTTGGTCGGAGGGCATTGGCTCCTCCTCGAGGCTGCACGCAGACTGCGTGTCTGTCTGTCTATCCGTCTGCCCCTCTCCCGTATGGCAACTTCCTCGAAAGTCAACCAAACACGACACGCAGCAAAAGGGAGCCAGACGGTGGAGGGGGGGAGGCAGCTCGAGAGGAAGTTGAGGGTGGCAAGTTACGTTTCGCCTGTCAACCGCAAAGCTTTGACATTTCGTTACGTTTTTGCCTTTGATATCGAGCTATAATCATTGCTCACATAATAACGGGAAGTTACGCACGCCCACAATGCGAATCGAATAGATAACACACGCACACACACACACGCACACACAATAAGCTGCAACTGAACTTCCGTTGAATAATGTGATGCAAAGACAGATGATACAGAGAGATGCCAGAAAGAGCAAAAAAAAAAAACACCCAAGCACCACATGCTGCGTTTCAATATGATTCAATATGCATCGAATGATTATACAAGATGATTATAAGAGACGATTGGTTGAACTTGAATTGCTTTATGAGTCTGTTAACTCTTTTGATAATATCTAGCACTCAACTCTACTATATCTTGCACAAAAGCTTATGTCTTCTATAATAGAATAATTGCTCAAGCAAATACTTAAGATCAATTAAGTTTGTATACCTTTTTGCAGAGGGTATATTAAGTTTGCAACGCACCTTAGGAGACATCTGCGAACCAATAAAGTGTATATATTCTAAATTAGCATCAATCGAACTAGCCATGTCCGTCTCTCTGTCCGTCTGTTTATTGCAACGCAAACTAGTCCTTTAGTTTTAGAGCTATCTTGATGAAACTTGGTATACATGCTTCTCATTGCTGCACGCTGTATATAAGTCGGTACGAGCTGGATCGGACCGATATATCGTATAGCTGCCATAGAAACTATCGGCCGATTTTTAACATTTTTCAAAATATCGCCAAGAAACTTTCGCAATCTACGTCTTAGTATGTCCATTCAAAGCTGTGCAAATTGTATTGAAATCGGACCGATATATCGTATAGCTGCCATAGAATCTATCGGCCGATTTTTGACATTTTTGAAGGTATCGCCAAGAAACTTTCGCAGTCTATGCCTTGGTATGTCCATTAAATGTGCAAATTTTATCAAAGTCGAACCGATATTTCGTTAGGCTGCCATAGAACCTATTGCAAATAGGTAGCCTTTCTTTCTTGTTTGTTTATTATATTTACATTATTTAATTCAGTTATCTGTTAAATTTATTGGTAATAAACATTTAATTTTTAATTATTATATTTACAACATTTTATTTAATTTATTTTATACATAGTTAATTTTATATAGTATTACATTATTTTATTTTATATATTTTTTTATGTTTATATTATATATTGATATTTATTTAGCATATAATATTATATTTATTTTTTTATATATTTTATTATTATATATTTTTTTTTTATTTTTTATATTTACACAATTTAATTTAATTTATTATATTTACATTATATTTTTTTATTTATTGCATTATATTAAGCATAGCGCAATCACCGCAGCAGCTTGACAGCGTCTTGATTCTTTCGCTTGACGACTTTTAAATCAACTTTTGCTTTTTGCTTTTGCTACCTGCCTGCCACCTGTCCGAATTGTTATTGTTGTTGTTGTTGTTGTCGTTGTTGACTTTCACTTTGAACTTGCGCGCATTCTTGGCAACTGCAAATTGATGCTGCATTTGGCTGCCACAGTCTCTGTCTCTTCTGCTGCCGCTGCCGCTTTCGCAGCTGCCGCCACCTGCTGCCGGCATTTCTTGCATAGCTTCGATCGGGTTCGGGTTCGGGTTCGCTTTATATGATGATCAATTATTATTATTGCTTATTATTTTATTAAAGTCACATCGAGCGGGCAGCCTCACATAAATTATGCTGTACGACGGCGGCGGGGCATAATTATAGCGTCGATTTGTCCCCCCCTCTCTCTCTTTCTCTCTGTCATACACTGAAAACAAAAAAATGTTTATAAATGTGCGCAAATTGCGCACTGCCGACAGCTGACAACGAACAATTTATGTAAATTGTAATTACCAAATTCGTGTAAGAAAGCGTTGTCCGTGACCATGCTGCAGTTGAGACCCCCCTCCCCCTCCTCTCTGCCGCTCTGCCCCACTGACCCCTGCCCTACTCCCCACTCAAGCAACGTGCGGCAACAACAAACACAAGTTTGGCCAAAAAAAGCAGCTTGTTTGGCTTCTGATAAGCGCCAATGAAAGTGAAACCGTGTCACACACACGCACACATACTCAGATAGTTTTATCTGCATTCGTATGACTGTTGTGTGTGTGTGTGTGTAAATATCATAAATAAATAAAAGGGCTGGCAAACAAAATAAAAAGCGGGCTGAAAAAACTCGGGGCTGATAAGAAAAGCAGCAACAACAAACTTCAAATAAATACAACAATCGAATAAACGAAACGAAATTGAAAACTTGAGCGTCGACAGCATTTCGCAATGTTGCACTTCCTACTCCCCCATCTGCTCCTCCTCCTTCCCCTTCTCCTCCCCCACGAGAGTGATGAGCGAGTAGCGTAAAGTTTAAAGTATGTTAAAACTTTAATTGCCTTGTAGAAAAATTATTTACAATTAATGCAGACAAGTTGAGCGCAAAACTTTGTTGGAGAGGAAAAAGCGATGAATGTGTTAGATCAAAGTTTGAAAATATTTCAATTGAAATTGAAAATTTATTGTTTAGACATAAAATTTTATGTGCAGTACGCTCTTATAGAGCATAACTAACATTTCTTGGTCTTTAAATGATTCCCAGCTGTTTTTAAGGATTTTGTTTTAAAAGTATAAATAATTTGAATTATGGGTTAAAATTTCATAATAAATGGTTAAATTTGTACTAAGTTGGGTGACAATTCAATGTTTCAAATATTAAAATATGCATCTTAGTTATCGTTGAAGAACCCATTTAGATAAATAATATAGATAAATGAATATAATTATAACAAATATATATTAAATTTGGCCAGAAGTTTGCAACGCACCTTAGGAGACATCTCCGACCCTATAAAGTATATACATATATTTTTAATGAGCATCGATAGCGAAGTCCAACTAGCCATGTCCGTCGGTCTGTCCGTCTGTCAATTGCAACGCAAACTAGTCCCTTAGTTTTAGAGCTATCTTGATGAAACTTGGTATACATGCTTCTTATTGCTACACGCTGTAAATAAGTCGGAATGAGCCGGATCGGACCGATATATCGTATAGCTGCCATAGAACCTATCGGCCGATTTTGGACATTTTTGAAGGTATCGCCAAGAAACATTCGCAATCTATGCACTAGTATGTCCATTAAAAGCTATGCAAATTTTATCAAAGTCGAACCGATATATCGTATAGCTGCCATAGAACCTATCGGCCGATTAAATACTTGGAGTATTTGCAAGGGTATGAAACCTTCGGCGTGCCGAAGGTAGCCTTTCTTTCTTGTTATATAAATATATTTTTTACAGAATTAATTTTGAAAAGATTATGTTACAAATTTGATCAAATTCCGTTTAGTATTTACTAAGCCAGAGAGTCCTAACAAAAAATTTAAATATTCAATAAATAAAATAAACATTAAATGTTAATCTTAGTTATAATAAATAAATATTTACACTGACATAATACACGATAAGAACTGGGGGGAAAGTCTAAACAAGTTTTGCATTCTAAATGATATATGGGGCATAGTAGAAAAAGAAGCCAATAGATAACGGTCTCTCTCTCTCGCTCTCTCATTCTCTCTATTAGCCAATTTGAACTTGGTGTACCTATGTATGTGTGTGTGTGTGTCTGGAACCAGACAAAGTATAATGTAGAATTATGTGCAGGAAAAAAGGCGCTCAAAAAAATTCCTTATGCATTTTTGTCTGTTGTTTTAAATTAAAGAAAAGGGGGAGGGAGGGAAGGAGCGGAGTTAACCTCACTTCCATTCAATCCGGGCGTGCATTGTGCGCTCGCCAGGCAGGCAGGCAGCAACACGGGGTAAATTTAATTTGAGAAGGCGCTCAAAAGCTTTTCAGGTCCACAACCCTATGTGGGCGTTGACACTTTGCAATCACTACTGATGTGGTCGTCTGCGCTGGAGAGGGGGTGGCCAGGGGCGGCTAATGCAGCTGGCCAAAGGCAACAGCAGCAGCAGCCACGACAGCAACGGCGGCGGCGATGGACAAAGCAATAGCTCAACCAATGCCCCAAGCTCAAGTTTTGTTGTTGAGATTTCTGCGGCTGCGAGGGGCTGCTGTACCCTATGTTTGTCAGAGCTTTCAGGTAGCACAAGGGTGAGGCGGGGGAGGGGGGGGAAGGAGACGCAGCAGAGGAAGCAGCAGAAGTTGTGCCCAGGCAACTTGGCCACTTGACGTTGCCGCATTGTTTGCAGCTCAGCGCCCGCTAAAAATAGTCGAAAGGCATGTGGTATTCAAGGGCCCACACTCGCACACACACACACACATATGCACACATACCCATACACAGGCGCATATACACATTCATCTAGAAATCGCTCAACGTGGCTCTATCGGCAGGCGGGACAGAAGCAGCAGCAGCAGCAGCTCCAGAGCGACGAGTTTCCTTTTTCAAAGCGTCAAGAAAATGCCTTAAAATAGGATGGAGCAGCATATGTGTGTGTGTGTGTGTGTTTGACGGCATGTATAGGTGTGTGCGTGTGTGTGTGTGTGTGCTTGCCATTTTGCATGCGCTGCGTTGTCTGCCTTGCTTCAAGTGGACGCAGCAGCGGCAACAGCAGCTTTTGCTGCGTCAACTTGGCAAACCAATTGACTGGGGTGAACCACGGCTCCCTCTGCCCCACCTGCTCCCTCAGCTGCTCCCTCAGCTGCTGCTCCAGCCAACGGGGAACGCGCACAAATTGCATGCAACGCGTCGCAAAACAGTTTAATTTGATTCTGATTTGATTCTTTCGCTTCGCGCCACAACTAAATAATGCATGTGGGAGATGTTGCACGTTGCCCTAACGGCAAACGCAAAAAACAAAAAAACAAAACAAGAAACAGAAATGAAGAAAACAGATTTCAGCCACGCCCCTCCCCCCATATGCATGTAAACCAGTCCAACTGTCGCTGCCTTAGTTCTGCGCACTTGGCTTAATTATGGCAATTTAGCTGTCTTTGCCACAGCAAAAGTTGCCAAGTCGCGCTCTCTCTCTGTGCGTGTGTGTGTGTGTGTGTGTGTGTGTGTGTGGCAAGGTCAAGTTTAAGTGGTGTTTTCGTGCAACGCATTGAAAAACATTTTGCGATTTTCTTTACCTTTCGACATTGGCTAAAAATAACAAATTATATTGCGCATACGCCACGTATGGCCACGTCAAGCTAATTTGGCATTGACTTTGAACGCACTTCAAACGCATTTTTGATGAGTCTGTTTACTGTCAATGTTGTGGGAACTAAACAGATGGGTTAGGTAGGTTAAAGGGGGTGGGGGGGAAGTACTGTGTGTAAGTTAATAAAGTGCAGCTGCCCCAGGAGGGAAATTATGGGACTTATAAGGCGAGCAAAGCTATAGGCAAGATCACTGGCAGTAGCTAATATGATAGCTGGCAGATAGATTCTACTCTACTTTAACTTGTCTACTTCCCTTTCCTTCCTTTCCTCCTTCCCCTTTCCTCTCTCTCTCCCCCTGCAACAACTTGCGTTCTCCTTAATAAAGTCGCAGCATCTGCGCAAATGAATTCGCTACATATAGCTGAGAAAGCAGCCCTCCGACTCTTCGTCTCGCGCCACTGTCATTAATTATGATGCATAGTGTTAATGTTAATGATGATAATGATAAGCCTGTTGCGAATAATGTCAGACAGTTGATCATTTCTTTCGATTCTTCTGTGCTGTGTGTGTTCTGTGAGGTCTGACATAGTTTCCGTTGCTGCTGGCACGCTAACTAGAAAGAAACTGATAAGCAAGCAAGACATTCATACACAGTGATGTCTGTATGTGTGCGTGTGTGTGTGTGTGTTTATGTATGTCATAGATAAAGGCATAGAATGCATGTGTGTGTGTGTGAATGTGTGGGTGTCATGCAGCTGCATACAATAGTTGCAGTTTGTGATCATCTACTCGACTTGCAGGCAATGTTAACTGTCTCGCAGCATAGCTTTGCTTATCTATATACTAATGTACATGTATATGCATAAATATATTATTAATAATTAATGTAGAATTTATTTATATGATTAATGAATACCTTAGTGAGCATCAATCAGCCTTATAAAGCATATACATACATACTTAGTATAATCTTCTGCCAAAAAAGTTAGATGGGCTTATTTATGATTTTCCCTCATTAAAAGATAAATTAAATAATTTTTTTTTAAATTTTTTGACATTTGTAATAATTTTTATTGTATTAATTTTTTTTTTTTTTATTCATTTATTTTTATTTAATGCTAAATTATTTTCATTTAATTATTTTATTTTTTTTCTATTTATACTTAAGTGGTTTGCGTTCAGTTGATTTTAAATCAATAAATCAAAGATAAACTAAATAATTTTTTTTTAATTTTTTGACATTTGTAATAATTTTTATTGTATTAATTTTTATTTTTTTTCTTTTTCATTTATTTTTATTTAATGCTAAATTATTTTCATTTAATTATTTTTTTTTTTTTTTTTTATACTTGAGTGTTTTGCGTTCAGTTGATTTTAAATCAATAAATCAAAGATAAACTAAATAATTTTTTTAAATTTTTTGACATTTGTAATAATTTTTATATTTTTTTTTTCTTTTTAATTTATTTTTATTTAATGCTAAATTATTTTTACTTAATTTTTTTTTTCTATTTATACTTAAGTGGTTTGCGTTCAGTTGATAATAAATCAATAAATTATTGAGTAAATAGATATTACAAAATCTAATCGTATGTATATAGTATCGATGCACTTTCATGATCCTTTCTATATATCCTCTTTTTGAGTTTGATTTGGTCATAGTTCAAGGTAGTAAATACCCTGAGTTCAAGGTATACACTGTGAGTAGCAACATAAAATCTGCTCAGCTTGCAAGTGAAAATTATGTGTCCTCCTTCTCTCTCTCTCTCTCTCTGACTGTTCACCCCTTTCTGCCTCTCTTTCTCCCCCTCCTTCTCTCTTTCTCTGCCTGCAACTTTGAAGTTCAACTAGATTTTTTTGTCAGCTTCTTCTGCCGGGGAAGCACACGCAATGTGCTTTTATTTTCAATACAGTTTCCACAATTTCCCATTTAGCCCCTCGTGCACGCACACACACACAGTCACACGCAGCGAGTCAGAGTGAAACACTTGTAATTATGTGAGTGGATAAGCCAGTTGGCAGTTTCTAAAGCTGCTATTAACCCAGCCGGCAAAAGCTTCCTGGGCAGTCGCCATCCCCTTTCTCTCTCCCCACTCTGTGAGTGGCTTCCCACGCTTTGCCTGGGATGAAAGCAATGGATTCAGCATCTTCAGCAGCTAAAGCTACAGCTTCAGGTCGGGTTTGCGTGTGTGATTTACATTATAATAATTAGTTTATGGCAAAGGCAATGGCAAAGGCACGCGCTGCTTTTGGCCTCGACATCGTCATCAAAATTGCAAATAGAAAGCAATTTCCACACTTATTATAGACACGTGTAGAGTGGCCTGGGAAGTGGCAGAAGAAAAGCTGAGGGGGAGGGGAGGGGGCACGCAGCGTAGCTCATCTTTTAACGGCTTTTCTTTGCGAAAATCTCCAATCCCTTCGCCCCCTTTGCTAACTAAGCTGCTATTCTCTGCTTTTGGCCCACCCGCACAGCACACAGCAACTTGGCTAACTCGTCTAACTTGGCTGCCTTTAAAATGCATGTGGCGCTGCCTGCCGTCGCTGCTGCTGCTCAATTTCAGACGCACAAACGAAATTACTTTGCAACTCGTGCCGCTGCCGCTGCCACTGCTGCTGCTGCCTTGTGGCCTCATTACATGTCGCCGCAGCAGGTGACTTTCGCCAGTTGACACAATCGCAAAAATTGACAATGTCATTTGGTATACCCTGCGAGCATTGGAAATGTTCAAAAAAGGGTATGCACACTGTGTGCAAATGTATGTAGCAGGCAGCAGAGGGTGTGGCGGACTTCACAGAGTATCTATATGTATACTCAGCTATAGTAACCGAGTCAATTGAGCCAGACTAAAGTTTGCCTGTCTGTCTGTATGACCACACAGAACTTAGCCATTATAACAGCTATAGATAACAAATTTGGCATGCAGATTTGTGCATATCATAAGCTGCATATGGTTATTTCAAATCTTAGTTGCCACGCCCACCGCCCACAAAAAATTGTTATTCGCTACCATCCAAAAAAACAAAAGTATCAAAGTCCCAACTTACCATTTAGTTGTACACAAAGATGAATACAAATCGTATACTACAAATTACAAGCGAAGTTTTTTCAAATTTGAGCGCAGGGTATCTAAGAGTTGCACACAATCGGCTGTAGCTTTCGATTACATGTTGATTTTTTCATTCAGGAAGCTAGAAAACTTTTTTGCAAATTTCTGCTTTGGACTCGACTTGAAGTGCTGCTGCTGCCGTTGGGCAGCTGCTCGAAAGCAAAGCTTGACAATAAATTATAATTTGTATAATTTAAGTAAGTGCGCGAGTCATTAGCATGCGGCAACGTGTGCCCCGCCCCCTGCCCCCCTCTAACCTGCCTCCTGGGCCTCTGCTATGGACCACGCTGCAGTCGCTTTAATGAGGCTCATTAATCACGTCGCAAGCAATTGCCAATGTAGCGAACTAATGAATGAGTGAATGAATGAATGAATGAATGAGCAAATGAGTGAATGAATGAATGAGCAAATGAGTGAGTGAGTGAGTGCATGCGTGTGTGTGTGAGTGCGCCATGGCAACTCTGCGCTGTCAACTATGCAAAAATGCAATGCGGTGCACACCTTAGCGGCTCACGTGGCGTATGATTAATTTTCATATGCTTTTTTGTGCCAAATTGTTTGTGGCAGTTGTGGGAGAGTTGCAAGGAGCGCATTGCATTTGCAACATAATTAATGTGCGCGCACACACTGCGTATACGTAATGCGTGCGTGTGTGAGCGTTGCACAATCGGCATCGCCAAAAAAAACCTACGTGCCGCCAAACTCTTAAGCCAGGCAAAGACTATGGTATAAACTCCTGTAGTGCAACAAGTAGACAAGTCGACTTATGTCTAATATAAAATTTAAACATTCAATTTAAACTTTAAATCTAAACATAAAATTTATATAAATATTTTATTTGAATTTTTTAATATTTATTTCCATACCCTTGCAGAGGGTATATATAGTTTGCAACGCATCTAAGTAGACATCTGCGACCCTATAAAGTATATTTATTTTTAAACAGCATCCATAGGGGAGTCGAACTAGCCTTGTCCGTCTGCCTGTCCGTCTGTCTATTGCAACGCAAACTAGTCCCTTAGTTTTAGAGCTATCTTGATGAAACTTGGTATACATGCTTCTTATTGCTGCACTCTATAAATAAGTCGGAATGAGCCGAATTAGACCGATATATCGTATAGCTGGCATAGAACCTATCGGCCGATTTTTAACATTTTTCAAGATATCGCCAAGAAACTTTCGCAATCTACGTCTTAGTATGTCCATTCAAAGCTGTGCAAATTTGACCAAAGACGAACCGATGTATCGTATAGCTGCCATAGAACCTATCGGCCGTATAAACATTTGAAGAAAGGGTATGAAATCTTTCGGCCTGCTGAAGATAGACTTTCTTTCTTGTTCTTAAGAATTTCATTTGATTTAATTATTCATTATTTATGCCAAATAGTCTTTATTATTGCCATGTCCACTGACTGTAGTTGACTTTCAAATTGCAAAATACCAAATACGAAATGAACTAAAATTAATTATTATGAAATTTCGTTTGATTTCTCAGCTTTTGTCGCCAAAGCGAGTTTTAATTAAAATTTCATTGACAGAAGAACTCAAAGCGAAATCGTTGTGTATTTCATATTCTAATTACAATAAACGCGTCGCAAAGCTGCACAGCGTTTGCACAAGTCAAAGTCAAAGATATATACATATATTTATAGATATCTGCACACACACACACACACACGCACACACACACACACATTAATAAAGCCAGCTCTATTTGCATTGACTCGTTTTGTGTCTGTTTGTGTTTGTGTTTGCTCGAAATTAATTATGAAGCTCGAGCTACGCCCAGGCAGGGATTATTACAGTGAGGCAGGCACCCCCCCTGCCCCCCCCTGCTTGCCACAGCTCTATGGCTTATGCTAAACAGCGAAGCGAAGTGTGTGCAAGTGCAGGGTATGTGAGAGGCGTGCATGCACGCAGCAAGCAAATTGTGGGCGGAAGATGCATATAGAAAAGGGAAGAGCAGCTGCAGCAGTTGCTAAGCTGCCCCATAAGTATGCTACATATATGCATGTTAGTTGCATATACCCTATGCCTCAACATTACAGGGTATCATGCTGGGACTTCATCAATAAGCGTGGCGTTTGCGTTGCAAATAAAAAAAAAAAAAAGTTACACAAACTCAATTTTTGTATGAAAGCGTCAGCGAGTGCCACTTGCAGACACACGCACACACACACACACACTCACACACACAGCGAGAGAGAGAGGAACTCGCACACATGTTGGCAATTTGTGTGATGCCTTGAAATTGGCAAATATTTGTCTGCCGGCATTTTGTTTGGTTGCCCACGCAGTTGCGCTTTGCTGGCGGCCATTTTGTGCCGCTCAAGTGTCGCATGTCTTGTTAGCTCCCCCTCCCCCCTCCCACTGCCCTCTCTCTTGGCCTCCCTGGGGTGTCATTTGTACACATTGCCACGCCCAAAAGGATGGCGTGTCCAAGCAACAGGCGCAACAAAGGCAACATTTAAAGCGCAGTTATTGCTAAATTTGCCGCTTGATTAATTACGACCACGTGAATTGGCACGAATCACAGCGGCAACAATTGTTGTTGCTGTTGTTGTTGTAACAATTGTTGTTGCTGTTGCTGTGCGCTACAATTGTTGTTTGCTTTTAAGCATGACAAACGCTCAGCTACATGCTGCGCCGCGTAGGAGTTGCTGCTTGGCGATACCCTGTAAGTCTGTGCGTGTGTGTTTGTGTGGGGTAGATTGTGTCTATAGTAAATGCTATTGTTATTGTTCAAATTAATCACAAAACTGAAACACATTCATTTACTTTTTGATATACAAAATGAAGTTTAAAGTTGCAGCTAATGAGCACTGCTATTTTTGTGAACACAGCTGTATATACTATATACTATATGCAAGCCTTGCAGGGTATAAACACTTTGCCTGCTCAATACTCGCTGCGGCCATGGCCACTTCAAATGCGACGCCCCCCTACACACACACACACACACACAGAGCAGCAGCTGCCGCTGGCGGCGCTAACGAGTTTCGCGGCACGACGACAGTTCTTGCTCTTAGCCAGAACTTTGATTCAAGTCAACCAGTTAAGCAATTTGGTGCGGCTCTGGCTTTGATGCTGCCGCTGCCGCTGCCCACGCACTGCACATGACCATGGCCAAGCTTATTAACAGCAGAATGTGGGAGTGGGGAGGAGGGGGTACTTAATCCGGCTGGCGTTAAATTGACAATCATAGCGATAAGTTGCCCATGGCATCAGCAGCAAAGTAACTAATCAATTTTATTGTGATCTTTTACAGATGAACACAAACTGAATGCGGGAGGCTCATGGGAGGACAATCTGACAGAGTCCGCAGAGAGAGAAAAGCAGCAGCAGCAGCAGTCACAGTCGCAGTCACAGAAGCAGTCACAGTCACAGTGCAAGTCACAGCCACAGCTAAGCGGAAGCGGCCTCACATCACCGTGCGCTAGCCAGAGCAAGGCAAGTGTGACCACAGCTCAGCTGCATAGCGCGTTCAGTCGACGCATTGCCGAGCAACGTTCCAAGACAACAGCCGGAGAGCAGCAGCAGCAGCAGCAGCTGGCGCCCTCTAGCGACAGCGTCACAATTGCCGGCGGAAGCTGCAGCGCCAACGGTGGCCAGGCTGCCGTTGGTGTTGGTGTAGGAGTTGGCGTAGGCGTTGGTGCTGGCAGTGCAAGCAACAGCAGCGAACGGGATACTAAATCACCGGGACGTGACAACACGATCAGCAACAACCACAGCCATCACTCCGACGAGGAGGCCACATTAACCGAGGAGGAGCAGACCAGCAGCAGCGTGAGTTCATTAAGTGCCGGCAATCAACGCAATTCGCAATTGCGTTCAACCTTCAACAAGGCCAAGCAGCATTTGTCATTTGACAAATGGCGCACGGCTGCCACAACGGTTGCAACATCCACTAGCTCCACTAGCGATACTAACGGTACTAGTATAGGTAGCAGTGGCAGTGGCAGCGGCAGCGGCGCAGCAGCGCAACGCAACGATAGCAGCATGATAATGCGACGTGCCAGTGCCTGCACTATGCCATCGTCGGCATCGTCGCAGCGCGAGGATATCACCACGCCGGGAGAATCCCCTGGAGGAAGACTCTCACGTTGGTTCTCCATACGACGCGGTTCATCGCATCAATACGATGTGGGTGGACGTCAGGCGGCATCCACCAGTTTTGATATACCCGATGCGGCAGCTGCAGCCGCCGCCGCTGCCGCCGCCGCCGCAGCAGCAAACTGCAAGTCAAGCGGTGGCGTTGGCGGAGGCGGAGGAGCAGCAGCTGGTGGCGCATTGGAAGCTGGCGCTGCTTCGCCGCAAAAGTTAGCCAATTTGGGTGCCAGCAAAATGATGCCAGATGTGCCGGAGGTAAGTAGCGTAAGGAGCGTAGCAAACCAGATAGTATATTAACCCACTTCTTCCAACACAGTATGAGGACGATGGCGAGGGCGCCTCTAGCGGCGGCAATCGACGTTACGATATGGACCTGATGATACCGCCGGGCAGTCGAGCCAATGGCACCGCTCGCTCAGCGCACGGCAGGTTAATTGTGCCAATGTTGCCACCAGCACCGCCAGGGTTGTCGCAACAGCAGCTCAAGAGGCGTCACATTGTTGCCGCCATTGTGCACAGCGAGAACTCGTATGTGGCAACCCTACAACGTCTAGTCAATGTGAGTAGAGCATAACGGGAAATTCTGCTAGCTTAACCTTCTGCAGCTTTTGGCTTTAGTCCTCGATGATTAATCCTATTAATACTATAATATATATGTAATCTTAAATTACTGTAGAATCCAGAAACTGTTTACAAACCTCTTTCAGTTTAACAGATTGTTGCTATAAAAGCTAGAGTATATAGTTGTCCAATTCAGGAATATATATGGGTTACTGTATAGCTACAATTATGAGTTAGTTTAAACCACAATATAAGTTCCTAGGTAGAGGTTTCAATCTCATTTCGAATAATTGTACAATTTAAAAATTTTAAAAAATTTTTATAGTATTTTATAGATATAGAAAACAGATTAACAGTTAATGGATACCCTGAAATCAACTCTAGATACTGTGACAGCTATACGATATATCTACCATATCGATCTAGCTTATTCCGAACTGCGATAGGAAGCATGTGAGGCAAGTTTCATAAAGATGATTTCGAACATAGCTTGCTTCGACTCCAGATACTGTATAGGAATATATATACTTTATAGAGTTGACCCATTTGAAAAAAGAGATAATTTTTTCTTACTGTAGATACTGTGACAGCTATACAATATATCTATATCTATACTATATCGATCTAGCTAGGCAAGTTTTATAAAGATGATTTCAAACATGGCTTGCTTTGACTCCAGATACTGTATAGGAATATATATACTTTATAGAGTTGACCCATTTGAAAAAAAGAGATAATTATTTCTCACTCTAGATACTGTGACAGCTATACGATATATCTATATCTATACTATATCGATCTAGTATGCTAGGCAAGTTTCATAAAGATGATTTCAAACATGGCTTGCTTCGACTCCAGATACTGTATAGGAATATATATACTTTATAGAGTTGACCCATTTGAAAAAAAAGATAATTATTTCTTATGCGAAATTTTATAAATATTTAAAATTTTTATTGTGCTTGTTGTTAAAATTGTCAGCTTGAGGATCATTGGATGCTATAATTGCTCCGAAATTTGTATAGATTAAAAGTGTGTTAAAATGCAGAAGTCAGAGGGGAGATAAGAATGCACTGTGGGATTTTCAGTCAATCTTGTCTACGTCTTTGGTTCCAATTGTTTCATTGTCTCCTTTGTTTTTGATCGCTAGTTCCATTGCTTTTTCCACTTCGATATCCTTCTTATTGCGCCTAATGGGCATCTCCACGAAATTATATATAGTTCGATTACGAAAGAAATTTGTTGCCTCGAAATCGGTGGGACATATGTTTATCTCGTCGAAATTGAAGGCTAAACTAAACTTGAGACTCATTTGGGGCACCAGCAAATGGCACAAGTTGCGCATGCGATAATCTGCAATCGATGGTTGCGTCTTGCGTATCAGAGTCATTTGTGATGGAGTCTCTTCGGGGGAAATAAGGCTAAGTGTGCTTATCGATTTACTTGGAACAAGTTTGGCTTGATTTGCCTGATCCTTCTCGGAATCGCAATGAATTTGGGCATAAGGATTGTTGGCCTGGAGTGTTTCCACGGAGCTAGACTTGGAAATTGCTTCACAGCTTGGCTCTGGGATTGTTGCAGATTGCGATTTAATATCTATCTTGGTTTTTGGGTTATCGACGATAGTATCTGCTTTATCGATATTTAAAAGCGATTTTGTTAGGACATGCAAATCGTGAGGAAATTCGCTACTCGACTCATTGTTCGACTCGCTCTGCAGAGCGATCGATAAATTGTTATCGAGATTCATGTTTTTATTGTCCTTGTAATCGCATATCGATGATTTGAACGGATCAATTGACTCATCGTTTTGAAAGTGCAACTTTGAATTCATGATCGCTTCGTTTTGATCGATAACATCGATCGAGCACGTAACGAAATCGAAATCACTATCGGGTTGCAGTAGCAAATCAATTTCGACTGGCAAAAACATATAAACTTCTCCCGTCTCTGGATCGTGTTGTATCACACCAAGTTTCTCCTCATCTTCCGCATCGATCATATTCAACTCGTACGCGCTTTCCTTATCCCAATCGTTAAGCATATCGAAATTATCTTGTATCTCCGTAACGCCACTGTGCTGCACATCGGGATGGGGTAGCTGGAAACTATATAGATCGGGCCCATTCAGGCCAATGTAGCCATGCTGCAGTTTGGAGTGCAAATACATGCTAGCCGAACTGAATGTATCTGCCACCAAATATAGCTTATCTTGATCCAGTTCCAGTATTCGATCCTCCACCTCCTTCTCCTCAGGGTCTGCAACCAGCCTTTTGTCGTTCATTATGTAAAAAATATCTTTACTCTACAATTTTAGATTGATTGATTTTTCTATTAAACACAAATGGACAAAAGCAAAGAAATATACAATAATAATATAACAGATTTATGGGGTACTGTTTGGTTTGACTCATGTTCTGTAAATGATTTTTGTACAGTTCAATAAAGTCGTAGGCTTTTTGAGTTCAGTTGCCTGACATACTGTGTGAGAGAGAGAGAGATGTATGTATATATATTCTTGTTCAGCATCTGAAGTTTAGCCGATTTATACTTTTGTAGAATCCAGAAAAGTCCTAGGCCTTTTGAGCTCAGTTGCGTGACATACTGTGTGAGAGAGAGAGGAGAGAGAGAGAGCGTGACATAGCTTAGATTTTGTGTATATATGTATATATATTCTTGTTCAGCATCTGAAGTTAAGCCGATTTATGTTTAATCTGCTCAGACAGCATGAATTTGCCTCACATCTCTAACGCATAATACTCGAGGTTGCCTATAAGTTAACCTATACGATATATATCAGATAACTGAATCATTTAAAACGTATTGTGTTCAGCTTGGATTAGGTAGGATTTAAGTAGGGAAACCCCATAACGTTTATCAAGTTCAAATTGAGTTTGTGGACAAATTAAAAAATTGAAGAATCTGTGTAGCGAGTGTGTAGAGAGGGTATAAGAACTTTCGGCATGCCGAAGAGAGTCTTTCATACTTTCTTTTATTCCTGTTTTATGCCTGTTTTCGTTTGCATTTTGCCTGCTCTCAGCCTAAATGGCGCATACCCTAACTCGTTGAACTTAACTCTCATGTCAACTCATTTGTTTTCTTCTTTACATGCCATCCAATTCCCACGTCATACTATGCCGCGCCACTCTCCGTCATCTAACTACTTAAAATTGTAACTGAGACACTCTTTAACACTCATTCATACTTGCACCCATTCACATACTCACTCGCATTCACACACTCTGACACTCACATATCAATCATCAAGCATTAACCAATGTGTTTAACCCACTAACCAACAAAAACAAAAAAACAATAAAGTAGTTGCAAAATTAGTTAAGCCATCCAACAAATCCATCATAAATGAACCAACCCAGTCAGTCCAGTAAATGGCCAACAGAGATGGTAACAAGTTGTTATAGCAGATATACTTACATATATATAGCTTGTTTTTCGTACTGCCAACTAATGCTCTAATGCTTCTCTCTCTTTCTGCAGGATTACAAAAAGCCACTCGAGGAATGCAGCCCACCGGTGCTGAATCCCGTAAAGATCGCCACCCTGTTCCACTGCTTGCCGGACATTCTGCATTCGCACAAATTGTTCCGCATCTCGTTGGCCGAATGTGTGCGCAATTGGGATCGCGATGAGAAGATCGGTGATTGTTTTGTGAATGCCTTTGGCAAGCCGCAATTGTTGGAGATTTATTCGGGTTTCATTAATAACTTTTCGGCCGCCATGGAATTGGCCAAAATGGAGGAGAAACGCAAGTCGGCTTTGGCGGATTTCTTCAAAGTGAAACAGATCAGCGCACACGATCGTCTGTCGTTCTTTGGGCTGATGGTTAAGCCAGTGCAACGTTTTCCCCAATTCATACTCTTTCTACAGGATCTGCTTAAGTACACGCCGCAGGGACATCATGATCGCATGTCGCTGCAGTTGGCGCTGTCACAGCTGGAGCTGCTGGCGGAGCTGTTGAATGAGAGTAAACGCGAAGCGGAGCAGTATCAGGCCTTCAAGGAGATGCTCGATCATATAAGCAGCACATTCAACACGCGCTCTCTCAATAGCAGCGTCAGCAGCAGCAGCGGTGGCAGTGGCAGCGATGGTGGTGCACGTGCACGCTACTTGCTGCGCGAGGACAATGTCACCCACATGGAGTTCAATCAGGCTGGATTCATTGTGAAGTGCAAGCAACGTCGTCTGCTATTGCTCAACGATAAAGTGATTTGTGTGTCGGTGGCACCCAAGCAGTCACATGACTTTGGAGCAACCGAAAAGTTGACTTTCAAGTGGATGTTTCCAGTGAACGATGTCGAGATTGTCGATAATAGCGCATCGGCTACGCTATCACGCATACTGACAGCAGGTAAGCGGCGGGGGGAGGAGGAGTACTAATTGGGACCTTAGCAACTTAGTAAAGATCTGATCCTTCCCTTATTAATGTAGTCTCGTTTTACGGCGATTCTCCTGCTTAGCTAGAGTATTCCTTCTAGACCTTTGAAAATGGTTTAAAAGTGGGCATACTTACTTTGTGCAAATGTATGTTACAGGCAGAAGTAGGCGTGGCACACTCCACTGTGTAAATACATCCTCGCTCAGGCTTCTAACTACAGATCTGTTCCTTCCTGCTGATATCATGTCGATTCCCCTGCAATGCCTCATGGACTGAGCTACAGTTTTCCTACTTCTCGTAGCTTTATCCTTCCTCAATTGAAAATTGTCTAAAGGGGTGTAGTTAGTTTGTGCAAATGTAGCAGGAGGCGTAGCACTTTACTTGCTAAGGCTCCTCCGTCTATCAGTCTCTCCGCATGTCTGTATGAATGCGCTTATCTCAGCAACTGTTAAAGCTAGATATATCAAACTTGGCCTTTTTGTATACCACACGCAGATAAAGTGTATTTTTAAGTTTTTTTGCCACGCCTACCGCCCCCGAAAAAGAGTAATTTTCGATTATTGAGCAAAGTATTTAAGCCACAATTTTCTGCTTCAGCACACACATTGGTAGGTCCTAACAGAACAGAATAGGCAATAGGTAGCGAAAGATAATGTTTACAACGGCTTTTTGAAATTGGGAGCAGGGTATCTCAGTGTCGAATGCGCTCGAGTGTTGTTTTAATTCTATTTATATGAAATTAGTTGACACTAAACTTCTTCTTCTTCTCCAGGTCTCAATCGCGGCGGCAGCCTCAAGTCGAATGGCAGCACAAGCAATGCCAGCGCCAACTTGGCGGGGCATGGCCCAAGCGGCGTCGGCGGCGTGGGTGATGCACACAGTTCGCCGGCAGCACAGCTGACCAATGGGGCAGACAATCTGTGCAACGAGATGAGCACACTGATGTATGACTATGAGGTCATCTCACGCATACAGGATCTAGTGGGCAGCCTGAAGGGCAGCTACAAGGAGCTAAATTTGAATACGACACGCAATGTGCTCAATACCATACAGGGTTCCATACAGCGCAAGGATGAGGAAATGGCCTGGGTGGATTCGTGTTGTCTGCAACTGATTGGACGCCACAAGTCGGGCAAGGAGGAGACATTCACATTCCAAACCCAAACGCCGAATGTGAAAAAGGAATGGATTACCGAGTTGCGATTGGCGCAGTTGGCACTCGATCCGAATAATTCACCTGCCTGGGAGAGATCGTCTGCATTGGGACAGCAGCCGCATCATGGCCATACGCATTCCCTGCATCATCATCATCATCATCATCCCCATTCCCATCATCATCATCATCAGCATCATGGCAGCGTCACGCAAACATCTCAATTGTGCAGCAGCTTGTATCGTCACCAACGCTGCACAGCTACGAACAGCAACAGCTGCAGGAGGCAGTGCAGCAGAAACAGTCGCGCAAGATGCCGCTCTTTGTCAAGGCGATGCCCATCTACAGGTCACAGCTTCAAACGGAGGTGCGTAGCCAGACAGCATAACCCAAAGATTCTGAACTAATCCTCTTCTTCTCCTTCCTCCCTCCGCCAGGTGCGCTGTGGATGCTACTACAGCATCGCCAATGACATCAAGCAGAGCGGCAATGCGCGTCGTCGCCACAAGCAGCTGAACTATTTGTGGATGTGCAGCAGCGATGGTTACTCGTCGCACATCACTGTGCTTGCCCAGCATCCGCAGCAGGCGGGCAATTTACGTGAGGCTGGCGCCTTTGATCTGCTGGAGACACAAGTGTCGGCATTGGAATTTGTCAAGGGTTTGGATCAGTGTCGCACGCGTGAGGAGCATAGCAGCCTGCTGGGTGATCTTGTCTGGCTGGGCACAGATAGTCGCAAGCTGCTCATCTATTCGGCACGTAATCCCGAACAGGAGGAACAATTGGGCAGCTACACGGTGCCGGGTGCAGTGCAGCGTATACTCTATCATTTCGATGCCGTCTATGTGGCCCTCTCGAATGCCATCATACTGATCTATCGTCGTGCCTACGATGGCGTCTGGCAGTTGCGTGATCCACAGCAGGTCATGCTGGGCGACACGGGATTGCCGGTGCCCAGTCTGCTGCCCATCAATATGAATATCTACGCCTCGTGTGGCAATCGTGTCTATGTGTTGAACGCACTCAATGGGGAATTGCAACGCAGCTTTGAGGTGCAACATGGAGCGAGTCAGCAGGTCAATTTGATGGCCCATTCGGGCATTGGACTCTGGATATCGTTGAAGAACTCCACGCTGCTGTGTCTCTATCACACGGAGACGTTCAAGCATCTGCAGGACATCAACATAGCCTCAAGTGTGTTGCGTAGCGATGCCAAAAAGGAGCAACCATTGAATAATAGCTCCATCTATGTTACTGCACTGATGGCCTGCAAGGGTCTGCTCTGGGTGGGCACCAATGTGGGCATTGCGGTGACCATACCATTGCCACGACTGGAGGGTGTACCCATTATAAGTGGCGGCATCAATATGTCATGTCATGCGCACTTTGGACCCATCACTTTCCTCTTGCCACTCATACCCAAGGTATATCCAAGCTATAAGCCAACAACAGCAGCAGCAGCAGCAGCAGCAACAACAACCACCACCACAACAACAGCAACGCTATCGATGCCCACAGCTGTGGTGCCAGCACTGATGCCAGCACCAGCCACACCACCCAGCATGGGTGAAGATTTGCAGTTGCCCGCCATCGATGCGGATCCCAAGAAGCTAACCGAAGCTGATCTGGATGAGAGTACAGTCATTTTGCGTCGTGATCTGGTCAAGCGAGAGCAGGAGCAGGAGCAGCATGGCTCATCGCCAGGTTCGGGTGCCAATACGCCTGCTACTATAACCACAACCACACCCATTTCGGCCGCCTCTTCGCCACGCTCATCCAAGTTGGACAAGCAGCATTCGTTGGATCAAAGTTTCACCGCCAAGCTGCGTGCCTCGTTGGCCAATTCGCCCGCGTTTCATCGCAAGCGTTTTAGAGATTTGGGTGCCGGTGG
Source organism: Zaprionus ghesquierei (assembly GCA_018904095.1). Classification (NCBI taxonomy): domain Eukaryota; kingdom Metazoa; phylum Arthropoda; class Insecta; order Diptera; family Drosophilidae; genus Zaprionus; species Zaprionus ghesquierei. The sequence goes on from JAEIGP010000394.1 coordinate 3,522,768, forward strand.
CGCAGCTGCCTTGGCCAGCAGCGGCCTTGGTGATGCCGGTTCACGCATGTCCAAGACGCTGCCACGTGGCCTTGGCTCCGCAATGGCAGGTGCCGCACTGGCTGGTGGACTCCATGCGAACAGTGGCAACATGTCGCAGCATAGCGAGCATGGCTATTGCGATGTTTATGGATTGTATGGCAAGTTGATCTTTGTCAAGGAGGATTACGATGCAGAGGAGGGCACACAGGGTAATCTCATGGACATGATGTATGAGGGCATGCGTCGCTCGGACCCAGAGCTAGCTGCCATACCGGGCAAGGTGTGCACACTCGATCGACGGCTGCGCATGAAGGCCTCACGTCCACGTTCGCTGGATCTCTCCAATTGGTCCGTGGACTCAAAATCATCCAGTTTGTACACCTCGTCGGGCAGTGAGGAGAGCATGGGCATACGACTCTTTGGCGGACGTTCTGTGTCGCGCAACAGCAGCAGCGCCAGTCACAAGACCTCAGGCACTGGCAGCGATCTGGGCAACATATCCGAGAATGGCCTCATGACCACAGCCGATATACATCACCAGCAGCAGCAGCAGCAGCAGGCGGCACAGGCGGCGGCGCATAGCACACCCAAATCCGAGGATGGTTTCAAGCTAATGCAGACACAGTCGGCGCAGGACAAGCAGGCGGCGCCGGCTGCGGTGGCCACATTGAAGCGCAAACAGAAGCAGAACTCCAAGCAGCAGCAGCAGCAGAGCGCCGATGGGCCACGCACCGTGATCACATTGATGGGCGGCCGTGGCTATTGGCGGCATGTGTGGTACAACAGCAGTGCCAGTTCGCCGGGCCATAAAGGATCGGGCGGCTCGGCTGGTGCCTCGAGTGGAGCTGGCAGTGGCAGTGGAGGCGGTGGCAGTGGTGGCGCCTCAGGGCCCTCCCTGCCCCTCACAGCCAACTCCAATGATGCGCATATAGTTGTGTGGGAGAAAAAGTTATAATCGCAGGAGTTGGTGTGCTGTTGCACCCTACAGCAGCATCCCCATCAGCATCATCCTCCGCTCACCGATCTCTGGCGGCGTGTGGGCGAGCACCAGCAGCCGCAGCGACGCGGGCGTGTCCGGTTTCGTGCCACGTTGACAACGCGTGAACGGGAACGGGATCGCAGCGCCGGACTGAGTGGCAGCAATTGGCGTTTGGATGGCATTGGAGGCGGAGGTGGAGGTGGAGGCGGCGGTGGCATGCTCGGCGCCAGCCTGAGGCGGCTGACCAAGTTGAAACGTGGCGGCAGCCTGAAGGAGTTCTAAGCGCTGGCGTGGGGCAAGGCTGGGCCGGGGCTGGCCGCGTGCGTTTGCCAAATGTAAATACACACAGATATACATATATACGCTATATATCTTCTCATCTGTACTCTAGGCTAAGCTAAGCGCGTGACACACGTACGTGCCGCATATAGTGTGTATATAGTTTGTATGCATGCATGGACATGTCGCTTGTGGAATACACCCCTTTGTTTATGCATTCTTTTTTATATAATTCGAATAATATATGATATATAAACATATATGTAGTTGTATAGGAACAAATCTAGGAACTGCGCGCCTTATTTAAATTTTTTCTGCTTTTGTCGTTCTATTTTGATTTAGTTAGAGATCTAAGAGAAATGTTTTTTTTTAATGAACTATAAAATATATATAAACAATATTATTATCAATATTATTATTATAAATTATATATATACATATTGTATATCGGTAATGTAAAGTGAATATCCAAATATAATATTTTTTTTTTTGCAGTAATAGATTATAAGACACACACAGCGAGGGTAGTTCGAGTAGTAGTTGTAGTAGTACTGGAAGTGGGAGTAGGGGGGGCGGGGCGAAAAACAAAGAGCGGCTTAGCCAAGCTACAAAACGATGTTGTATGTACAATAAGTATTAGTATAGAACGCAAATGATAGATTCGCAACGACTGTACGCGATTTCGTAGTATCAAAGACATTTCGAAGATTGTCCAAATTATTATTATCGATAACCCACTGATCGATAAACATATATATAACTATAATTAACAGCGATTCTTTGTGTGCGCGCTTGTTTTTTTTTCGGGCTCGCCATAGTCAAAACAAATGAAAATACTTATGTCGATGTTGTGTGTATGTGTAGCACATATGTGTGAAACAAAAAAAAAACAAACTAAACCTTAACTCACGATCACTTCTCTCAGTGTATGTGCTGTATCTGTATGTGTCTGTGTGTTTTTTCTTTAAAACGAAATATAAACGATTTTCAGTGTAAGAACTTAGGCACGCATACACGCATTAACGATTTAGATACGTATACAAAACATATATATACACATGCAAATACATATGCATATACATATACATATATACATGTATATATATATATTGAAATTAATGTTTTACTCAGAATGATATACAACAAGCTTATACATATATATATATATTGATGTGGAAACGAAAGGAACAAGTTATATGCATACATATAGTACATATGTATACAACATGCATACACACACCACACACACACACACACTGACTCACACACGTATAGCAAATTATTTACAAAATAATGATGATGAAATAAAATGAATTTTTTTGATATACTATTTGATAGAGAGGAACATAATGAAATTATGTTATGTATTGTACATTTTTGTCTGGCTCGACGCTGTCTCGGTTTCAGCTTATATATTTTCACACACTGACTCAAGAAGAGTACGAGTGCACTGAACAACACCCACACACGCGCACGCACACGCATACGTATACATATTGACGTTTTGAATAGTTGGAGCATAAAACATAAAAAATACATATTTATCTATATCTATATACACTTACGCTATAACAAGGCATATACATATACATATATTGAACGTCATTGTATTGACCAAGAATTAACAAATTAAACACTCACACACACACACACAAATTACATTTTATGTGTATGTATTAAACAAAACTTAATAAAAAAAAATGTTTTAAAAATAATCAATGTGTTTATATATTTAATGTGCAAACAAATTTTGCTGTAGGGTATTAGATTTCCTTAACAGAGCGGACTCTGCAGCGTCCTGTAGGTCTTCATAGATGGCGCTCCTTGTGCTCAACGTTTATAGAATGCATTGAAAATAAACGTAGTCTGCTTTTAGGCTGGCGCTGAAATGCAAAGAACATTTTAAACAGCGCGCAAAAGTATGCAATGAAATTTGTAAATAGAAGCGCAGCCAGGTTTTTAATGTAAATTAAGGCAAATATCAAAAGTTGACTTGAAAATAAAATTAAAATTTTTTAATGCTCTACAATTGAAACCACATTTGTTGTAAACTCTTATTTTGTTTTTATTATCTTTATTATATATTAATTGCCTTGCTGTTTATGTTGCTATTTAATTACTTGTTGTATAATTTACAAAGTACACACAGTATACAAAAAAGAAAAACAATGAAAAACAATCGAGATCGCTGACAACATTGTCTGTCTCGCTCTCTCTTTCTCATTCTCTTGCCTGCTAACTGTTGACATTATTATTTATTTTTCTTGGGGTGAGGAAGGGGAAGGGAGGATCAGATACTCTTTGAGTTCATTTGCTGAATGTGTTGCATACACCACAAAATAAATAACCTGCTGTTCATATATAAACATATATATATATATATGTGTATGTATATTGATAAAACAACATGACTTGACATTAATTAAATTTGGTATAAAAATCTAAAACAATGTTACAGTTTCTTTGTTTGTTCTTGTTCGGTTTCTTCGATTTGTTTCCAGTTTCAGTTACATTTCCATATATTCTCTATGTATATATGTATATATCTGTATTGAAATATACACACATGTGCACATGTGTATGCGGTTTGTATATAAGTATTTGAAATGTTTGCTTCTCAATTCAATATTTTTGTTATCTGTTTTGTATTTGTTAGCCAAAAAACACTTACAATCGACTCATCGACTACTCTCTACATACATAATTTCTATCGATCGATCCCGTTTCGTTTGCTGTTCCCCATAAGAGTTGGTTGTGTGTGTGTGTTGTGTGTGTGTGTGTGTATGGTAAGAACACTCAATTGAAATATAGCTAGCTTTATTACAAACATTAATTCTATTTATTTGTTGCATTTTGTTCTTTGTTTTACACAAATCGCTTTTCGAAAGTCTCTCATCAAATCTTAATCAATTTTCATTTTCAATTCTGCTAAACAAACGTCGCTGGCAAGCCTGACGGGGTGCAGGAGGGCAAAAGGGGCGAATAAAAAAAAAAAACAGGAGTAGGGGAAGTCATGACTTAAAAACATAACAACAAAGTTTAAATTATTAACCACGCACTCTGCATAGACACTAATAATTAAATGCTCGACTTAACTCGTCATCCGTACATACATATAAATACACGTCTTACATTGTATGTACACATACATATATATATAGAGTACAATCAGAAGTGGACGATATTGAATATACAGTTAGAGTTACAGATACAGATACAATTAGAGATACACAGTATATGGTAATAGTTACAGATACAGTTACAGTTACAGAGGACAAACGAATCTCTATCGATGTTGTGAATGTGACGCGGATCGTTAGCACCAGCAGACATACTCTCTATGCATATTACACATGCTACAGTACAGTACATATCCTTCTGGTTTACTTTTTTTCTCAAATTTAGATGTAGTAGTATTAGTAGTAGTAATAGTAGATCATACAATAGTTCAATATATGCTCACGACCGAGTACATCAATAAATACATATATATACGTGTGTGTGTGTGTGTGTGTGTGTGTTTCAGACCCGATTCGCTCTTTATTCAAGTTGATTGCAATGCAAATATATATAATGTATATAGTATATATCTCTCTATTCATATGCCAAAGGGACCTGCGAACATGCGGGTTTATAGCTCGGTTCTGGGCGTGTCATGAGTTCTTGTGATTTACTTAAACGTTACGTTAACCGTAGCATTATTATTATTATTATTATTATATATTATAAATTATTATTATATTCACAATATAAAAGCACATCGAGTTTCCGTGTCGTAATGCATCAATAAAACCAAAAAAAAAATCTAAAAATATTCTAAAAAGCGTTTACATCAATTGGCTAACACGATCGCTCACAAATCACATCGGTGTGTGTGTGTGTGTGTGTGTTGATGTTAAATATTAAAATTAGCAATAACAAATAAATAATAGGAAAAGGTGTTTGTTTAAAAATCTTAAGCGAAAACAAAAAACAACGTTAAAAGTGAAGGAGAAATAAAAAAAACTTAAAAAAAAAATGTGAAAAATGTTTAAAAACCAAATAGCGCGCGGGGGAAGAAGAAGGAGGAGGAGGAAGAGAAAGCCTTATAAAATACAATTCCAATCCGGATCGACTGCTTCAGAAGAACGTGGAGAATTTGCGCTTGTTTGGCGTCTTGCCGCCGCCGTCGCCGCCGTTGCTGCTGTTGTTAATGTTGACATTGAGGTGACTCTGGTTGATGCCGTTGCTGTGCTTGGCCAGGGAAACGGAAACGGGCACAGGCATCTGCATCTGCATGGACATAGGCATCTGCATGGGCATGGCTATGGGCACCGAAGCGTAGGCGGCCGGCTCCGCGTTGTGCATCAATAAGCTGCGCTGCTGTTGTTGTTGTAGCTGCTGCTGCTGTCTGTAGTAGGCTGCCGTCGCCGTTGCCTGCGTGGCGACTGCGCTGCTGGTTACCGAGGCGGGTGGCATTAGGACGACAGGCACAACCACGGGTTATACAGAGATCTCATAGTTCATATCATAGATGCTAGCACGATCCGGTGTACCTGAGGCATTTGCCGCCGCCGCTGCTGCCGCCGCCGCCGCATTGCGTCCCACAGCCGCTGCAGCTGCTGCTGCTGCCGCCGCTGCGCTCTGTTGTGCCATGCTTGTGGGCACCACGCCACTGGGTAATCCTCCATTGTTGCGTGCCAAATTGACAGCTGCCTGTTGCTGTTGTTGCTGCTCCAACGATTGCATCTCCATTGAATCCGTCATCTCCAGCGCACGCACAAAGCTCATGGGTCGCGTTGGTGTCTGTTTGCGCTTTATTTGTGGCGATGGCTGTGGCTGCAGTGCACCCGCAGCGCTGCTCACACTGACACCGACACCGACACCTCCACCGACGCCGGCCAGGGGATTGGGCGGAAAAACAGGTACACCGCCACGCAGCTGTGGCTGATAGCCCAGGCCGGGCGCAGTTGCAGTGCCGGCACTGCTTGCAGCGGACACATTGGCAATGCTGCCGCTGCTGCCAGAGTTGGCGGGTCCAGCGCCAGCGCCATAGCGTAGGATGTACGTTTGTGCAGCGGATGTTTGTGGCATGGTTGTGGGGCTAGTGGGATTCGAGCGATGATATGAGGCAGCGGCGGCCGCAGCAGCAGCGGCTACAGCAGCCTGTTGTTGTTGTTGCTGCTGCTGCTGCTGTTGTTGCTGTTGTTGTTGCTGCTGCTGCTGGTGCTGTTGCTGCTGTGCATAGTCCTGCAGTCGCGAATGCGTCATTATAAGTGGATGAGCACCTCCGCCGGCTTGTATATACTGTGCATGCTGCTGCATGTTGCTGCCACTGCTGGCCAAGGTGCCGGCACTGCTGCCAATACTAACGGTGGTGGCGCCACCGCCAAAACCGGGCGAGGTGTCCTTCCACATGTAGACGCCGCGCTGCGGACTGCCAGCAAGTTCGCGTATATTATCCACGGTGTTATTGGAGCGCGCATAGGACAACTCATTGCCTCCGGTGCCCTGACGCACTAGTTCGCCCTCGGAGAGGAAGCGACGTTGCGGACTGCCGCCATAGGCGGCCTGTGCCAGTGACTGTTGTTGTTGTTGCAGGGCTGCGAACAGTGAGAGAGAGAGAGAGAGAGGGGGAGTTGAGTAATGTAATTGAATAGTTATACCACTGTGCGGGCACTCACCTTGCTGCTGCTGCTGGTGCTGCAACATGACACGCTGCTGTTGCAGCAACAGTTGCTGCTGCTGCTGTATGGTTGGCGCCTGTGGATGCTGCGGCGGCAAGCCGCTTGTGTACTCATAGTAGGCGGCGGCCGCTGCTGCTGCCGCTGCCTGCTGTTGCTGCTGCTGTTGTTGTTGCTGCTGCTGCTGTTGTTGCTGTTGCTGCTGCTGCGCTGCCTGCGCATTGAGGCCAATGAAGTCGGGACGACGTGGTTGCGTAGGCGTGCCCGGATTCGATCTGTGAAGCAGCAAAACGGAAAGTGCAATTAGCAACGGGCGGGGCAGAACATTTGCCAGCGTGTTAGAGAGTCAGTCAAAGAGAGATAGAGAGAATGTGTGAGAGAGAGAGAAGGCGAGTTAATGTTGAGTAACATTGAGGCTGCGTACGTTGACGGCACAATCAAAGAGATGCGAGTGTCTGTATCTGTGTGTGTGTGCATGGGTTAGGTGTAACTGTATGTGTGTGTGTGTGACTGTGCTCAGTGCTGCCAATTACGCTGCTGTCCAATCAAGTTTGGCTCTAATTAAAGGCCAACTGCGGCAAGCGGCAATTTTTTTTTTTTTTTTAATTTAGTAAGGTTTTTTTTGGCTTTTTTCCGCTGGTGTCAAATTTTTCTATAAAATGTACATTCTATAAATGTATAACGGCGTTTGTTATCAATCATTTTTTTAACGGAATCAATGCAGTTTACAATTTCACGCTTTGTAAATTTAGCTCTCTTTATGCCATTTTTTTAAATATTTAATTTTCTTTTAGCCTGTCATTAATTGAATATAATATACAATTTTATTTTTTTTAGTGTTACTTGTGCAAGGTTTTTTGTTTTTTTTTTGTAGTCAAAAATTTTTTTATTCGAAAAAATTGCTTGCAAAGTTCCGTCAAGTTTTGCTCTTTTTGAAGCGGAAATAATTTTTGAAACTTAAGCTAAGCTATTTTTTTAATAAAAAAATGTTGCATTTTTATTTGTTTTTTTTCTATTTTTTTTTATTTTTATTGCAAAGATTTCTTTAACTTAAATTTCTTTTATTTTATTAATTGTTTTCATTTTATTAATTTTTTACATTTATTTTTAATTTTATTAATTTTCTTATTTTTTTAATTTTAGATTTTTTTTAAATATTATTAATTTAATTTATTATTAAATTTTAATAATTTAAATACTTTTTATTTTTATTATTATTTATTTTTTTAATTTTATTAATTCGTTTTTAAATTTATTCATTTCATTAATTCTTTTCATTTTATTATTTTATTATTATTTTTTTAAATTTGTTTTCTTTTTATTTTTTATTATTATTATTATTATTTAAAAATTATTTATTTTTAATTTTATTAATTTATTATTTTTTTAAATTTTAATAATTAAATGTTTATTTTTTTAACTTTTAATTTAACTTTAATTTTATTTATTTTATAAATTTTGCTTTAATTTTATTACTTTTTTAGTTTTATTTTTTTTTAATTTTATTTTTTTTAGTAATTGTTGTAATTTTAGTAATTAATTATTTTTTTTTAATGTTAATAATAAAATTTTTATTTGTTAATTTTATTAATTTTGTTTTCTAGCTTTTTTCAATAATTTTCAAAAATTTTTGCATTGGCCTCCCGCCAAAAACAGCTTTATTTTTGTTTGAAAAATGGCTGGCAGCACTGTTGCGAATTCTGGTTAGGGTATTAAGAAAACGATTTAGTGACAGCGACAACTGAGCGAGCGAGAGAGAGAGGGTGAGTGAGAGAGAGAGAGCGAGTTAGAGGCTGCAGCGCAGCAAACGAGTGTGTGAGCGAGAAGACGAGACAAAACCTGTAAGCAGATCAGTAAACACACAAAGAGAGAGAGAGAGATAGAGAGAGAGCGAGCGAGCGAGTAAGTGAGAGCAATCAGTAGTCGGTTATACACCTGAACCATTTATTAAGTACACTGATGGAACACCAAATAAGCCCGCTTCGTTTTTGATCAATCAATGTGATGGGATGAGGGTTAAAATGCGCATGGCTCGAACCAAGATGAAACACGGTTAGAGTTTTTTTTTTTTGGAGCAGATGCAGCAGCGCGGCGCCATAAGATGAAAATCGATGCGCCCACGTCTAACGACGACTACGTGCCGTACGCTGCACCAGATCGACCACAGTGCGCGGCACATCGGAGCGCACCAGTTTGATCAGCAAATGAAGTATATTGACCACACAATAGAGCACGCTGCAGATGAGTATGATGGGCGCCACAAGGAGTTTGCGTTGCATCGAATAGCGTGTGGTATCCTCGAAGTCGAAGAATTCCCATAGATTCGTTTGGCCCAGGAAATGTTTGCGCAACTTGATGACCTGCGCCGTCAGCCAGCTAAAGTACCAGCACAGGAAGTAGAGTATATTCGATGTCAGATAGCCGAGCAGGAAACCGGTGAGTGTTATATAATCCATTTTCGAACTGCTGCTGCTGCTGCTGCTGTTGTTGTGGTTGTGGTTGTTGCTGCGCAGACCGACGGCAACTGCGCCGCCGCCAACATTGCGATTGCTATGGTGGTGGTTGTTGCTGTTGCCAGTGTTGGCAGCACGTGGGTAGCGCACATTGCGCTGCTGCTGGCGACGCTTCTTGGACTCCTCCTCGTAGCCAAAGTATTGATCATCTGTGTGCAACAGTTGCTGCTGCTGTTGCTGCTGCTGCTGTTGCTGATGCGCGATCATGTCGCAGCAACTGTTGCTGCACTTCAGCAATGCGGTGCCATCACCATCGTCATCATGCACATCATCATCATCATCATCATGCACATCATAATCATGCTGCATGGCCTGCAGCTCCTGCCTGCTGTATTTGGCCAACACCTGCCGCACGCGTTGCTCCTGCAGGCTGCTATAGACATCCTCGCCGCCGCCGGCGCCGGCGCTGCAGCTTTCGGTGGTGTGTGTGCGCCAGCTGACATGTTCATTCATGTCGTTAGTCAACTGCTCGTTGTGCGTGTGGCTGTTGTTGTTGTTGTTGCTGTTGCTGTTCATGCTGTTGCTGCTGTGTTGCATCAGCAACTTCTCCATTTGATTGGCATCTGCAGCGGTCAGCAGCGACGGCTTCGATGTGGGTGGCATCATGGACATTGTTGGCATCGATAGCGTCTTGTATGCCGCATAGCTGCCCGCTGTTGCATCCGTGGTAGTTTGATCCGCATATGTTGCATACGTCGTGCAACGTGCATCGCCAACATCATCTTCCAGCGCTTTGTGCGGCGACAGCGACAGTGGGTCGGTCTCAAAGTCCATGCCATTGAAGTGGAAATGTCGTCGCTGGCGCAGCTGAGGGGGCGAGGCAACATTCAGTGGCAGCGCCTTATCGATCAGCCCCAACGATCTGTGGCAGCGACATGGCGGTGTTGCCACCGTTTGTTGCTGCTGCTTACTTTTATACATACTTCTCGTTTACTTTGATGCGTGCGTGTGTGTGTGTGTGTGTGTGCGTGTGTGTGAATTTGGATAACTACTACGTCTGTATGTGTGTGTGTGTGTGTGTGCGTGAGTGTGTGGGTGTGTGAGAGAGGGAGGAAATGAGGGAGGGACTTCGAAAGTTGCGAAAATTTGGCAAGTTCGGAATTTTATGCGCGTTTTGTGTCTCTGTATGTGTGTGTGGGTGTGTGAGCGGGTGCGGGTGCGTGTGCGTGTGTGTGTGTGTGTAGATCGAAAAAAAGATGAAAAAAATATGCAACTAAACGGTTTGGTTTGGGGTTTGAAATGAAAAATGTGAAATTTGCCTTTTTTTTGTGCTTGAAACACAAATTTTGTTGTTTGCGTCCGTGTGTGTAAATGAAGCTGCCCTGCCACATGTGGCAAGGCCTGCTTGAGCGAGCGAGCGAGCGATCGAGTGAGTGACAGTGAGAGAGAGAGAGAGAGAGAGAGTTTCACTCACCTACAAACGGAGTACATTGAGAGAGAGAGAGAGAGAGAGCCAAGGCTGTAGGCTGTAGGCGTAGGCTGTGTTGGGGTTGTAATTTGGGGGGTGCTGCCACTTGCTGGGTGTGTGTGTGTGTGTGTGCTAACTCTAGGTGTGTGTGTGTGGGTGTATAACATACATGTGTGTGTGTTTGTGTGTGTCTAAGTTCTTGGACGGCAACAGTTCGCGGCAGTTTGTGCCCCCTGCAAATTTCTTTTCATTTGGTCCCATTTGGCGTTGACTTTACACACACACACACACACACACACACTCAAGCGTGCGTGTGTGTGTGTGTGTAGCATAGCTATGGCTCGAGACATTTGTTTGTTTCACTTAAATTTATCGTATTTATTTTAGCTTTTTGCTCTTCGCAGTTTGGTTTAATTGTAAAATTAATTTTTCATTTAGTTTAAACATTTTTGTTTCCTTTCCTTTCTTTCTTTCGGTTACTTTTCTCTTTCTATTCTTGTAAGCTAAGCCTAGGAATTAGTACTGTTCTCAGAGTTTGAGTATTGACTACACAGTTTTGGAAGGCGTGGGAGAAGGAGAAGAAAAAAAAAATAAACAAAGAAAAACGAAAAAAGAAAAAGTTGAAAATAAATTAGTTTGAAAAAGTGTTGGTCAAAAAAAATGAAGCAATTTTTTTCATTTCGAGGAGAGAAAAGCAGTGTGCAAAATACATAAGAAACATGAGAGAGAAAGAGATAGATAGAGAGAGGGTGACAACCATGAAAGCGAACGAGATAGAGAGAGAGAGCGAGAGACAGCGCTGGCGTTCAATGAACTTTGCTGCTGTCTCGCTTGCTTTGGTGCCAGGCGAATGACCTAGGGGTGCGGGAGGGGGGCGTGGCAAGGCAATGCACACAACAACAATAACAACAACAAGCTGCAAGCCTACGTAGTAGAAGCAACAGGAGCAAAGTAAGGCAGCATCACAAGAATGAAAGCAGCATATGAAACGATCGCCTGATTTGCATCTGGCACACACTAAAGCTATATAACATAACTATATAGCTAGCCTAGCTGTGAAACAGTTTCATGCCATGTACAGTTCGAACTTACCTTCGCACCGGACTGGCCATGACCAGAGGCGTGGCCACGCCCAGTGGCTTAATTCGTTGTTGCATGGTGGGCGTTGCCGTTGTGGCACCAACGCGTTGCTGCTGCTGCTGCTGGCTTTGTGCTACTACTGATATGCCCGCCTGCTGGCCATTGATAGCGCCAGCAACAACATAGCCAGGATGATCTGGAGACAATGCATCGCTGGTATAGCCACGCTGCGGATCCAGGCCCCTTTGGAGAGAGAGAGAGAGCAGCATATGAAACCAAGATCAGTTCGGATTGAGTTCAAACACTTACCTGGGCCTGGCCAGCGGACTATGCCGTGGATGATACATGCGCAGATGACGTGGTGAATCACCACCGCCGCCACCGCCAGACTGTGTGGCATTCACCGCACCACCACCAACACCGGCACCGCTGGCAATGCTGCCATTGTTCATGTTGCTCATATTGATACCTGGCGCTGTGTCGCTCACCTGCGGCAGGTAGAAGTTGCTTGAGTTGTGACGCTGCAACGGCGGCGTCGGTTCGCAGTCTTGACTCTGTGAGGCGGGCGGCGCTTCCAGATCTGTGTCGGAGCATTCGCGACCGGGTGACAACTGTGGGAAGAGTGCAGAGTGAGGAGAAAGGCACAAATTAGTTGCAAGTTTCAAGAGGCACAAACAAGGAGTAGGGGAAGTGAGGGGAGTGGGGGAATGTAGGAAGTGGAAGGTAGGCAGGAGTCGTACATGTGCTAAACATAGAAAAATAACCTTAGAACCTACATAAAATAACGAGTAGTTGCGATTGATCGATTTGGAATGTAGTTGAAACCAAATGGGAAAAACGTAACGAAATCGAGAGTGTGTGTGTGTGTGTATGGGGTGTGTCCATGTGTGTGTGGCAGCACAAATGTGTACGGCGATCAATGATCGATATGTCTTCCCCAATGGATGCTTTGTATGTCATGTATGAGAAACGCACAGTATGTGTGTGTGTGTGTGTGTGGGAGGGAGGGAGAAGGTTGCCCCAGTTTGGCTATATGGTTGGCAAAATATACTCGATATATGTATATGGAAAAGAATTGTGAAACAAATATGTCTTTAAACTCGAACAAAATCGCCAATCAATCACATAAGAATTGAGAGAGAGAAAGAAGGAGAGAGAGAAAAGCATTTGAAGAGCGCAATCAATTGGGAAATGAAAGAAAACAAATACATATATATATATATATGATAATATATATGTATGGGATTATGTATATAGAGAAATAGAGTGTCTGTTCTTGTCTCACAAAGTTAGCAAAAAGGTTTCAAGAAATTTTTTTTTTTTTCGATTTTTTTGTGAAGAAAGCGAAGTTCAATCAGTCAATCATCAATCATTATCAGTAAAACAGAAGGAGGTACGAATCAGATGAAAATAAAATGTATATAAGAATTACAATATATAATAATATAGAAATATAATTATTGATTTTTTTTTTTATATATTTTTTACCTTTTTCGGTGCTTGCAGAAAGTGTAGAGTTTTTGTTTGACCAATTTTTTTTTTTTTTCTTGTTATGTTTTCTATTTAGGCTACAGACTATAGCATACTATGTAGTAGATATATTGCTATATAGCTTTCACAACACTCGGCGGTGGAGAATGTACAGCACAGCCATCCAATACAAACGAGCCGATTAACGATTAACGATAAACGATAAACGTGTACGCAACAGAGCAGAAGCTTATGCAAAAGCTTAACCAACTAAAAACTGCGACTTAAGCAACTCAAAAGGAACTCAAAAGGAAATTCGAAAATCACATGCGTGGAAAAATTCAATAAACGAATAACTAAATAAATACTAAAGTATAAAAACTCTAAACTAAATATGAAACGAAACGAAACTACATAATTATACGAAATCAAGAGGGGAAGAAAACAACAATAGAGGCAATTTTCGGCAGGCCGAAGCTTTAAATACGCTTGCAGAAGCATGTTTTATAAAGTAAAATTAAATTTAAAAAAAAATATAGAAAATATTATGAGCTTAAGTTCTCATAGAATATCAAAAGAAACTGTAGGTGAGTGGAAATACATAAAAAGAAAATCAGACATACATTTTTCAGGTATTCTCACTGTTAAATATTTTTTGATTAGAAAAATTTTAAAAAAAATTTATATTTATTAAAAAATAACATTTTAAATTTTAAAAATATTTTAAATAAGCATAAAATAGAATTCTAAATAATTTCTTAACTTTTTTTTTTAATCAACCCCCAATTCCTATTTTAGATTTTTAAAATAAAAATTGTATAAGAAAAGTTATGGTACTTTCAATATAAAAATTTTAAATGAAAATGTGAATTATATTTATTATAAAAATTTAAAATGAAAATTTGATTTTTTTTTTCAAAAATATACAAAAATATAGTTAAATTTTTTTTAAAAATTTATTTTTTTTATAATATGTAAAAAAAGAATATTTTATTTATAGAATTATTAAAGAGCACATAAAAATATTACTTTCAATTTAAAGGTTTGATTTAAAAATTATGTAATTTTTTTTATAATTTAAAATATAAATTATGTAATTTTTATTAAAAAAAATTTAATTCATATTATGTGATTTTAATTTTTAAAATAAAAATTATGATTAAAGTTTTATTAAAAAAATTAATTAAATTTAAATTTCTCTTAATGATAATTTTTATAATATACGAAAAAACGATTATTTTTTCTTTTGATGTAATTCTTTCTGCAAGAGTACAAAAAGTAGGAAAAAAAAACTAACCAAATAAATTGGAATCGCAGTGTGCCTACATAGATGAAGTGAAGTTAAGCAATTGCTAAAAGCAGCGCAAGAGGCGAAAACTAAACAGAACTAAGCATTATATAGAAGACATAGTACGTAGCTAAGTGATTAATATATATTCGAAATATGCCGAAGCTAAATCAATTAAGGAAATTTGTACATTTTTCTAAACAAATTTACAATATAAATCAATATAATATATCGTATATATCGTATCTATACTTGATATTCCTGCTTAACAAAGTTCAAAGGTTTTTTTTTTTTTTTTTTTTTTTTTTTTTTTGTGACAGACAGACAGACATCAATATAGTTTTTCTCGTAATCCTTGCAACTCAAGTGCACTGCAGCATAATTACCAGCTAAAGCGAGTAGAGTGTGTGTGAGAGAGAGAAAGGGAGAGAGGAAGAGCGAGAGCGAGTGGGGAAAGAGTGTTAAGAGAAATGTGTGCAAGGTTGCTCCCGAAATAACTGAAATTAATTGCGTTTACGTGAGTGAATACAGCCAAAGTAGCGTCAAATGCAGCTACGGTAACAGGCAGAAAGGGAGCGAGAGAAAGAGAGAAAGTGAGAGGGAGAGCGAGCGGTACCGTTACAGCTAAACGTGAGTGCAATATTACATAATTAGAGAGAGCAGCAGTTCGCTCGGACATGTAACTCAGGTCGAGGCAAAATGTAATAAAGAAAAAAAAAAAAAAAAAAAATTAATGTTGGAAAATTTTGAGAAAAACTTTTCTGGAAGGTCGAGCGATAGCGGCAAAGGGCTGGGAAAAGGGACACGTCCACAAGGACGTTGAGACATGAACAAACTGTGCGTTTTTTTTTTTTTTTTTTTTTTTTTTTTTTTTTGTTAAATGTACAAGTCTGGGTAGCATAGCCAGAGTGGGGAGGGAGAGGGAAATTGTGTGGACAGTGTAGCTATGCAAGGTATGTATGTGTGTAAGTATGTATATGTATGTGTGTGTGTGTGTACAAGAGAGTAAGCAGAAGCAGCAACAGCAAAAAGTTAAAGCATAGATAGAAGAGACCAAGCCAAGGCAAGCCAAAAATTGAAAATAAAATAAATAAATAAAAAAAAAAAAAGTTAGTTAGCAGCTTCGAGTTACAAATACAGTTACAGCTTATAGAGAGCTACATAAAAAATGTAAATTAAATACACTAACAATTACAAGTAACCACAACAAAAGCAACAAGTGGCAACGTAGCTGCCACAAAACCAAAGCAAAAAAAATGTTTACATAAATTAAAAGATAGACAGACACAGAGTCAGGTTAGATAGACAAAGACATAGATAATACAGTTACAGTTACAGATACATTGTTACAGTTACATTGTTACAGATACATATAGTTTGAATAGTTTATAGAAACAGTTTTTGTTTTTTTTTTTTGCATAGCAATTTCTGCAATGTTTCGTTTTTTTTTTTTTTTTTTTTTGTTGGTTTGCAAAATGTTACCCACCTTACTATAAAGCGTTGTGCTGCCCGACCGCTGATTATAACCATTGCCCTCGGCCATATATGTCTTTACCTGTATTCCACGCTTCTCCCGACTCGACTCGTAGTAGGAGCGGGGTGAATATTGTACCGAAGTGCCGCGCATGCCGCCGCTACCGACAACACCGCCGGCAGTGCTGCCATTGCCGCCGGCTCCGGTTCCCTGTCCGCTGCCGGCGTTGGTCTGTTGATTGGTCCGATCGTTGCATATGGTGCTAATGGCTTGATTTTGCGTCTGCGAGCGCCGCGATGCGTATTTCTTGGGCTTCAGTAGGCTACACAAAAACACAGATATAGTATATAATTATATAGGTTATATATTCCTGATCAAACCTGGGATATTGCGGTCCGAACTGCGTGTAGCAACAGTTGTGCCAGCAGCCGCGCGAGAATGGATTATAGCCGCCCTTAAACTTGCCCGTCACCTGCTCATTGGTGGTGCGTCCTCGCGATACCAGCACCATGTGGAAGCCCGTCAGGCCAAAGATTGGTATCGCCAGCACGGTGACAAGACCCATCAGTATCATGCTATAAGCAAGAGGGTATATTAAAGGTAAGGTAAGGTAAAAAACAGATTTAGGGATATATCATACGCGACAATGGGTGCTGTCTGCTTGATGCTGGGCATAATTTTGAGTACGTAGAACAGGCATAGCGAAAATATGCTCAGCATGTGTATGGATAGTGAGACAAGGAAGAAGAAGAAGAATCTATAATTGCGTCTACCAATGCAATTGTTAACCCACGGACAATGATGATCGAAGGTCTGCAAAGAATACATTATAAAAATCTGTAAGATTTCCAGAAACAAGCGTGTACGTACCTCTATGCAATGATCGCATACCGAGCAATGCGAACAACGTGGCGGGCGATAAAATTTACATGTGACACACCATTTCATCTTAACGGTAATGCCATTGATTTCGGCATTCTTATAGAGCGGGGCACGAAACTCCTCTTCGCAGTCTTCGTCGGGCGAGGCTAGAATTCAGTCAAGTTTAGGCTGTGCCAATAATGCTGGTCATCGTTTAGCACGCTACATACCTTTGGGTATTATGCCCGGATCCATGAATGTGGCCAGCGTAAAATTGGCCAGCACAAAGAATGTGATAACGCCCTGATAGGCCAGCACCCATGGATGCGTCTTTACATAGTACTGGCAGCTGCATGGGAGAAAGAGAAAAAGGGTTCTTATTAGTTTAGTTTTGGGTTTATTTTAACCCTTTGTGGGCCTCTTGTTCTCTTGTAAAACGCTTAAAAGTCGCTTTTAAGTGCACTGAACTGTAACTGTTTGCACGGCCCGCATTGAGTTGCTCTCACACACACACTTCACATCAAAGCGTCATGCTGGCTGCCACTTCTGCCTAACCACTTTGCTGCCCTCTCAGGCTCAGCCTCTGTTCCGCCTAGGTAACTAACTGCATTAGCATTTGTTATAGATATTCCAACAATTTATTATTGAACTATAACAAGCAACTGTTGCAGCTAATGTCAGTCGATAATTGCATTTATACAGAGAGAGAGAGACCTGACAGGCAGTTCAGAAATTTAATTTAATTTCACTTTAATTTCAACTCTTATCATTTTGGCCATCGATAAGCATTGTAGCTAAGACACCCCTTAGAATGTAATTGAATCTATTAATTTATTAACTTTTATTAATTCTACTTAAAAGATTACATTTTATTGCAATGCATGACTAAGCTTTGTGCGCGCTAATCCACTCAAATCGGACTATAACATTTGAGTTGCTGCTGGCACATGAATCAACATCAACAACATCATCATCATCGTTATCATTATCAAGTTCTATTTGAATACGTTATATATAGTATATAAAAATGCCAAAGGCAACACTGCAAGCTATTTATGCTGCAATTAACTTAGGACGCACTTCACAATTGCTGGCCAATTGAGAGAGAGAGAGGGGGGGAAGCTGGCCACTTAAACTGCGTTGGCTGCTTTCATGTCCTGTTCTCATTTCGTATAATTAAGCGGCTTAGCCCCACTGATGTGGTCCAAAATCCAGGACAGTGTGTAGGGAAACTCATTTCGCTGCGTTGCTGATGCTGACGTATATGGAATGCAATCCTCTTCGGCCCGAGCAGCAAAGGCTTAGTCGGGGATTCCACTAAGAGTATAAGTACGCAATGTAGGAGTCGTACGTGTAGGTGCATTTTACACAGATAAAGAGAGAGAGAGGAGAGAGAGAGGCAGGGGGATAAATAGAGTTGAGCACACGGGCAGAGGCGGCATGTGGACAGGAATTTGCTCAAGGATTTTTGCTTGCGTTTGCACTCGCTTTTTATACTGTTTAACCCAGTAAAAAGTGTGTCTATACGTGTGTGTGTGTGTGTCTGTATGTCTGTCTGCTGTGTGTGTGCTGTGCCATGCCTTATGTGTTCTGTAACTATGATGCAAGGGTTTCCGTGCACTCAAATGACGCCTTCTCTCCCTCTCTCTTTCTCTTGTCTCTATTGTTGGCAACGAAACACAACAACAAATTGCACATCAAATAAGTCAGCAGCGACAGGAACAACAACAACCACAACAACAACAACAACCACTGCAACAACAACAACAGCAAAAAGGAGCAAGCAACACGATGCTCGACAGGGACACAAAGCCATCAATTAATGTTGGCCATCAAATTGAAACAAATTGCAGGCAAACTTGGCAGCAACAACAACAACAACAATAACACAAACGGCAACAACAACAACGATCTCTGTATGAAAAGCTAAATGAAGAGAGAACGACAAAAAACGTAGCTGAGTGCAAGGCAGAGCTAAAAAAGAGAGGCGGCAAGGCGGCAAGTGCAATTTAATATTGATTTATAAAGTTAGATAAATTTAATTTTTGCACACACTGTAAACATGTGATTTACAAAAAAATATTTGCGTAAATCTTTAATGAATAATGAAATGAATTTTGATTGTTCAAGAAATTTAGCTGCACGTCTGTGCTAAATAGTCTAGTCTTTTGTGGCCCCTTAATGAATTTGTATATATTTATATATTCATCTTTTATCTACTCAATTTAAAATTATCACATTGACCTATTATTATTTATTTTTTTTTTTCATAATTTAAGATAACATTTACTTAAATTTTTAATAAATTTAAAATTGAATTTTTATCAAGGTTTAGTAGACTATACAATCAGCATGATGTGAATCCTCATTAATTATACACGTATTTATCTGCCATTAATTCAATTATGAAATATTCTCACATTTATTCTATTTTATTATATGTATGTATGTACGTGTATGTCACGACCTTTATTTGTTTGATTTATTTTCCTTTATTTAGGTTGCAAAAATATTTTCTAAAATATTGAAACGAGTTTTGTCTTTTTATACCATTCGACCATTGAAAATGGTCAAAAAAGGGTATACTAAGTTTGTGCAAATGTATGTAACAGGCAGAAGGAGGCGTGGCAGACACACACAAAGTATATATATTCTTGCTTAGGATCACTAGCCGAGTCGATTAAGAGATGTCCGTCTGTCTATCCGTCACGCGTCGATTATAAAAGCTAGATACCAAATTTGGCATAAACATCACAAGCTCTTGTACTTTATTTCGAATTTGAGGTGCTACGCCCACCGCCTCTACAAATTGTTAAATACATTTTTGAGTTAGCTTTGTGACGAAAGTTTTAAAGTTTCAATGTTTTGCTTTGACACACTTATATAATTTCAAGCCGATCGGCTAATGAACACAAAAGTTATTCAATTTAACGTTTTCCGTAGTAGCCGTAGCGTGTATAAAGCTGATTGCTATGACGTTTTCATATGTTATCTAGATAGTGCTATTCAAAGATGGATCTAATTTAAACAATAGATGAACAATAGATATACTTGTGCAGCGGAAATAAAAGTGTGATCATTTCTTTCGAAACTGGGCGAATGGTATCTTACTGTCGGGTGAGCTCGATTGTAGCTTTCCTTAATTGTCAAGCATAGCCTTCATTTATTGGATCCATTTAAGATACGAGAAAAATTCTTACGTTTTTACTAAAACGAACTTATTTTGTTATGAAATTGAATTTAGTCTATTGGCTCTAAAACAATTTTATATTTTCTTTCCACTTTCAATTGAATTCGAAATATTGTGAAATTGATTTCATTTTATTATATATCACGACATTTATTTCTTTGATTGATTCCCAAATTTGAAAAAAAATTGTATCATATTTAATAAAAACTAAAATGAATATTTATCTTTTATGAAATCGAGTTGAGTCTATTGTGACGCTAAATGAATTATATCAATTTTTGTGTAATTATAATTCAATTCTAAACATTGTCATGTTTATTCAATTTTATTAAATATCACAACCTCCTCTTTATTTGATTGATTCCTCTCTATTTAAGCTTCCCCGGATTGATTGTCCGTTGGAAGAAAGATGTCACAGATTGCCGGATAGTATATATCGCATATCACTTTGATGCAATGCATGAACTATTTCCTGTTAACTCCACTTGGACTTGCCGCGTGCTGCACTTTGCCTTGGCTTGTGGCATGTGCGACAAATGTCACTTGGGAGAGTTGCGTTCATACATAGAAGCATTCTGCTCTCGGCAGGGAAATTTCACTTGCAGCGCGGGTGGCTAACTGAATACCGTTAGATTGTAAATTGAAAGCGTTTCCCTACTCGCTTTTCCTTTGGCAAGAGCATTTCCGGTGCATTAAGCGAGGCAACGCACTGCGACAAACTGTTTCTTCCTCCCTCTCTCTCTGTCTCTCTCGCTGTGTCTCTGTCTATGCTCGGGTCCAGGAAATTGAATTCTTATGTAATGCGACAGCAATGCCGCCGTTAGGGAAGGCCAAGGGAAAGGGAGAAGGAGGGGCGAAGGTGAGACATAATGCCAGCTGCAGTCGACACTCTTCAATGCCATCGTCGCGGTCGCACACACACACACACACGCACACACAGACGCACACAAAGCAGTTATGCTGTCAGTCACAGTTCATGGCCATGACCTGCGGTATCCGCGCGCTTCTGTTCACGACATAAGCGATCTTTCAAAATGTGCAATGTGCAATTAATTTCAGCGGGCAGTGTGCAGGCAAAAGACGTGCCTGCATGTGTGTGTGTGTGTGTGTGATTAAGGTGCTTTCAAATTCAGTTTGTGCGTTAATGCTTTGTCATCGCGCTATCTACATATCTATCTAGCTGTCTGTCTGTCTGCCTGTCTCTCTTCTCTGTTGTGCAAGTGCGAAGCTTTCCCTGTGCCTCGCAGACTATGTACAGAAATATCCTCAACTATCGCGCCACACACACACAGACACACAGACACACGCACACTCAGACACTCGCTCATTTGGACACGCACAGCACACACTGCCGCAGGGCATTAGTCATCGCGTCGTCATGCGGTGGCATTCGCGAAAGCGAAACGGGGCAAACAACCAAACAGAAACAAACAACAACTACAACAACAACAACAAAAGCCATCATCAAACAGTATAAAGAGCGCAGCAACAAACATAGCCATGCTTATCTCTGAATTGTGGCAAGCAGCGGAGAAAGAGCGTGAAATCGAAATCGTTATCGAAATCGAAACCAAACATTGTGTGAAGTGAGCTATTCTCACTTTATGCTCTTTCTATGCGACCTTGAGACACTCACACACACACACACGAGCAGAACTAAGCGATAACCGGCAACACCTTTTAAAAGCCGCCAGCTACATTATTTTTTATCAATTTCATTTGCAGCTGCTTCGATTTGTGCCCGACTTCGCTAGAACTGCCGAAGGTTGCCAAATGAATAAGCTAATTTTATGGAATACATATCTATATATATATAAATTACAAAACATAGCTAAAGCTGCTAAAGTTCAAATTGAAAATTTGTAGCGAGTGAAATAAGCGAAATGCTGTCTGTATGAACACACAGAACTTGGCTATAAGAAGAGCAAGAGATCTTAAATTTGGCCTAGAGATTGCCATATGACATAGGTCTCTAAAGTTTATATCAAATGTTAGGTGCCACGCCCACTGCCACTGCAAATCAAATAAACAAAGTTTTCGTTTCTCAATGATTATAAAAAATATAAATCTTTTTGCTTCTGCAATTCGATTGAATATTTTTTAGTAAAGCATTTGTAAACAATTTGATGTAAAAGTAAACAACTTTTCAGTTCTTCATTGCGATTCTACAGGTGTATAAATAAAATGTGCGCTCATTTCGATTGTTGAGGTAGCAGCAGAGACGCATAAACAACATAAGTAAAAGTAGAAATATTTAACAATTTTTGAGAGATTGTTTTGTTTGTGTCTCTCTTCAAAAGGGAACATTGTAAAGTGTCCTCAGCCAGTTGTCATGCGCCAAGTCATGTCAAATTATACATACATAGGCATAGATATATGTATGTCTATATGCATGCATGTATGTGTGTACACATATGTGAAGTAGCAAGCCGTTAAATTGATTTTCTTGCCATCAAAAAAAAAAAAAAAAAAGCGACCCCCAAAAAACATAAAACTCTCTGAAGCTGAGCCAAGTCCCAAACTGAACTGCGTTAATGCCTAACTGGAACTGGGACTGGGGGGGTACTGGGAGGCAACGGCTGGTCACTGCCCACTGTGGCAAGGTCAGTCAACTTTTGGCAAACTCAAGCGTTTGCCTGTGCCTGTGCCTGAAAAAAGGGCCGCCTCGCTGTGTATACCATATTTATGAAATATACCTAGTAGCTCTATATATCTATGTGTATTTATAAAACTTCCCCCCTGACCGCATGACACGTTTAAAGGGCGGAACTCAAGTTAAATTATAGGCTTGAGTTCTCTTTAAATGTCACTTTCAAGGCAAATAAATATAGGGAAAATTATTTAGACATTTTTTGTTAGATTTCTTTTGAAAGTTAAAGTTGTTTTTTTATTTGCATTTGTTGTTAACTAAACTTGTTTCTGCCTAGCATTTTTTATCTTTATCTGAGGCCTGTGAATATAGGTCGAGTAAAAAGTTTCTGTTTGAGGCTGCCTTTTTGCTCTCTCTCTCTAGTTGATCAACCAGTTGCATCTCAGACATGTGTCAAAAGCAAAGTAGAGCAAATCACATAGCAAAATCATCTTTCTTTGCCTGCCTTTTGCTCCGCCCCCGCCCCCGCCGCCGCCCCTTCGCTGCCTCCAGCAAGAATTAACCCAAATTGTTTTCTTGTTTTTTGTACGAATAGCCGCAGTATTCGAACCGACATATGTCAGTGTGTATGTGTATGTGTGTGTGTACAAGTGTGTTTGCGTAGATTACAAATCTAATGCTGTATAATTACAGTAGAGAATAATTATAACTAGTGCGAAAGCAAACAGTGTAGAGCAACGTGTAGATACCCTGGAAACTGGGGAAAATGTAATAGGAGAAAATTTAATAATTTAATTTAGCATAATTAGGAACTACTACTACAAATCACGTCATGGCGATCAAGAATATATATGCTATATACATATATTTGGCAAGTTAAGCGAGCACTTGTAGATACCCTTTAAAAACTGCGAAGATATATAATAATTTAGTAACTGCTGCTAGGCTATATCCAGCAGCATACCAAGTTGTACAGGCAAATCGTGTCATGGCGATCAAGAATATATATGCTGCATATATACTTGCCTAATTAAACAAACATTTGTAGATAGAGAAAACAGTAAGGTAGAAGCTAGCAGATTTCTAATAATTTAGTAACTGCTGCTAATGCATAATTTGTCTACATATAAATTGCGTCATGGCGATCAAGAATATATATGCTATATACATATGTTTGGCAAGTTGAGCGAGCACTTGTAGATAGCCTTTAAAAACTGCGAAGATATATAATAATTTAGTAACTGCTGCTGGCCATATCCAGCAGCATACCAAGTTGTACATACAAATCACGTCATGGCGATCAAGAATATATATGCTATATACATATATTTGGCAAGTTAAGCGAGCACTTGTAGATACCCTTTAAAAACTGGAAAAACATATAATAATTTAGTAACTGCTGCTAGGCTATATCCAGCAGCATACCAAGTTGTACATACAAATCACGTCATGGCGATCAAGAATATATATGCTGCATATATACTTGCCTCATTAATCAGACACCTGTAGATACCCTATAGAAAACAGTAAGGTAGAAGCTAGCAGATTTCTAATAATTTAGTAACTGCTGCAGGCAGCGTATAACTTTTGCATGTATATAAATTGCGTCATGGCGATCAAGAATATATATGCTGCATATATACTTCGCTAGTTCTGCAAGCAACTGTTGACATCCTTTAGAAAAAAAGTAAAGTGGAAACTGGAAAAATGTATGCTTCGGCAACGCATAAGTTGCATATACAAATCACGCTTTGGCGATCAAGAATATATATACTGCATATGAGTATATACAAATTTGGCCCGTTTTAATATTTTCCCCCACAGTTAATGTGCCAAAATCATAATACTTGCTGTCAGAACATAATTTACTTATGTCATGTGCGGAGTGGAGTACGACGAGATACGTCGCGATGTATCGATAATTTATCACCGGACCTTGGGGAGAAACATTTGCTAAGCCAATGGAGCAACAGAATTTTTTCGCTTTTCGCTTTCATTTTCATTTTCGGTTCGTTTGTTTAGCTTCTTCTTAATGTAGAATGGCAGCAGGCGGCGGCGGCGGTGAAATGATTTCTGTTGCTTTGAATTTTTGTTTGGTGGCTGCGTGAACTATGTTACTACAAGGTGGCCACCGTGGCGTATGCGTAATGTGCGTATGTCAGTGCGTGCGTGCATGTGTGTGTGTGTTGCTTTATAGCTAAAAATAATCTCTCTCTCTGTCTCTCTCAATGCTGGCCGACTGCCTGCGAGACGTGAAACATTTTTCCATTTCGAATTCCATTTTCATACGCCACCCACCCGCTGCCTCACGGAGCAGCCAAGTGTGGAGCAACATCGTGTGGGAAGGGGAACCGCTGGTGCTGCCCCTGTACGGGGACAACAAGTGCTCCCTCGCTCCCTGGCTCGCTTGCCTGCTGGCTTTCAGACTTTGGGCAACATTTTTGCATTGTGCCGCCATCGCCAGAGCTGTCTGCTGCTTCCCCTTCCTCCCTTCCTCGTTCTCCTCCTTTTGCTTTCTGCACGTCGCGACTTTTCTTCATTTTCGCAGTTGACGCGTAGATTTTGTGCTAATTAAAATTTGTAATTATGCAGTATGATAATGTGAACGCCCCAATTGGAGTGAGCAGACATGAACGAAGGGGAGGGGGAGGCAGAGGAAGGGGAGCAAAGCGAAAGCAACACAGACACAGGAAGTCGTTTTTCTTCTTGGCCAACTTGGTCGCTCTCATCTGCTTAAAGTCGTGTGACTAATGTGTGCGTGTGTGTTGTGTGTGTGTGTGTCACAAGTTGAACGACTGAACGAGTCTTTAGCTTTGCATATTGTGAGTTCTGTTTTAAAGATTTGATCATAAATATTAATATTATTTTAACCTGATTAACCCCAAACACTTTGAATGCATGCAAACATATGATGTGTATCTCCCTCTCTCTCTCGCTTCCTTTCTCTTTCTCTCGCACACACAATTGAATAACTGCTTAATTGCAGTTGCACTTACATGAATAAGATAATTACGGGGGGGAGCTGAATGAATGCGAATGCAATTAAAATGACCAATAAAATTGAATTCAATTATTGCTTAATTTCACTGGCATGAAAATCGAACGATGTAAACGATGCGTAAATCAGCAAATATCACAGTGACTACTCCCCCGCCCCCACCCCCACGCTGTCGCGAAACAACGTCATTGACATTGCCAAAAGCAAAAGCTAACCCAGCGTCGGCTTCAGCCTCTCTGCCTCTGCCAGCGTCGGCGTCAACGTCAACGTCAACGTCAATGTGATTGCCATTTGAGTAAACGGCACAAAAGCGACGTGAATATTAATGAACATCGAAATGAAACTGGAAACGCCAATGAAAATGAAAATGATAAGCCGAGTATGAAACGCCACTCAGGCAGGTATTTCTCAGCAGCTTCCTCAACCTTTTCTCTCGCTAATCAACAGCAGCTATTTTCACGCTAAATCGGAGTAGTCACACACACACACACACAGAGAGACATAGCAAGAGTCACAGTTCACGGTTCACAGTTGAGCGCGCTTTGCCCCATTTGCTTTGACAACTATCAAAAATTCATTCGATTTCGCGCTAACGTTAACTGAAATCTTAAGCCGTTTTTTGTGTCACTCTTTCAAAGTGTTAAAGCATATTTAGAGTGACATGAGTATTTTTGGCTAAGCTAAAAGGTTCTAAAAATAGAGAAACTAGCGTAGTTTTCTCATTGAATATTCAATTTGAAAATAATATAAGATTAATATGAAATACTAATTTCTTTTTTAATTTTATAGCTTGTTTTTGCTGTGGAAAATATAATTTAATTTTTTTTTTTAATATTTACTTAAATTGTTTGCCATTATTTTTAGTTTTGTTATCTTTTAATTGACATTAAATAAACAAAATTAAATAATATAAAATAAATTAATTTAAATAATATTAAATATATTAAATTAAATAATATAATCAAATTAAATAAAAAACTCTAAATAATATTAATAAAATAATAAATAAATAAATAAAAATTTAATAAAATAATAATAAATAATTAAATAAATAAAATTAAATAAAAAACTCTAAATAATATTAATAAAATAAGAAATAAAATAATAAATAAATAAATAAAAATTAAATAAAATAATAATAACCACTTAAATTAATAAAATTAAATAAAAAACTCTAAATAATATTAATAAAATAATAAATAAATAAAAAAATTTAATAAAATAATAAATAATTAAATAAATAAAATTAAATAAAAAACTGTAAATAATATTAATAAAATAATAAATAAATAAATCAAAATTTAATAAAATAATAATAAATAAAATTAAACAATATTAAGAAAATTAAATAAATAAAATTAAACCGAATTAAAAATAAATAAATTAAATTAACAAAAATAAAAAATATTAAGTAAATAAAATTTTAGGAAAAGTGTTTAAACGATTTTAGCTGATTTAGAAAGCAAAGAAATATTCAAGCCAAGAAGTTACCATGGATTTCTATCTATAGATAGATATAACTGGATTTTAAATTTAGCTAGAAATTCGTGTACCTCACAGACCCTCGTCATAATTAATGCAACAACAATAGTAACCACAAGCAGAAGAGCAACTACAACTACAACAACAACCACAGACAAAGCCATTGCAGTTATTGCTTAACCAAGCCACACCATGGGCGTGCCTCACAGTGGCATTCAGTAGAAGAAGTAGAAGGGGGAAGGGGGTGGGGGGTGGCTGCCTTTCGGCTCACCTCGTTGCTTTACTCACCTTTGCACGTTTTTGTTTACGCCTTGTTTGCTTCACTGCTTTGCTGTTGATGTTGTTACTCATTGCCAGAGCAGCAGCAGCAGCAGCGTTTTATGCCCCGCCAACGTTGACCGGCGGATATCATCAACAACTATTGCAACAACAACAACAACAGCAGCAGCAGCAACAGCCAAGGGGAGCCGTAAACAAGAGCGCGACTCGGCGACTTTTTATTGTTATTGTTATCAGCAAATGATGCGACTGCGACGCCAACGGCAGCGTCAACGTCAGCGTCAGAGAATTTATTTTTATTAACAACTTGACAAACATACGAAAAATGCCAAAAGTGATGGTAGAGAGAGAGGGGAAAGGAAGAGAGAGAAAGGGAGAGGGAGGTAGGTAAATTGTAACTGGTATAGCTCATAATACTATAAACTAAATACAGTACGTACAGACTAAAAAGAAAAGGCTTTGTGTGAGTTACCCTGTAGAGCAAAAGAACATAATAAAGTGCTACCTGCTAACTAATACCCTATAGGGTAACTTTGATATTTTTTTTGTATTTTAAAATATTTTTATCACATCAGTTTGTCTTTTATCTCAGTAAGAGATTTCTTTAAAACAAAACTATCTGCTCCTAGTCGGGCTTAACTGATAACAAAGCAGACAAGTTGATGCGCTGCCAAGGCAACCAAGACAAATCTGAGAGATAAAAAATAAAGACTATTTCTGTGACGAGAAATATGAAAAATATTTTTCACAAATTATTTCTGCTAAAACTTCTGCGTAGCCGCATAGTTGTAATTTAAATTGTTTGATTTTACCCGAGTTAAAATGAATTCTTAAAAGACTTGCTATAAATCAAGCGAACAATCGATAATACCTCGATAACTTTAATACTAAGTTTGATTTGCACACAAGTTTTTTTTTTTTTTGTTTGCCAACAGAATACAAAACACAAAGAAGCCGGCAAGAAGTATCCACAATTTGCAGCTGCGCTGTGCGTGGGTGCAGCTGCAGGTGTACAAGGCGTGGGGGCGGAACAGAGGGGGAGTGGCAGCCACAAGTTTGCAATTCAATCAAAAACTTGCCATAATCGTGAAGAACATGATGAAAAAACGGAAACAAAGTGAGCAGCAAACAGAAAGTTTCTCAAGGTTTGCGATAGAGAATGGTTCGTTGGATTGGGTACGGGTCGGTACGGTTCGGTTCAGTAGGGTAGATAGGTCGCTGTTTGCTTGGCCTTTGAGCAGTGAACAAGAAAATGATTAAGTCAATATAAAAGGCAGTCATAAACGTTGGCAAAACGAGAGCCTATGTACAAGAAGAAGCCAAAAACTTTTTTGCACCCCCCCAAAAAAAAAGACTTTTGGCAATAGTAGCGCCACATCTACCCCTCCCCCCCTTGGTATACCTGTTCTGCTGACCCCACTGGGGGCTAAGGCTTTAGTTTTGGCTACAACACACACACACACACCAAACCTTATGCACTTCAAGTGCTGCGGCTATAGAATGTCGCCTAATTGAAAGCATAAGCAAACTTGGCCATAATATAATTAGTCGACATCGAACTCAAATATGTATGTCTGCATGTTATGCATGTGTGTGTGTGTGTGTGTAGTTAATTTATTAACCACAAATACGAGAAACGCTGGCAACCATCATAGCTGTGATAATGCTCGATGAATCCGTAGCAGCATACAAATCCTTGAAATTGCTTTTAGCAACAAAATATAGCAACAACATTTAATTGGAAATGCCTTAGCGAAGCTCTACCTCCCACCCCCTCCCCCTTCCGCTCTCTCACCTCCTCTTCCTCCCTTAGCCTGGCCACAAACAGTATTAGTTTGGTCGCTTCGAACTGTTGTTAAGTACTTGTGCCTCAGGTATGAAATACTCTGCTAGCTACAAGAAAATCAATTTGTTATCTTTACTCGCCCTGCACACACTCGCACACACACACACACACGCGCGCAGCGCACATAACAAAGCCAAGCACACACAAATTGAATTGGGATTAATTAATTATTCAAACTCGCAGCCAGAGCTTTTAAGCAAGAGAGACGCCACGCCACGCCATGCCATGCCACGTGCTCCCTCACGCTGAAAAGCTGAAAATGAAAATTCAAAATTGAATTTTACTTGGAAATTTGTCATAATTAATATAACTTTTTCCCTACAGTACTTGACTGCCATGGCGACAACAGCAACAGCAACAGCAACAACAACTCTAACAAGGGATGCTGCTCTGCTCTGGCAATGACAGCTTTCAGCAACTTTTTTTTTTAGCAGGAGCGAAGGCGGGGCTAGGGGGGGATAATCCAATACTTTTGGCATCACAAAAGTTAAACAGCCGCATGAAAGATCTATCAAAAGTCAATCTAAATGAAATACAAAAGTAAATAGCAAAGTAACAGATTCAATTGAAAAAGGGAAATTTCAAATGTTTCCAAGTTTGTTTCCTGGCAACCAAAGATGATGGCAGGCTAAGTTGCCTTCAATCCTTTAGCCATAGAGTACCTACTGAGCTGACTGTGTGTGCTGTGGATAGCTTGCTTTA
Source organism: Zaprionus ghesquierei (assembly GCA_018904095.1). NCBI lineage: Eukaryota > Metazoa > Arthropoda > Insecta > Diptera > Drosophilidae > Zaprionus > Zaprionus ghesquierei. Next base: position 3,552,891 of record JAEIGP010000394.1, read on the forward strand.
TCCCACACTCTCTATCTTCCTCCCACACTCTCTATCTTCCTCTCTCTCTCTCTCTCTATCTCCCTCTCTGTCAGGGCTCATTGAGCGCATAGCATAAATTTCATTTGATTTTATTTATTTTCCCCCCTTTTGAAAACTCAGCTTAATAATAATGCTTGGATCCATCAGTCAATTTGACTTTGCATAAATATTGACAGTGGAAAACTGGTTTCTATCCATGGCATATACATATACATATATTAATGTTTATATTTGATTTGAAGAAAATGTTGTAGGCTGCACCTACGCAAAGTGAGACGCAGTGCTGACAGCTTTTGTGAACAAAAAATAGCTGTTTTTAACGGGAAAAGAGCCAAATATAAAATAAGCGTAAATTAATTAGCGTACTTAATTAGTGAAAAAAAATAGGAGTAAGAATAGCTTAAATGATAAAGCGCTAAATTGCAGCTGTGAAAATTTCAAAATTATTAAAAAAAACTTGAAATTTTTTAAAAATTTTTATTAAATATTTGGAAAATTTAAAAAAAAAAGTGTTTTACAATTTTTAGTGAACATTTTGAAATTATTGAAAAAATACTCGTATTTGAAATTGCAATTTTTATAAAAAATTTTGAAATTATTTAAAAAAATTTAGAATTACAATTTTTATTGAAAAATTTGAAATTGAGAACTATTTTAAATTTTTATTTTTTTTTTGGAATTTTGTAAATTATTGAAAAAAGTTTTAAATTGTAATTTTTATTAAAAATTTGGATATTATTGAAAAAAATTTGGAATTGTAAATTTTATTAAAAATTTGGAAATTGTTGGAAAAATTTTTGAATTAAAATTTTTATTGAAAATTTCGAAATTATTGAAAAAATTTAAAAAAGTCAAAACAAAATGTAGAAGCAAAAGCTTAATTTTAAAAAATATTGAAAATTTTGATTTTCCAATTTCAACGGGAAAAAGCCAAATTCTCAACGCTGCCTGCGTAAATTTTCAATACAAATTCCAAAATATGCCCTATCCAAGGCAATTACCGCTTAACTTAACTTTCCCATGTGGGTTTTCGATAACGATTTTCTTTGGAAAAAATTGATTTGTTCACACAACCTTGAACCCGTATATCGCTGCGTGCATAAAAAGCGAGAGTTTCATTAAAAATAGAAGAAAAAAAACGTATGCAGGCCATGGTATATAAATGGAATATATCAAAATAGGGAAATGTGAACGCATTATTATCGTGTAGTCAAGGCAAGGTCAATTAATTTCAGATATCAATAGCGGGAACAAAAAAGTATAATCAATGGTGAGTGACCCTATTTATAGTGACACATACGTGTTTACATATGCAGTATATGTATTTAGTTTCTTCCAATTAAAATGAGAAATACGAAAGTTCTGAAGTTCTTTTTGTGTGTTGTGCCGCATTTCGCTTGGTCACTTTTTCAGTATCCGTATAATCAAATAGATAACAGCGCGAAAAAAAGCTGCCAACATTTCCATGTTCACATGTGTGTTAATGCTTGTGTGTATTGGTGTGTGTGTGTGTGTGTGTGTGTGTGTGTGTTGACGCTTTCGGCAACTGGTGGAAAATTCGACACTCGTCGCAAGGCAACGCGTAAATCGCTCATCGATGTCATCTACAATTTCAACAGTTGCCTAGCGCTTCATTTGCCCAAGGTGTGCAGGGAGAAGGCTGGGGGAAGGGGAGAGGCCAGGGGGGGTGCATGTTTTTGGGGGTAGTAGCGAGGTCAAAATAGTCGGCCAACGCGTCGCATATATAACATATATAGTGTAACAGAGCATTGTAGAACACCAAGACCGTACAGCGAACAAAAGGAACCGAAGGGATGGGGCAGGGGGCAAAGGGAGGGAGAAGGGAGGCAGAGAAGGGCACAAAAATTTCAACATTGTCGAGCGTTAAAAAGTGACGCAGTTTGTTGCTATCGTTGGCCCCATGTCTAACAGTTTTGTACTTAAACACACAACACATACATATGTATTATGCATGTCGTACAGTGTGCAATGCATAAGTGAAAAAGCGCAAAAATACATGGGAAAATGAAAACGAAATTAATTAAGTTGTGACGAGATCAGTGAGGAGTCAAAAAGATTTCGCAAGCATTATTTGAGTGTATAAAATATAGAGCTATGGTTTTGTTTAGTACCTAGGAATTATAGGGTATTTTAATAATTCATTTACCTCAGTAAGTTAACCTCGTTAACTAACTAGGCAAACAATAAAAATAGAGCTTGACAGTGGCAATAACAAAAAGACATAACGTTTCGCTTGGAAAATATATTAAAATACACAATTTGAATATATTAATATATAGTTTTATAAATATTTATTTTTTAATTTTGTTTTTTACTATTATTAATTTATTTTTATTATTATCATTTATTTCATTATTTTTTTTCATTATTATTATTTATCTTTGTTATTAGTTTTTTTTATTATTTTTATTTGATATTTCGTTTTATTTTTTTTTTTTATTATTTGTCTTAATTATTATTTATTATTTTTTTTAAATTGTTTTTTATAATTAATATTTTTAAACTTATTATTTATATTTATTATTTTTACTATTTATATTTATTATTATTATTATTTTAAAAATTATTATTATTATTTTTTTTTTTTTTTGTACTTAAAACATTTTATATATTTTTATTATTTCTCCTTTTTGGACTTCAAAAAAATGCTAAAAAATATTTATATTTAAAATATGACTGCAAAGAAAAGCAAACTTTCCCACACACACACACACACAGACATCTGGTGGGTGGAAGCGTTACACTGATCGAGTTACCACTGTAGTTGCCGTTTGTGTTGTTTGTTTGCTGCTGTCGTTTCGTTGCTTTAGTTGCTATTGTTGTTGTTGTTGTTGTTGAACGCTTTACTCGTAATTTGCGCGTGTTCTGCGCGTTTCGTTTTTTGTTGATTTTTTCAATTTTTTTTTTCTGGGCGCGTCGTCGTCATCGCAGCTACACACACACACACACAGACACACACAGGGTGGCTTCGTTCGGTGGACAAAGGCCACACACAACCTGTGGCATTCGCGTGGCAACAGCAACAACAACAACAACAGCCACAACAATCACGCCAGCTGGCCAAAAGCACAAAGCAACAGAAGCAAAAAAAATGCGCCGAAGGAAACGTTTGAAATTCAAAACGAATGCCTACTACAACAACCAAATTCCCTCTAATATTTTCTAATTAAAATGCTAAAAAATAGCGAGCGCATGGCAACGTACGGCACACACACACAGACACACGCACACAAACACGTGTGTCGCATGACGCACAGAAAGCGCAATGCATATAGTCGAAATATTTCGAAACGTCACCAACGCCTGCCAAGCTGCATGTTGCCAATTACCGATTACCGCTAACTCGAATCTCAATCTTATAATCAGACGGGCGCCGACACCATACACCCCCCACCCCTCCTCCCCTACATACACCCCCTTCCACTTGCATAGAAACCGCACAGCTAACACAGGCGATACGGTTGGGGTATCACATGGCGCCGCCGCCGACGCAGCGTAAGTAAACAAAAGGTAATTAAACAACAAGTGTAAGGTTAAACAAGAGAGAGTGAGTGAGAGTAAGAGAGAGAGAGAGAGAGTGAGAGCGCCATGAATGAAAGTATAGAAAATCAGAAGTTCGTTTTTTATTACCGTAAATGAAACGAAGTTTTCAACTAAACTAACTGAGCTACCCATTACAATTCTGTTTACATTAGGGTGTCGTTTATTTATGCCTAATGTAACATGATCATTGATAGACACCCCTTTATGTATTGTGCTCACAGCTGTTAGTGTTGTTATTATTTTAAGAAAACTGAACCCTAAACTTAAGTGAAAGATATGCGTAAACCTCATAAAGAAATTCTTAGATAAAGTCTACATCAACTAAACATATGCAGGGTATAACAAGAAAGAAAGGTTTTATACCACTGCAGTTACTCTACATATTAAATCGGTCGATAGGTTCTATGGCAGTTTGAAGATATATGTATCTGCCCGATTTTAAGAAAATTTGCATAGCACTTAATGGACATATGTAATAAGACGTATATCAGAAAAGTTTCATAGCGATATCTTGAAAAATGATTAAAGTCGGCCGATAGGTTCTATGGCAGCTATAGGATATATCGGTATAATTTCTATCAAATTTTGACAGCCTTTTAAGGGCAAACTTAGACATATATCGGAAAAGTTTCATAGCGATACCTTAAAAACTAACAAAATTTGACCGATAGGTTCTATACCAGCTATACGATATATCTGCCCGATCCGGCTCGTTCCGACTTATTTACAGCGTGCAGCAATGAGAAACATATATACCAAGTTTCATCAAGATAGCTCTAAAACTAAGGGACTAGTTTGGGTTACAACAGACAGACGGACATGGCTAGTTCGACTCCCTTATTGAGGCTGATTAGGAATATATATACTCCATAGATGTCTTCTAAGTTGCGTTGCAAACTTCTGGCCAAAAGTGATATACCATCTGCAATGGCATAAAAATAAAGGGCCTGGCAGTAAAAACCCATTTAGCTAATCAATATTTATATATGCATTCTTAAAATATTCATGCGAAATTTCATATATATTATAACAAATTGAAGGATACATTTGAAGGCTTTGCAAGTATTTATAGCTTGCTTACTTTGTAAATGAATGCATGAATATGCGGTTTCCAGCTGTGAGATACCCTACTACACCACGCACACACATACATACATACATATACTAAAATATGCAGACAATCATCCCCACAATATGGAAATAAGCTTATTGAAATATATATGAATATATATATATACGTCCGATTAATATGGGAACGCCAAACTATGCGTAAGCAAAAATTTCAGAGCCTTATCTGCTACGAAATTATGGTTTATTTTTTACTGTGCTAAAGAGTGGGTGGCTAGTCTAAAATTAAAAACGCACTTGTAGAAGTCCATATCAACATACCTACTATACTATATCTATATAGGGTGAGTGGGTAGAAATTTCATAGGATTTAAGACGATTTTCTCGTTAGAAATAATCGGTTATTTTTGCCTAACACCAAAAAAAATATTGGCAAAAACACAGTGCGTCGCAGTTGTTTGTTTGCACACACTCACACACAAGCATACACGCACACACTCACACACACACACATGACTCACTGGACAGCTGACAATGGAACAAAATTCTTTGAAACGCAGCCAAATTGGCGAAACGGTGCAAAGGGAGAGAGAGCGAGAGAGAGAGTGATAAAAGAGCATTGTGAAACGTATGTGTATGTATGTACATATGTGTGTATTTGTGCATGTTTATACAAGACTGCACATACGGTGAGCAGTGTAGCAACTAGTCGTTGTCAGTGACCTTTTTTTATACCCTTCGCAGGGAGGGGGATTAGTCATTTTGCACAGCTGTTTGCAACGCACAACAAAGATGCGTATTAAAGTATATATACGTATATATTCTTGATCAATAGGGAAGTCGAATTAGCTATGTTCGTATATCCCTCGGTTTAAAAGATATCAAGCTTCTAATTGCTGCTCACTGTAATGGCTCAGAACACGCAGCATTGCATTTTTTTTTTAATTTTTAAGAATTTATAACCAAAATTACCAGATATCAATTGTTAAGGATTCTTTATTAAATTCACATTAAAAAAAATAAATTCTTTAAATTGCAAGAGTATAAAACCTTCGTCATGGCAAAGCTGTAATCATTCTATGTGGATTTTTATTTCCCTCCAGTCACAGCACTAAGCTCCTCCACGCGCAGATTGCTTGGAATATCGTATCGTATTTTTTTTTTTTCATTTTATTCTTTATCGAGTTCGCAATTATGATTTTTTTTTCGTATTTCCCAATGTCCCCATAGTCCTTTCATCATGCACCACGTTGCTTGCAATTGCATCAATAACTGAATGAAAATATATATGTTTATGTACGTATATTTGTGAGTGAAGCATAACGTGAATAACGTAAATTGCTCTGGACTGTCGGGTGCAAATTGGTAGTCCCATTATAATCCACGAAATTGAGCACAAAGTAAATAACGAATAATAAATGGCGAATGCCGGCAGAGCTCAGCGCAAGCCCCTCCCGCCGCCCCTTCGCAACACTAGTCACGCCTTCTCTCTCTCTCGCTCTGCCGACACCTGCAACAACAGTCGACAATTTTGCAGAAATATTTACGATAAATGCAAAAAAGAGAGAGATTAAAGCAGCATGTTTATAAACAGCTAAGCTATCGAGAATGATTATCGATAGACAACTGAATGCTGAACTAGTTCTTAGAAATTCCAAAAGGTAATCGATCGAGATTTGATAGAGCAATTTCAAATTTGAAATTTTGAATTAGATAAGCAAATGTGATAAGTATCGAAGTTTTCGATATCGATACATGTACAAATATCACCTACACACTGTTCGTCAAACCTTTTCTCTCACTGCAAGATAAGTGCAGAGAGAGAGACCCACATAAAACATAAACATTGTTTTTTTTGTTTTTGAGTTACTTACGGATAGAAGAAGAAGAGAAATGTTGTCACTAGCAGCACAATCCATGCGAAAGTCGCCGGAATGTAACGGGTTTTCACATCACATTTGGGCATTGTGTATTTGTTGCTGTTGCTGTTTCTGTTGTTGTTTTTATTGTTTCCGCTGCGACGTCAGTTAGCGACAGCGTCTCTGTCTCTGTCTCCGTTTTGGGGCTTTTTGATGATAATGACTGGCGATGCAATAGTCGATATATGACGATGACAACGACGTCGACGATGATGATGACGTAGCGATGCCGGATCGTATGCAACTGCAAGTGCGACAGAGATAGAGTGTAACGTAAGAGACGCCCAGACGACGCGTGAAATGTTTGTTGTTGTTATTGTTGCTGCTGCCGTTGTTACGCGTTGAGTTGTCGCCAGTTTAAGTGCTTAGTTATAGTAGATTTACCAGCCTCAGCTTTGGTAATTTGCGAATGCTTTGCTGTTGTTGTAGTAGTTGTTGTTGCTGCAAATTAGACGACGGTATAGCAAGACATCGTCACACACCCACAAACAGACGCAGCAGACACTGACTACACACTCACACACGCACACATGCACACGCACCCATACACCCACAGAGACAAGCAGCGTGGCGGGGTAGGCGGCAATACGATTTTAGCTTTATCCAAATGAAAACTATTTTAATTGTTTGCTCTTGGCGCTTGCTAGCATTTTGTTGTTGTTGCTGCTGCCGTCGCCGCTGTCGCTGTCGCCGTCGCTGCTGTAGTTATAGTTGTAGTTGCTGCTGCTGCTGTTGTTGTTGTTGCCGTCTTTCCTTACAGTCGGTGTGTGTGCTCGTAATTTCGTACGCTGCTAGTACTCCTGTTTTTCTTGTCTTTTTTGCCTGTCGCCCTTTTCTTTCGCTCGTTATTCTTGCTTGTTCCCACCTTGCGCTCTTACGATTCGTTTGCGTTTTTTCCTATGTACATTCGAGTTGCTGCCGCTGCCTTTGCCTCTGCCGCTGCTGCTTCTTATTCTTATTCTGGCTTTTAATGCTTTTTTTTTTTGTACACACACGCACGCACGTTGTTGCTGCTGCTGCAGCAACTTTTTGCGATATTCCTCGAACCCGTCGTTCTCCTCGTTCTCGTCTCGTCTCGTCCCGTCTCTCTCTCCGCACTCTCCTCTCGCACACACGCTCCTCACCTAACACACACAAGCGGCAGCGCGATGGCGTTGCCTGCAATATCGTGCGCTCAACTTTCAATCGAAAGTCAATGCCAAATGCACATACATCACTTTTAAGCCGAACACTAGATATTTACACTTCATTCCAATTATGCACTTTAAGGTTGATATATGTATATATTTACGAAAAAATAAATAAAAAAAATAACTACAACACCGCGCTGCGCATAATTTCCTCGCCCGTCGTCTGTCGAAAAAAAATTGTGTCTGTTATTGCAATGTAAAGGCTGGAGACAACTAACAGATTGATAACACGATGAATCGCCGCTGTTATGCCTATCGATACTGGCGACTTTTTACAGCACTGTTCAATAATTCGTGATCGACATCGATAAGAAGTTAAAATACTAAAATAAATATAAATTACATTGGAATTTAATTATAAACATTACTATTGGCATGTAATTCTAATTTTTTGTATATATGTTAGGTAAACATTGCAAAAATTGAAAACATTACATTTGTATCGTCTTGGTACTCACCTAAAAGCTGATTGATATATCACACAAAATTTAATATCGCTTATCACCAAACAATTATTTGAAAAGAAACAGCTTGAAATACGTTAATATTTTCTGTGAAGCAACAGCTAGTAATTTTTAATTTTATGAAATGCATATGCAAACTTAATGTTGTGTTAAATATTATTTGTATGCAGAATGAAATCATTTACGATTAACGTGCAACAACTATCGATTCACTAGCTGAACACAATATTTAAATGACAATTAAAGATGCAGTGTAAAATAAAAAACAATTTAAATTTAATAATGTTACGTAATTTTACAACATGACATAATTTTAAGAGCAGTAAAATTTGTTTAATTTGTTCAATATATCGATATATCGATGTATTGCCATGCAGTATACGATATCGGCATTTTTGTTATTACTGCTGCCTTTTACAACACTTAACAACAAATGTATTTTCGCTTCTCGCCTTGCTTTAGATTGGCAAAAAAGAAACACTTAATCAAACACTAGTAAAATAGTCCCGCCCCTCAAGCTGGGCGATTGAAAAGCAATATATCCGTGATTTACACATAGACCTAGACGCCGTGCAGCTCTCGCAGCTGGACCGGATTGCCGACACAGTTCTTCTAGTGCCGTCGCCGCCGCCGCCTTGCAGACGCCATTGCCATCAGACTCTCTTCCACCTAGTTATTATTATATATACACACCATGTCACGCAGTGTGCGCGCCGAGACACGCAGCCGGGCTAAGGATGACATCAAGCGGGTCATGCAGGCCGTGGACAAGGTGCGTCACTGGGAAAAGAAATGGGTGACCATCAGTGATACGACGATGAAGATCTACAAATGGGTGCCCATCTCGTCGAACAGCGAAAAGAAGGCAAAACTGCAGTTAAACAACAAAATCAGCGACAAGGAGAACTCGCAGAAGGGTACACCAACGCCGCCGCAAATTACGCCCAGCTATGCCGGTCTGACGGCCGAGGATTCCAATACCTGTGAGTGCAGACACCAGACACCCGCTAATCGCATTATAATATTCCTCCTCTTGCTGCGGTTTCCATAGGTTTCTCCGTGGTCAGCGACAGCCAGGGTGCCGACTTTGTGTCCAGCATGCCTTTCTCGGAGGACTCCAATTCGCAGGGCAGTGAGGGGCCGGTGAAGCGTTTGAAAACAAGTGATTAGCTAGACATGCACATCCAGCCATACCAGATTTAATAACTGGCCAACACACACACACACACACGCGCACACAGATTGTGTGAGTGTGTGTGTGTGTGTGTGTGTGTGTGTGCGTGTGCGTGTGCGTGTATGTAAGTTTAATTTAATGTCGTGTTTTTTTCATAGATTTAAGCGAATTACGATTATGACGAGTACGAAGATAATCATCTGCCTCACCAAGACTTAAGCAATTCTCCTAACGTCTAACCATAAGTAAAAATACAACACACACAGACACACACACGTATTCGTAGCTCTGAATGTAAACACACACAGACAGACACACACACACACAGTCTATATATTTATAAATACGTATGTACGCAATTATGATGCTATGCTAAGCACAAAACTAAGCTTAAGACAGACTTTTGTAAAGCTGTAGAAACAACGGCGCCGGCAGATTGGCCGCGTTGCCCGAATTACCGTCTAGGTTGTAGCATTTAGCACAAATACTATATACATACATACCTACACACCGATTTGTATGTATGTATATTTATATAAATATTTTCAATTAATTTATTTGCACAAGCCGCAAACCTCTTCTGACCATGTACGAGAACAATGTAAACAATAAACAAAAAAAGTTGTGTACCAGTTTTAAAAAAAAAAAAATCAACGACGCTTCAATAATGGGTGGACACAATTTTTTGTTTTTTTTTGTATTTTTTTTTATTACATTTTTCTTTTATTATTTTTTATTTCATATTTTTTCTTTAGTTTTTCGTTTTGTATAATAAAAAAAATTAATTTCTTTCAACAAATAGTTTTTTTTTTTTTCATTTCACTTGACATTAAATATACATACATTATAACTCTCTTCGCGTATTTTCACATCGTATTCAATATATATATATATAGATATATTCTTTTTATAGAGCGAGAGAGATGCAAGGCCAGCCAGAGGTTGATGTCAACTCGGTTGGAATACAAAAAAACACACGCAGAGAAATTTATCTGCTTAGTTATAGTTTATCATCTTTCACTAAAATTTATGCTAAAAACACGCTTAACTGAAAGGAAGCACAGATTTCGCACAAGTTACAAAACGGAAGGGAGGAAGGGGTCATGGGGGGGGGGGCAATCAAAATATTTAAAAATTAACATAGTATAGTAATATGGTAGGGTATACATATATGTATATATATAAAAACGTTACATGTTACATTACACACACATTGACAAAGCTTCGCTTCGCATTGAAAGGAGACAAAAAAAAGATAGCAAATGAAAATATGGAAATATATAGAATTTTTGTTTTTTGGAGATATGTATGGGGTATATATATATCTTGGAAAGTTTTCGGTTTCTGTTTCTGTTTACACAGAGAAATGCAAAATGTAGCACAGACAAAAATTACAAAAAAAAAAAATTATTATAAAATTTCCTTTTTTTTCTGAAGTAAAATAAATATTAAATTAATTATGCATTAATCTACAGAACATTTGTTTTTTTTTTTTGTTAGCACAAAAGTGTTGAAATCTTTTATGTTCTTATTTTTTTTTACGTTTTCTATAGCTTTTTGTTTGTTTTTAATTTTTTTTGCGATTTTCTGTATCTTTTTTTTTTTTTTTTAGAAAAATATAGAAAATTTGCTTGAAGAGTTTTGGAAATTTTCTCAGCGGTTTGTTTAGCTGTTTTTTTTTTGTGGTTTAGCTTGAACTTTGTTTTCTAGCTTTAAAAAATTTCGCGCTTCTTTTTTTTTTTGTTTAAACAAATACGAATATGAATGCGAGCACAAATACACATACAGACACATACATATTTCGTATATTCGCGTTGTATACATATACATATACATACATACACAGATACATACATACATATATAGTTAATATTGTCATTTAGCGTTCAGAAAAATATACTCTAGCCTTTTTACAAACATATTTTTTTTTAGCTTTCGGTTTTTTTTTTTTTTTTTGCAGCTTTCATAAAAAAAATTCATTTTGGCTTTGCAAAGTTTTAGCTTGTTTTGCTGTTTGTGTGTGTGTGTGTGTGTGTGTGTGTGTGTGTGTGCGGGCGCTTTAACTTAGAGATTCGCTGGCTTTTCGCGTGGCGCTTCAGCTTAGAACCGAGGTGGCGCCACCTAGCTTAGTGTACAAAACATACATACATACATATATAGTATATGATAGTACATGGTATATGGTTTAGTGTATACATATAGAGGTTTATATAATATATATATATATAGATTTTGTTTTTTATAATAGTAATTGCAACAGTTTTTCTTCTTCGTTTTAGTTTTTCTTGTTGTTGTTCTTGTAGTTCAACGGGACGTTAAGAGTCGCCCGCATTTGTCTCCAAGGATATGTCTGCGTAAAGTTTGTGGGTAACTGCGGGGGGCGAAGGGGGGGTGTGTGTGTGTGTATGGGGGAAAGGTGGTCTCTGGAGGGAAGCGTTGAGCGCAGGGGAAGCTGCAGGGGGGGCAAGCAGCAAATGTGTCTAGCAAATGTATCTAGCAGATACAATTGTATCTATAAGTTAGCTAAGCATCTAAGCTACTTGTGCCTGCTAGTACGGAATGTATCTGTATCTTTTCGAAATGTATCTGCCTGCCCCCACTTAGACCTTAGTGGTTAGCTTGTTGGCGCTGCTGCTGCTGCTGCTGCTGCCGTCGCTGCTGCCTGCTGCATGCCACAACCTGTGATGTTTGTTGTGTCCCTGTTGCTGCTGCTGCTGCTGTTGTTGTTGTTGGTGTTGTGTCCTGTGTTGTATAAGTCTGTGCTATGTGTGCAGCGGATAACTGTTTGGCCTTGCTGGCGCCCGCTGCTGGCGCCGACAGCTGAGCGGCAATGCAACCGCCGCCTGATAAGCTTGATATCAGCACTCCGACTTATCCTCCTCGACCAGAAACTGCGTATCCTTGCCAGTATCCGCCGAGGGGTCCAACTCTCGTGTGCGCAGCTGCAGCTGCGGCGATGATTTGTGCGTAATGCTGCTGGGCGCAATGATGGCGGAGGCGGGTTCAGTGAAGGAGCCGGAGTGGCCCATGGCCTTCGACGACTTGGACGGTTCCTGTGGCACATCGTAGATGCCTGGCGAGAGAGAGAGAGAGAGAGAGAGAGGGGAAATCCGGGTTAATACCAACCTAATACCAAGTTAAATCCATCGACTTACCTGAGCCGTTGCTCATGCCCGGATCGCTGGTGGTGCCCGACTGTACCGCATCGTACATGGGATTGGCAAAGTCGCGCGCCTTATTCGCGTTCACTGTCTGCAGGTTGTAGCCCTCAATGGGCGCCATGTCGCTGCCGCCAGGTGCAGAGCCGCCTGGGAAGCCGCTCTCGCTGAACTCCACATTCGAGCCATGCCGGAAGGTGACGCTCTGCGATGATGTCATGGCAGGCATGCGCGCCAGTTTGCCACTGCAAGGAAAGAAGAGAGCAAAGAGAGTTTAGTCTGGGATTCCCAAGATCCGAGCGAGTTTGGTACTTACAATGGACGCTTGCGTATGACATACCAGGCGCCGACGGCGGCCATCATGACCAGCAATATGACCATAATGGGCACCACAACGGCGGTCAAATTGGCGCCGCCATGTCCGAAGGCGCCGGTGGTGCTGCGCTCGCAGTGATCGCCCTTGAAGTCGGGCAGGCATTCGCAGTAGAGTTCGCCGCGATCGTCCTCCTTGCAGAGTCCCCCGTTCTGGCAGGGACAGATACGTGGCGCCGGACGTGGACGTTCGGCAGCAGCGTCACAGATCACCTCAGCGGTGCTGCGATGCGAGGGCAGGGGTCCACTGGTGTCGGGACATGCACAACGATGTCCACCGGGCACTAGGAGGCACAGATGGGAGCAACTGGACTCGTAGCAGGGATTACGCAATGATGTATTGTAGCGTTTCTCATGGTAGACCTTTAGACCCGATGGGTTGACCAGATTGCGATGCACCACCACCTGTACGCCACGTCCGAACTTATCCTGACGCAGTAGTTCGCCTGTGTCACGTGTTACCCAATACATATTGGACTCGAAGAGATCCAAGGCGACAGGATGTTGCAACTGATCTCCCTTGACAATGGCCTTGCGACGTGAACCGTCGGCACGCATCGACTCGATGGTGTTTAGCTTGGTGTCCACCCAATAGATAATGTGATCCTGTGAGTAATCAATGGTTAGGCCAGCCGGATGACGTATCTGTTCGGTGATCAACGGGCGACGCTTGGAACCATCCATCCAGGAGACTTCGATCTTGGGCGCCGAACCAGCATCTGCCCAATAGATGCGTCCCAGCTGCGGATTGACGGCAATCGATGTGGGCACCTCCAGGCCGGCATTGACTATGGAGCGACGATAGCGTCCATCTGTCTTGGCCACCATGACGCGACCCCTAGGCTTGGAACCGGTGCGATCTACCTCGGTCCAATACAGATTCGAGGCAAGCCAATCCACGGCAACAGCTGTTGGCTTCGAGCCACCCTTCATATTCAAATCCTGTGCGAATCCTATCTTTGCCTGTCCATCCAACGCATTAACCATGTAGGAACGCTTGATAGTCTTGTCATAGCTATCGGCCCAGAACACAATCTGTTGCTGTGCATCATAGTCCAAGGCCTCGATACGCTTCTCGGCGGCAATCACATCGAATTCCTCCTTCTTTTGCAGATCCAACGCGCGTATCTCCGGTCCATTGGCAAAGACCAGCACCACATCCTCCTTCTCCGCCTTACACACGCCACTTGCTCCATCCGACAGATGGAAACCCTCTCGGCAACTGCACGAATAGGTGCCGTTCATATTGTGACATTGATGCGAACACGTATGTTGCCTGGTCGCACATTCATCCACATCCGCGCACTTCTTCTTGTTGTCCGGCGCAATGATATAACCAGGATAGCAGGTGCAGATGTAACCTCCATCGGTCAAGTTGTGACAATGATGCTGGCAACCGCCACGATTCTGTTCCGAACAGCTACTAGTATGATGGCAGCCCAACTCATCGCTAGCATCGCCACAATCGTCGGAGAAGTCACAAACCTGCGCCCTCTCGATGCACTGTTTGTTCGCGCACTGATACTGTGTGTAGAGGTCGCAGGGTTTCTGCTTGCTGGCGCACAGGGTCATGTTGTTCTCGTCGCTGCCATCGCCGCAATTGTCGATACCATCGCAGATCTGATAGCGTGCCACGCAGCGATGATTGGCGCACTGGAAGCGACGCAGTGTGTCGCAATTGAAATCGCTGCATACCTTGGGATCCTCATCGCTGCCATCGCCGCAATCGTCCGTGCCGTCGCACAGATCCGAGAGGGAAACACACAAATTGTTGGTGCACTGGAATCGCGATTCGGGACAGAAACGTCCGCCGGGGAAACGTGGCGGGCAGCCAACCTCATCGGACATGTCGCGACAATCGCGATCGCCATCGCAGCGGAAGTAGCTGGCAATGCAGTGACCCGAGGCGCACTGGAACGTTCCATTCTTGCACTGATAACCCTCGCAGTTCAGCTCATCCGAGTTGTCACCACAGTCGTCCTCGTGATCGCACTGCCAGCGCGACGAGATGCACTTGCCATTGCCGCAGCGGAATTCCGATTCAGAGCACTCGCGATAGCGTCCCTTGCAGATCGCATCGTTCTCATCGCTAGCATCGCCGCAGTCGTCCGCAAAGTCGCACATCCATTGCCTGCGAAGAGGGAGAGGTGAGGGGGATTAAAAACCGTTATCCATTTCGATAACAAGCAATCGATACTTACTTGGGTATGCAACGATTGTTGCCGCACTTGAAGTCCGTCTCCGATGCGCACTTGGGACAATTCTCGGGCAATTCGTCGCTGTTGTCGCGACAATCGTCCTTGCCATCGCAGAACAACCACTTGGGTATGCAGCGGTAGTTGGACTGGCCCGGACAACGCTGCCAGCCATTGGTACAGTTGCGCTGACGGCACATGTACGCCGGCTCGTCTGAGTCATCGCCGCAATCGTTATCGAAGTCGCACATCCACAGCTGCTGTATGCAGCGTCCGTTCTTGCAGGCAAACTCCGTGTCCGGATCGCAGCTACGTTTGTCTGGATGGTGCACGAGAAGTGTTTTATGAGAAGAGCTATTAAGACTTTATATAACTAAGGTTTAAGCTATATGAGTGTTAGGAAACTGCGGCTTCACAAGTAGCGAGTTTGGTGGGATTAACCTATGGAACTCATGAAAGAAATCTCCTTTCGGGTGAGCTTGCTTAAGGTAACTAGACTCAGCGATCTCAACAGCTTATGCACAATGACTGAGCAGCTTACTTTACTAATGGATCAAGTGATGGATCTTGTATGGGCAGAGATCTCAACGATCTACCACGATCAGAACTATTACCAATAGCAGTGTAAGTAGATCATAGAGTTAAGCGGCCAAATATATAAGAAAGAAGGTCCTATCAGAGATCCTAACAAGCTGATCTGATCAGATATTTAGAAAGACCTAGCTTACGAAATTGACTACCCAATTCCATTTCAAACATAGCTAAGATTTTGAAAACACTTACGACACACAAGAGGATCCTCATCGCTGCCATCTTTGCAGTCGGCATCGCCGTCACAGCGCCAGCTGTCGAGTATGCAGCGACCGCTGGACTTGCACTTGAAGTCCGAGAGGGGGCAGGGCAGATCACAGTTCTGTTCGTCGCTGCCGTCGCCGCAGTCGTCGACACCGTCACAGATGGTAGCCGATGGGGTGCAGTTGGTGTTCTTGCACTGGAAGGTGCCGGCACGGCAGTGTCGTGGCGCACAGGTCGCTGGCTCATCGGAACCATCCTTGCAGTCCTTTTCGCCATCACATTTCCAGAACCAGGGTATGCATTTCTCATCGCTGCCGCCGCACAAATGTTGACCCGTCGTGCAGTTGGCTATACAAGTCTTCGAGTCGCGTGCCAAATAGAATTGATTGGGGCAGGCGCATTTGTAGATGGGAGCACCCTCCTCGATATAGCCTTCGATATTGAGATAAGTCGACTCCGGAGGCGGTGCAATGAGACAAAGATGCGAGCAGCCTCCGTTGTTTTCGCCACACGGATTGGTGTAGGGCAACTGGCGTAGCGGATGATTGATGTGCAGATCGTAGGGTCGATGTGTAGTATTGCGCAATACCGTATAGTTGGCTCCATGGAACTTATTGGCACGTACTATGGCCTTGAGATTCCAATCGCTCCAGTAGACATAATCGTCGAACAGGCTAAGTGCAAAGACATGCGGCACCTTCGCGCCGGAGAGCACAATGTGTCGATGACGACCCTCCAGATCGGCATAGGCAATGTAATCCAAATGAGCATCGGCCCAGTAGATGCGATCGGTGAAGTAATCAATCGACAGAGCATTGGGCCAAGCGATGTCATCGTTCCAGTTGAGAATGCGAGTGAAGTTCGATCCATCCATACCCATCTTAGCGATGTAGGCCTGCAGATGCCACGATGTGAAGTACAGATATCCAATACCAGGATGCACCACAATGGCACGAGGATCGACCACACCACTGCGTAGTGTGCGACGCATGGTACCGTTTAGTTCGGAGACATCAAGATTCTTTGAGTGCCTATCCAACCAGTAGAGCTTGCGACCAACCCAATCAATGGCAATGCCCTCCAGGCCATGTGAATCGTGTCTGATAACAGCCTCACGCTCTGCCGGCGTCGAATCTCCGGGATCCGTGTACTTGGAACGGAATATTGTCTTTGCTGTGACATCACAGAAATACATATACTGCTCCTTGATGTCGAAGTCAAGTGCCACCACATTCATGAGGTCCTGGTGCATCAGATTGTATTGATGTCCATCGACAGACATGTTGCGCACGTAATATTTGTTGGTGAAGATCAGCCAGGGTGGAATGTTGTCCTTGCGCTTGCACGTGTGCTCATCGTTCTGGCGCTCGTAGTAGGTCTCGTCGCACTTGCAGTAGAAACTGCCTGGCGTATTGGAACAGTGCTGCGAACAGGCACCCGGTTGTTCCAGGCATTCATCCACATCGACACAGGCTTTGCCGTCAGCAAGAAGTCTGTGAGAGAAAGAAGGGAGAAAGAGAACCGAAGAATGAAAACACTTGCTAATGCCTGATCCCTTCATGGTACCTACTTGTAACCCTCATTGCAGTCGCAGTAGTAACCCGTCAGCGTGTCCACACACTTGTGTCCACATTGATTGATCTCCACCTTGGCGCACTCGTCCACATTGCAGTGGGCCGGCTCATCCGACTCATCTGTGCAGTCGGGCATCTTGTTGCAGACCAGACTATAATCGATGCATTGCCCATTGGTGCAGGCGAACTGTCCCTGTGCACATGTTGCGTTCTCCTTCTTGCAGTCAACCTCGTCCGAATGATCTCCGCAATCGTCTTCGCCATCGCAACGATATTGATTGCGTATGCACTTGAAGTTCTGGCATGTGAACTCGAGCGGGGAGCATGTCTTGTATTTCGAGTTACAGAACTTGCCCTCGTCGGTACCGTCGCCGCAGTCGTTATCGTGATCACAAATCCAGCCCTGAGAATATCCAACGAATATGCTTAAGTTGAAGTCTCACCTTCTTTGGTCTACTCAACTTACCTTATTGATGCAGCGTCCATTGCCGCAAGTAAACATATCCTCACCGCAAGGCTGCTGTGTTGCACAATTATGCAACGTTGTGTTCTCATCGGCACCATCAACGCAGTCTGGATCACCGTCGCAGATCCATTTCTTGGGTATGCATTGGGCACGCTGCCATGACTTGTTCTCTACGCACGTGAACTCGGTTTCCTCGTCGCACTTGCGATCATCTGCAAAGAGTGGAAGATTAGAGGGTGGGTCTCAGAAAGCTGTAGGGGAGGGTGCAGAGAGGGAGACAGAATAAAATTCTGACTGGGTGTGGGGAGGTCTAAGGGGTATCCAATAACTCAGTTGGAGGGAGAAGTCGCAGCTGGAGGTTGAAGCGATTTACAGTGAGGTTTAGATGGGTTGTATTTGGAAGGTGTAAGAAATTAAGAGAGCTAAGGTGTAGCTAACCAAAGAAGGTTCAAAGGCAGAGTTGGAAGGTTGAAAGGGGAATATTGGTGCATGTGCACTAGGGCACTAGGGTAACCCTAGATGAAGACGAATCAAGAGGAGCAGTGGAAAATGCTACTCTCGCTTAAAGAGGATAAACCTAAAGAGCGATCCATGGTAGGGTAGGGCTGTCTTTGCCGAAGCTTGCAAAGACTAGTAAACAAAGATTACTTACTGCACTGATGCCGGTTGTCCTCGTCACTGTTGTCCAAGCAATCGTTGTCGCCATCGCAGATGTAAATTCGCGGAATACAGTTGCCATTGTCACAGGTGAAGAGATCTCCGAAGCAGGTGCGTCCCTCGGATTTGCAGTAATCTGGCGGCTCGTCGGCTCCATCGCCGCAATCGTCATCACCATCGCAGTACCAGGTGGCCGGAATGCAGCGATGATTGGGACAGCGGAAGCTGTTGGTGGGACAAGTGCGCTGACCACAGTGTAGTGGATCTTCGTCTGAGTTGTCGCCACAGTCATTGTCGCCATCGCACAACCAATAGGGTTCCACACAAATATTTGTCTTCTCGCACTTCAGATGGTTAGCCGGGCACGTGGTATTCATGGGGCAACGTTCGTGTGTCTCATCCGATGTTGCATTATCCTTGCAATCGTTTACGCCATTGCACACCTGAGCCTGTGGTATGCAACGTCCGTTGGCACAAGTGAACTCACCGTCCACACAGGGTGGATAACTGCAGCCCAGCTCATCGGAACCATCCTTGCAATCGTTCTCATGATCACATTTCCACGACTTGAAGATGCAGCGTCCGTTGTTGCAGCGGAACTCGTTGGGTGAGCACGAGTGATAGGCACAGTAGTTTTGATCCTCATCGGAATTGTCGCCGCAATCGTCGTCTCCGTCGCACGACCACATGCGCGATATGCACTTACCGTTCTGGCAATAGAACTTACTGGCCTCGCACGTGTTGTTCCTTGGCGCGCACATGCGACCCTCGTTCACAACCTTCGAGTTGTCATCGCATTTGCATTCCGCTTTGCCATTGGGAGCCGGATGACAGCTGTGCGCACAGCCACCGTTGTTGATGCGACATGGATTCACACTGCACTTCTGACGATCGGCACTATAGATGCGTATGTCACGTGGCGAATCCTCCAGACGTTTGACCATCTCTACCATATTCGCACCCGTGTGCTTCTCGGCACGATAGACGCCACGTAGCTGCAGATCTGTCCAGTAAATGTAGTTGCGGAACACGGTTATCGCGAAGGGGTAAATGGTCGCAGCCACCAGCAGCTCGCGATTGGTTCCATCGAGATCGGCACGTTCGATCTTCTCACGCACCGCATCGGTCCAATACAGTTTACGCTCATCGTAATCGATGGCTAATCCACTTGGCTGTGACAGATCCTTCTCAACAATTGCCCGCTTCAGTGATCCAGCCATGGTGGTGCGGAAGATCTTACCCGATGTACCGAAACGTCCCCAGTCTGTGAAGAACAAGGTTCCATTGCAGGGATCTAGGACAATGGCACGTGGTCTCTCTACGCGAGCGATCATCACCAGCTCAGTGCCAATTATATTCATGGCATATATCGAGTTATTCGAACTGTCTGTCCAGTATATCTTGTTCGCTGTCCAATCATAGGCAATACCCTCCGGGTTGATGCCCTTGCTAAGCACCACATTGATGTCTGAGTGACTTGGTTTATTGGCCGCGGTATAGGCGATCTTTGCCCACGGACGTATCTGGGTGTAGAGCATGCGATTGTCGGCGAAATCAAAGTCCAAGCCGACGACATTGGTAAGGTTCGTTAGCGGTGTAAAGGGTACTTCGGTTGAATGGGGATCCAGATTAACTGCACGGATCTCAGTGCGTGTTGCAAAGACCAAATACTCATTGACCGTTTCACATTTGCGCTCATCTGATCCCAGTTTACCTGTTGCACAATCGCAGCGATAGTTCCTGCCCGACGGCAGCGTTGAATCTGGTGGGAAACTGAAGCATAGCTGATCGCATCCACCGTTACCCAGCTGAGCGCATGGATTACTCTCGTCCGCCTGTTGATTGTTGATATCGAAAATTGCAATGTCGCGTAGCTTCTCAAGGTTTGTGCGCACACGTATCGCTTCGGTCTCATTGCTGTTGCTGTTGTACAGCTTGGAGGCCTTGAAGACAGTCATCAGATTGCGATCGACCCAGTAGACATCGTTGAGATGTATGGCAATGCCCATGGGACTTGGTAGATTGCGACGAATTATCTTGCGATTTACTCCATTGTAGGAAATCATCTGTATGGTATCCAGCTTAGAGTCTACCCAGTACACATCATGGGTTTGCATATCGATGGTTAGATCACGTGGCAATGAAATGCCCGACGTGACAAGCGGTTGCCACTTCGTGCCGTCAAGCAGTGCCTTACCAATACGCGGATGTTGTCCGTAGTCGATCCAGTAAAGCAAACGTTTGATGGGATTCACTGCCAACTCACGTGGTGCATCATTCGTTGTCTTGACAAGCACTTTGCGGTTGCTTCCATCCAACCAGCAAACCTCCACGTAATTCTCATGTGGATAGACATTGGTAAAGTACATGTTACCCGCCACCCAATCGATGGTCAGACCACGTATGCCATTGCCTCCGATGCCCACCTTGACCACATGCTGCAGTTCGGTGCCATTGGGACGCGATCTGAAGATGCCGTTCCAGTAGCCACGATTATGCTCGGCCCAGTAGATCCATTGATCGCGGAACATTACATCCACATGGAGTATATGATGTCCAGGTCCACTCACAGGTACCATAGCCTCGGAGCTATCACTCAAACTGTAGCCACGAATCATGTCTAACTGCGAGACAACAGCAAATGTTTTGTAGGCCACACAGTTCACTTCGTTCTCCTTGCGATAGCCAATGCCGCAGGCGCATGTACGGGAAGCAGCTGGACCGGGTATGCAGAGCTGTTTGCAGCCACCCTTGCCGGTCTGGCAAGGATGTTGCATTAGTGGACGTTTCTTGTAGATCATCATGCTGCGTAGGTCCGGTTCGTTGTCAACAATCGTCTTGGGGTTGTCGCCACGGGGTAGATCGACGCGAACGATCTTCTCGTACATGGGATCCAGATAGTAAAGACGATGATCGAGTACACCCAGACTGCGTGGACGGGAAATTGCCTGTTCCTTGTTAAGAATGACGGTGTAGTCATCGCCATTGTAGTCCATGGCACAAATTGAAGCCGATGAGCTGGTACTGAAGTAAATCATTTTCTTTTCCGTATCCAATGCAATGCTCTCTGGGTTGCGAAGATCCTTCCGCAATACACGCGAATCCTGTCCATTCATATCGACGCGACCGATCTTCACTGGCACCTCAAGCACGCCCTCATCGATCCAGAATAGTTTACCCTCGCTGGGATCGAGCACCAGCTGCTTTGGTTTCGACACAGAAGTCTCGCTGCCATCGTTGGCCAGAATGACAGTGCGATATTTCTCCTTACCATCGACACGCACTGCCTCAATGTTGCTAGCCACTCGGTTACCAATGTACAGATTACGTCCCAGCCAATCGAAGGCAATGGTATAGGGCGCACCCACCAGGCCAGCATCGTTATTGAGAAACAGGGTCTTGTTGCCACCGCCATAGGGTGTTGTGTAGATGGTGCAGTTCTCCTCGTCCTCCTCGCGGCCCTGCACCCAGTACAGTGTCTCACCCTTCCGATCGAAGTCCAAGCCGGTGCTACTTTCGATGCCGATGACAGGAGCCAAAGCGCCGGCACGTGCATCGCCTCCATTGAGTGGCAGATCGACTATCTGCGAACCCTTGACGACCATCAGGTAGGGATTCTCCTCCTCAATGCAGCGACCTTCGCTAAAGATACGATATCCTGGCTTGCACTTGCATGAGTAACCCTCCGGAGCGCTGGGACTAAGCAGACACAGATGTTGACACCTGGCAGTGGCACAGGGATTCGGATACATCGGTTGCAATGAGGCATGATGCACGTGTATGGACAAGGGTTGGCTAATCAAATGTGAGACAACTGTCTGATTCTTTCCACGGAACTTGTTGGCCGACAGCACACGATTGAGCTGACGATCTGTCCAATACAGTGTGTCCTCGAACAGTGACAGCGAGTGCGGATGCAATAGGTAGTGACTGCTGGCGAGCACCTGCTGTCGTCCCGTACCGTTGTAGTAGCAGAAGTCAATGAAGTCGAGTTTAGAGTCGGCAAAGTAGACACGCTTGGTGGCAATGTCCAGAGTCAGACCATTGGGCCAATAGATTTTCGTATTGATAATGGTCTTGCGCATCGTGCCGTCCATGCCAATGCGTTCAACACGTGGATTCTCGCCCCAATCGGTCCAGAATATGAAACGTGCCTCCGGACTGGGATCAATGCACATGCCACGCGGTTGTGTGATATTCTCACGCACCAGCACAAGACGATTTGAACCATTCTCCGCCGAGACCTCAATCGTGTTCAGCTTGCTGTCCAACCAGTAGAGATTCTGTGCTATCCAATCATAGGCCAAACCCTCAACCAAATCCAGACCGGTGGTAATAATCTCTTGTGGTTCCATGCCATGATCCAATCGTGAGATTTTCTTCAGTTTCATGTCGCTCCAGAAAATGGTGCCAGTGTGCATGTTTGACGCGGTGGCCACCACATTCTCTACTATGATGGGCACACGCTCCAGTCCCTGTTCCTTCAGATCGGCTACCAGAATGGAATGACGATTGGAGATGATAAGGAAGGCGGCAGTATGATTGACCGCCTTGCAGGTGTGCTTATTGGGACCTAGCACATAGCCAGGTGTACACGAACAGAAGTATGATCCCTTAGTGTTGGTACATTGCTGCGAGCACTCACCGGGCGGATCACATTCATTGGTATCGACACACGTGAAGCCATCCTTACCGATTTCCGAGCCGGGTGGACAAACACAGAGTGCTCCGTTCGGTGTCTTCTGGCAGAAACTCGAGCATTGTCCTGTCTGATGTTCACACTCGGCTAGATCGCAACCCTCACCCTCGTCAGCGCCATTGGGACAGTCGGGTGTATCGTCGCACACAGAGGTGATGTTGACACATCGCTCTGACACACCAGGACACTGCCATTGGCCGTGCGGGCACTTGAACGGTGGCGGTACACAGGCATGTTCGGTGCCCTCATCGGAGTTATCCCCACAATCGTCTTTGCCATCGCATATGTAAGCCTTGAACACGCAGTTCGTGTTGTTGCACTTGAAGAAGTTCTGTGCACATGTGATTTGTCCACAATCCTCCTCATCGGAGTGGTCCGAACAATCGTTGGAACCATCACAATGCCAGGCAATGGGTATACAGAAACCGGTTGACTTACAGCGGAAATGTTTCTCAATGTTACATTGATTCGGTCCCATTGAGGGGCATCCCAGTTCATCGCTGCCATCATTGCAGTCGGGTATGCCATCGCATTTGTATGACTCCTCGACACATTGCCGCAAATCGGCGCACTTGAATTGATTGGCCAGACAACTGATCGGCGGGCAATCCTTCTCGTCCTGCTTGTCAAAGCAGTCGTCATCGCCGTCACACACCCAACTCTGCGGTATGCAGTGTCCCGTACGCGGACAGGTGAACTGGAAATAGGCGCAGGTCTTCTCGGCACAGAAATCCCCTTCGTCACTGCTGTCACCACAATCGTTCTCGCTGTCGCACTTCCACATGCTGGGAATGCAGCGTCCATTGGCGCAGGCAAACTGTGATGAGGCACACGTCACATTGCCACAGTCCAGTTCATCTGAGTTATCGCCACAGTCATTCTCCTGATCGCAACGGAAGTTCAATGGAATGCAGCGACCCGATTTGCATTGGAATTCGTTGGAGCCGCAGGTTGGTTCTACGCGGTGAATGAAAAGTAAGCAAACGTAATACATAAAGAAAATTAAGGTCAATAATTTGCATAATTTTCTAGGAAACATGGTTGTAAATTCAATAGCCAATAACTACATAAGGATCGCAGAGAGAACGGGATGCTCTCACATATTTATATTTGTAACTGTATCCATAGGCAAACGCATTAAAAAGTGCGCGTGGCTTTCAAAATTTGAAAAAAACCTTCTGTGATTTTGGTGCAGGGAAATCCCCAAACGGACTGTAACTCACAGACAGATAGAGCAGACTAATAATCCCGCTACCCTTCCAATCGAAACAGTTCGTCTTAGCTTAACCACCCTCTACTCACTTGTGCAGACCAAGCTAATATACCTACTACCCTCTTAATCTATACAGTTCGTCCTAGCTTAACCACCCTCTACTCACTTGTGCAGTTCTGCTCCTCGTCGCTGTTGTCCAGACAATCGTCGTCGCCGTCGCAGACCCACGACTTGGGTATGCAACGTTGGTTGTTGCAGGTAAAGTCCCACGAGTTGGGGCAGGGCTGTACCGGTGGTTCTGCACTAGGATCGGGTACACAGCTAACTTGATCGTCCGCCAATCGTTCGCCGTACGGACAGGAGCAACGTGACTGCAGACGGCCTAGGCTGTCGGTGGTGTTCTGTACAATTGGCACGGCAAAGCAAATCTTCTGACAGCCGCCATTGTTGAGGTGACACGGCTGCGTCTCGGAAATGCGTTGTACTTCGCGACTGTAGACCTTGACGCCGTACAAGCGATTCGTTTGCGGTTCCCGTACCATCATTTCCTCCTGCTCTCCGGTTAGCTTATGCAATCGAATGATTGCATCCAAGCGCCAATCCGTAATGTACATCCAATCGTTGTGTATGACAATCGAGAAGGGATGACGCACCAGGCGTGAGTTAACCGTCTTGATGTCGGTACCGTCGAGATTCGCATGCTGCACATGATCGAGCAGGGCATCGCACCAGTAGACACGATCCTCCTTGAAGTCAATGGACAGACCGTTGGGCCAGCCGAGTGTTACGTTGCGGAAGACAAGCAGTCCGGTGCCATCGGTGTTGGCTCTGGTGATATTCGCCGGGCGATCCCATTCGGAGAAGAAGATATAACCCCGATTGGGATGTACCACAATGGCGCGTGGTCGTTTCAGATTCTTGAGCAGAGTGCGACGATGTGTCACATTGCGTGTGGAGAGCACATTCAATGTGCCCTTGCGTGAATCGATGTAGTAGAGATTCTTGGATGCCCAATCGACGGCAAGACCCTCGACGCCTTCGTTCTGTGAGGCGAGCACGATCTCACGTCCGGTACCATTGCGATGTACACGATAGATCACATCCTGCAGCACATCCGAGTAGTAAATGAACTCATCGCGTGCATCAAAGTCCAAGCCAACAAACCGAGCACGTCGCGAGACCACAGGCAGTATGGCATCACTGAAGCCCTCGATGACCGGTTCCAGTACCTTACCCTTGATGAATCTCTGCTGCGAATACATGAGGAACTCACGCACCAGTTTGCAATTCTTCAGATCCGTTTGCAGTTGGTATCCAGTGTGGCAGGCACAACGATAGCCCAGTCCGGTGGGAGCACCCTTAACGGCCGTAACGATGCACATGTGATTGCAGCCTCCGTTGTTGTTGCCACAAGGATTGGAGACACGCGGCTGACTTAGCGCATGCACAGCAATGATGCCCTTGGGTTCACGTATTTCCTTCGCCTTGTATGTCACTTGTATGGATGAGGGTCCCTCGTACTTGTCCACCGACATGATACCCTGCTTGGTTGCATCGGTCCAGTAGACGCGATTCTCGAATTGCGCCAGACGCGATGGACTGGGCACCTGTTGGCCGCGCAATATCATCACACGCTGTGCACCCTCATAGTCCACTGACTCAATGTAATCCAGCAGAGAATCGCACCAGAAGACGCGCTTGGCAATGATGTCGACAGTGACGCCGCTGGCCTTGTACGCTGCCTCCGAGACAATGGAGCGAGCGTGCGTGCCGTCCATATGGGCGCGTAACACTTGACCGCCGTCGGCGACAAACATCAGACCCGATGTGGGATCCAAGGCCAGATCAGCGGGACTAGTTAGATTGGAACCCAACACCACTGCATGCCAATGTCCGCTCAATTCGAATACATCGATTTTCTGACCCACCAAATCGGCCACATAGATCTTATCACCCACCCAATCGACGGCTAGAGCCACTGGCGCCCACGTACCCGGCAATGTAGCATCTAGCGGTGCCACAGCGCTGTTCTGCGCATCCAACGGTATCGATTGCACCTTGCGTGTCTTGATGTCCGACCAGTAGAGCGTATTGCGTGCATAGTGAAAGGCTACACCCGCTGCCGAGGTGGCATTCGTTAGCACCTTGGGATCGTTCTCGTGCACAAACATGCGCATAATGGCGCGATCGTGTGCGAAGATCAGTTGCAACTTATTCGCCTCGGGAGCAATGCACTTCGAGTCGTTGATCAATGTATAGCCCTGGGCACACTGACACGTGTAGCTGCCCGGCGTGTTGGTACAGAGTTGATCGCAGTGTCCCCACTCGGCGCATTCGTCCAGATCGATGCAGGTGCGGTTGTCGGGAGCCAGACTCTGACCGGGACGACAGTAGCAGACGCCGCCGGTGAGCGAGGGGCCGCACTTGAATTCACAACTCAGCGCCGGACAGGAGGCAATTGCTGAGGAGGAAGAGAAAAGAGTAAGAGGAATCCCGTCATTGATCTAAGGCTACTTACAGCAGGCGGTCTCCTCATCGCTGCCATCTTCACAGTCGCGTTTGCCATCGCACAGCTGCGATTTCAGGATGCACTTGGGCGCACCGTTGAGGCCGCCACGCGGGCAAAGGAACTTATTGTCCGGACAGGCAATGGCCGTGCAGTTGGCCTCGTCACTCTCGTCCGCACAGTCATGATAGCCGTCGCAATGGAAATTGTAGGGTATGCATAGCGCATTGGTGCAACGGAACTGCGCATGATGGCAGGGCGGGAAGTCTGTAAAGAAGGGAAAGGGAAGTAGTTAAGTAGCCTCCTTCTTAGAGTACCTTATGTACACTCTTTATACTCACTGCATCCCTGCTCGTCCGAGTTGTCGCCACAGTCGTTGCGATGGTTACACTTCAATGTGGCATCAATGCACTTGTGCCCGCTGGCACAGCGGAATTGATCCAGGCGACAGGCAACGCCGCTGCAGCCCTCCTCATCGCGTCCGGTGCGACAGTCCAGGTAGCCATCGCAGCGCTTCTCCTTGGGCACGCAGGGTCCAGTCAAGCGGCTGCTACCCTCGCCGCTGCCACCAGGTCCTGTGCTGCCGGCGGGCGCATTGCAAAAGACATCCGTATGCTGGCACTTGCGATAAGCTGCAATCAAGATGGTGGCGCGTGAGTTAAGCCAGCTCAAAATGGAGATAGCAAAGTCAATAGAGGGGGGTGGTCAAGGAGGTCAAGGGTGGAGTGGGGAGGGGGGTTAGGTTGCTTGAATTGGGGTTAAACAAAACGAGCTTTCTATTTAATTACTCCACGCGGCGGCACAATAAAAAGCGCGACAAGTCGCTTCCTGTTTCGCCACTTTCTCTGTCTAACTTTTTCTCCCTCTCTCTCTCTCTCTCTCTCTCTCTCCGGCTCTGCCTTTGTTTTTGTCTTGCTTCGGCCAGCAATTTGTAAACCAAATCAAATCAAATTGTAGCGCAGTTTTAGAGGCGAAAACTTTTCCGTTTTACGTTTTTAGTTTCAACTTTTTGTTCGCTGTTTTCTTTTCTCTCTCCTTCCTATGCCTATCCCTTTCCCTGCTCTTTTCGCTTCATTTCTTTTTTTGGCCATTTTCGCTTGGCTTTCGGTATCGTTTGCTGCATGTCGCCAGGGCTGTGGGCCTGCACAAAGCTGTCACATAAATTAACTGCTTGTCCCACTGTCTGTCCCACTGTCTTGCTGTCTGTTCATTTATCTGTTTGTCCGTCTGTCCGTGTGATTGTCCGTCTGCATGTCTGTTTGTCTCTTTTCTGTCTCTTGCTCTGTCTGCTTATCCTTTGTTTCTTTTGCTCTTTCTTTTTATTGGGTGGGGGGTTCTCTCTCTCGCTCGCTCTTTCAGCTGACTAACTGTCTATACGTCTCGCTCTCGAAGCGAATCTCTTTCAGTCACTTTCTTTGAATTACTTTTTGTATTAATTTGTTTTCTTGTCTCTGTCTCTGTTTTCTCTCTCTGTTTCTCTCTATCCCTCTGAGTATTCATCTTGCTCCCTTACTCTATTGCTTTTCGACTGTCTGTCTCTTTCGTTGCTCGATTGTTTTAATGTCTATCCTACCTCTTTTTCTCTCTCTCTCTCTCTCTCTCTCTTTTGCTTATACTACTGTCTCTCTCTACCAGTCTTTCTCTGGTCTTGCTCTCATTACTTGTCTCTGTCAGTCTTTCTTCTCCTTTCCCCCTCTGGCTCTCCCTCTGGCTGCCCTGATAAGCTCATTGGACAGTTCGCTCTGTCACTCTACTTAATTACAAAGCAACTAGCCAAATAAGAGATACCATAGAGTTGTGTCTGTGTGTGTCTGTGCGTGGGTGAGTGAGATAGCTTGATAAGCTCAGGCAGCCCGAGGTGAGAGATTGACATTGATTGTTGCTGTTATTGGCATAGTCGGGTTTCCTAGCTGCTACGCAGACAAATTAATCAAATTTACATTAGGTCAACACGCACTTGGCACACGCAGTTGCTGAGTTGTTCAGTTACCCCCTTACCCCGTCCCCCCCCTACCCCTTGGTTTGATATCTCCCCCCGCCCAGCGCTGGCGCTGTTCCACTCAAAGACAAGTGCTGCAATTGAGCGCATTGAGCCGTCGCTTTCACTTCGCTACATGCACAAACCCCAGACTAGTTATACGTTATATATGTACTGTCACTCTCTCTCCCTCCCTCTCTTCCTCTCTCTCTCTACCTCGCTCTCTCTCTCTGGATTAGCCTTAAAAATGCCTGCCAAAAACTAAACATGCTGCACGACGATTTGCTGCCAAAAGACATTAAATTTTGATGCCAGACGTTGTCTATAGTTGGCAACACGAGGCAGAGGCAGAGGCAGAGGCAGATCTCGCCACAGCTCGACCCCTGTCACACACACACCCACACACCCACACACACGCACAGACACATAGCCCGACATAACATACGGGCACGCATGGCGTATACATAATGCATGGCAAGTTGTAGAAATGTCGGGCGTGATTGTCCGTCTCGCTGTCCCAAACGGCGTCTATTGTGCACTTGAGTTGCCTCTCCCGCTCACCCTCTCGCTCTCTCTCTCTCTCTGTGTGTGCGCGTGTGTGTGTGCGTGTGTGTTGGCAGGCAAAGTGCTATAAATTATCGAGTAGTTGGTTGCAGCGTTTGTCGCACACGCCCGCAAGCGGGGGCACAGTCCATCACGCTGCCAACAAGAAAGAGGTGGCAGCCAGCTGTAGTTGGCTTTAAGATGATGTGCCACAATTACAGCAAGCCAGAGCGAAAGAGAGAGCGAGAGAGAGAGCGAGAGAGTGAGACAGAGCGAAGTGTGCTTCAGATTATGATCTATGCCAGTTGCAAGTTACTTGTGGCATAGGCGGCATTAACTTTGCAAAAAAGGGTTCATCTTGAGGCGCGTTGCCGCCACAGTTGTTGTTGCTGTTGTTGTTGTTGCTGCTGCTGGCTGCTGGTTCACATTAACGGCGCACCGGGGCAGCCAAGTGTAGCAGAGCAAACTTAATTAGTGCAAGTTAAACAAGGCAAACTTGTATAAATATTCCCCGGCAGCAGCAACTTTTATGGGCGCAACAATAAAACCTCTGTGTGTGTGTGTGCAGGTGTGTGTGCGTGGGCTACAAAGACTTGAGTGTTGCCCGCAAGGGGGCGCCACTGTAAACGTTGCAAAATGTGTCACGCACTTGCGGCTATGCTGCGAATTAGTGCCGCACACGCTGCGTATACGCAATGTGGCCAGAGTGCAGCGGCAACTGTAATGAAGAGACGAGAGCGAAGCGGTGGGGGGGGGAGTAGTTGCAGCTCAAGACTCGCCTGACTCGGCATTGACAAGATTTACGCGCACAATTTGTTGCAAATTCGCTGGCGCTGCTGTTGCATTACATTAAAAACAAATCACAATGACAAACGAGTCGCGTTGCTGCCACTTCTCCTTCGCCTTGTGGCGCCAACAACTTCTGTGTAAGGTCATAAAAATGCTGAATGTAAGTGGGAGGGAGAGAGAGAGAGAGAGGGCGGCACTGCTATTGCTGCTGCTTCATTTTTCCCCATTTTCACAGTTCGCGCAAAGTTTGACAGAAAACTTTAAACTGGCAGCGAGGCCAGAATTGTTATACCCTGCTGACAATTGTAGCTGCGTAGGGTATATACAGCTTGTGAGGGAGTATGTTTTAAAGGGAGGCTTATAAAACAAGCAGACACTGCTAGGCAGCTTAAGTAGTTAAGTCTGCCATACGAAAACATCTTTTTCTGTCTTTCATTTCGCTTATTTGCGCTGATCTCTGTTGTTGCAAGTGTTAGACATATGAAATTTGGTACAAAATTTAATGACACTAATACTCAACTAGAACTTTTTCCAAAAACTTGCCAACATATATGGTTTTTTAGAAAATCGTTTTTTTCGTTTATAATAAGAATTGTAAAAGTTACAACAAAAAGATTTCTAACGTAGATGGGTAATCCCTTTATAAAGCTATGCTACAAATTTCATAACAATCGTAACATAAATGCAGCAGATATGCAGGAATTACCAAAAGCTATAGCTTTAAAGAGATTCAAATCTCTGCACGGGCAAGCTAGGGTACTTAAAACCTCGTGCTGTTTCACTTTTATTGTTGCTGCCACCACTTGATAAACACACACAGCACGAGCGGACGGACAGTGGGCAGCATAACAGTTTGAGCTCTCATTCGCCCACTTTCTAATTGGCAAATGGGCGTGGCAGCAGCAGGCGGAGTAGCGTGAAGTTGCCTCTGTCGCTGTGCATTAAGTTTTATTGCATTCATGCGCAGTCCGAAACTCAAGACTTTTATGCGTGTATTGGTGTGTAATTACGCGCGACAAGTCCCCCTCCGCTCCGCCCCTGTGCTGCCTTTCGGCACGTCTAACTGGCCTGACAGCTGCAGTCAAATAAACGTCAGTCGTTGGCAACTTCCGCCGGGTTCAACGACAGTTTACGACAGTTTTGCGCGCGCCACAACTGTAGTCGCTCTTTAGTCGAGGCAGGCGGTGGGCAGGGGGCGTGGCGGGTTGCTTGGCTTAATGAAAGTGTTGTGTTGCGCCGTAGAACTTACGCCGGTTGCGCGCAGGTACAGGTGCGCAATGGCGGGAGAGGGCACTGAAGTGCGGTAGTTTTTTGGCTTTTACGCACTTTTTACGCTTGTTCTGGCTTTTTATTTGCCAACGCTCGTTGCGGCTTCGCTGCCAGCTGCCTCATTAGTTTGTGTATTCTCTGTGCAGCCTTTCCCCTTGTACTTTACTCCCTCCCCTGCCCCTGGCCCCTGCTGCTGCTGCTCTAGCGACCTCATCTGCAGTGAAGGTTGCAATTAAAAGCAGATGTCTTGCTCGCACTCGCTCGCACAGTTTACCTTCCTCACTCCCTCTCTTCCTCTCCCTCTCCTTTGCTCTCGTTGCGGTTGTCTTAGTGCGGGCACGAAGTGCTTTCAGCAGCTGACGCCGCCTTGCGCTGCTACTTTATTGACGCAGTGCCATCAAAAGCGGCAGCGCTGTGCGTAACTGCTTACAGCTGCCTCTCAAGCCCTTCTCTACCCCCCTCTCTCTCTCTCTCTTTCTGCACTCTTTGCCTCTCTTTCTACACTCCCCTCCTAGCCATTCATCAGCCACTACACGCTTGCTTCTTCCCTCTCTGCTTAAGGACATTTAATTAAACACTCATTGCTGGCAAGTCGCTGTCGCTGTCTCTCTCTGTCTCTCTCTCTGTCTCTGTCACTCTCACCTGCCGCACTTTGACCCCGCTCGTGTCTGTTTCTTTTTTTATGTGCCTTCTTTTTGTGTTGCTTTTAAACTATTAGTTGCCAGCGGCTTAGACTGCGCGCATTTATTTGCAGGCCTAAGCAGCAAAGCAGAGGGAGATGCAGAGGGAGAAAGAGAGGGGGAGAGTGTGTAAGAGCGAGAGGGAGAAGTTACATCTTGGCGCACACCTGAAGTAATTAAATAGTTGAAGTAAGCTTGCTCTAATATTTATATGCCATAAATTAAGCAAACAATGGGGAAAGAGACGACGCAAAGCTGTCTAAAACTCAGCCAGCTGAAGGGAGAAAGAGAGACAGGGAGTGTGCAAAAGAGAGGGAAGATACACACATACACACGGGGAGACTGAGAGACAGCGCGTTGTGCGAGACGACGCGTTGACACGTACGCAAAATAAATTTGTTAAGAACGCAATAAGAGCGAACATTTTGTCGCCATTTAAGCGCGATAAATTATTGTAAGAGACAGACAGGCAGACAGGCAGCAGAGCGAGAGAGAGAGAGAGAGTGAAAGAGAGAGCGAGCGAGGTAGCTATGTAGGTGGATAAGTCTGTGCAGCGTGAGTTTGCTTTGCGTCTTATTAAATTAAAATGAAATTTAAACTTGATCTTGCGCCCGAACGATGGAGACGCTGGCGACCAGAGGCTGCTTGCCAGCAAATTGGCCATCTTGCAACACCAACAACAACAACAAGAAGAGGGGGACAGGGGGTAGGGTATCTGGCATGCAGACAAGCTAGAGAGCACAGGCAAAGGCGGCAGCAGCACGTCGAGGACAAAGTTGTGCGCGTTTGTCTAGCGTCAGTCAAAGCTTAAGCAAAGTTGTAAAGGCAACGAAGTACTTAGGAATTGGTTGCTCAAAGATATTTAAATATATAAATCTTAAATAACAAGCAATAAATGCAGCAGCTGCCCCTCTCCCCTCTGCGCCCTCTCCGCCTCGCTGCTTGAAAGTTTTAATCAAAATGTGCCGGCACTTGAGCTGCATCTGCAGCCGCATCCATTGAGGCGAAAGCAGCTTAGCCTCTTCCCTGACCCTCTATCAGGCCGATGTGTTATTGAAATCCTATTAATTACATAATTATAATTACATGGTCTATAGCAGTGCATATCATACAGTTAAGTTGGCAAATAACAAGACAATGGCAGCGTAATTCCAAATTGTAGATGAGATCAGTTTCGAGCTGTTATGTGTTGATTGCCTGGGCAGGCAAGAAACTATAATGCAATTGTTGGTTTGTGGGCATTTCTCTTATTATATATATACATATATCTTCAACATTGCCAGCTAGTTTGGTGTCTATGGCAATTTTAAAGTTTTTCGCCAGAATTTAAGCCATGTGAAGGAGTTTGCCTTTTATTAGTTTGCTTAGTTTTAGTGAAAGTTGCAAGCAATTTGCTGCAGCATGTGCAAGTCGTTGACTTAATGCTCTTAAAGGTTTAGCAAACAAATAGTTGAAATACTTTTTGGCTTTTTTTTAGCTTGTAGTTGTTATGGGCAAACGGAGCGGAATCTAAGAAAGTTTAGCTTGAAGTATTTGGAATTTATGTGAGTTTGCTTGCAATATTGATAAAGTATGGTTCAGGTTCATAAGGCAGACATTTTGATAAAGACTTAACTATATTTTTCTAGAACTATTGGATTGAAATATCTATAAAGAGTTGCCAATATTTTTTCCGAATTTTTAAGTGAAAATTCGATAAAGAATTGTCAATAATATTTCAGAAGTTGTGCGTTGAAATATTGAGAGGAATAATCTCTATGACTACAGAGTTATTGGGTTGAAATTTTAATAATGAATTCAAAATAAAATATCAAATATTGTGGGTAAAATTTTAAATAAAAAGTTGTCAATATAATTCTAGAATTTTTTCCTAAATCGCTGAGCAAATTTTAATTTAATAATTACACTTTGGAAAGCGCTTGAAATACCTATGTGGTTTAAAATTAAACTAAATCTGCATATGGCTGAAATTTCGGCTAGAAAAAGGCTAAAAGTCGCTTAAAATAAATGCTAAATTATATTCAATTTTAAGGAGCTCAGTAGAAGCTACAACAATAGCAAGAAATAGGAATCTTTAAAGCTTAAACAGCTTCACTAGTTCAGCATTTTTCATTTTTTAGCCACGCCCCTTTTTTCAATGCGGCCTGTGAAATTTAGCATTATGCACGTTGTGAACATAAAACAGATTTAACTCAAGTTGAAAACGAAGAAGCTGACTCGAATAATCACAACAAATGTGCTGGCGGCTTGGACAATAATTTGAACTAAACACATACTAATTCCTCCCACTCTCTCCCTCTCTCTCTCGCTCCCTCTCTCTCTCTCTTTCTAGGGTAAGCAAGTTCGGTTCGGTTTGGTATTGCGAGTATTTTCGGTAAACTTAGCAGACCGCAGCCTGGGCTCGTGTACCGCCCTCAGTCGGTTGCTTTGTGGGCGTAGTGGGCGGGGCCACATCAGACATGACTGTTTGCTAATTCCCTCGACGGGCAGCTCTCTCTCTCCTCTCTCCTTTCTAGCCGAGGCCAAATGGCTTTGGCTTTGGCTGTGCGCACCTTGGTTACACACACTTAACTTTGGCTTAGGTTGCTCCCGGGGGCAGCTCGTAGTGGGTTAGGGGTAACATGTAGAAAGGGGTGTACCTGTGTTCTGCGATTGCCAAAAACCAACAGCTAACAAAATGCGGTTTGTCTGCCAATGTGTGTGTGTGCGAGTGTGTGTGTGCGAGCATGCGGGGGTGTGTAAATTTGGCAAAATTTGCATAAATAAAATTGGTATAATAAAATGTAAACATTTTGCTAAGCAAATTGTTGGCGCACACACAAACACGGAAACACACACGCAGACACGCAGACACACACACACGCAGACACACACACACATAGACACACAGACACACACATTCACGCGGACACACACAGACGAACAGGAACCAAGCGAAACCAAACGCAGCTCAACTGAACTGAACTCAACTGAACTGTGCACTGCGTGGGGGGAGGGGGGTGGTAGCAGGGGCGTGGTTCGGGGGCCGAAAGGGGGTGCTAGTTGGCGGGGACAGAGGGTTGTGGTGGGGGGGGCTGCGCTGCCAGAACTGCTCACTAAATATTTGTTGAGTCAACAAATTTGTATTGAAAGCAAGAAGTGAAGCGGGCGCGAGTTGTGGGAAAAGCAGGGACAGGGGAAAGGGGGGGGGAAGGGGGGTGGCATGCTGTGTGGCAATGTGGCTTAACTATCTGCTGTGTTACTTACTGCACTGTGCCTCGTCCGATTTGTCCTCACAGTCGTCGATCATGTCGCAGCGATAGTGCGGCGGAATGCAGTATGTCTTATTGAAAACGTATTGGCCGCAGTTCAGCTGGGGTGTCTCGCACTCCGGTGGCGCTGCAAACAAGAAAGAGAGAGAGAGAGTGTGTGAGTGAGAGAGGAAAGCAATTAAGCAACTGCCAGTGGAATGCTGCGGCAATTGCTTGTCGAGCGCGCGGGAAACTTACGACATGACTGCATCTCATCCTCGCCATCGTCGCAATCCTTTTGATAGTTGCACACCCAGTGGGACGTGATGCATTTGCCATTGTTGCAGCGAAACATTTCCGGTGGGCATGGCACATTCGAGGCGGCTATCGAGCTGCTGCCAGCGCTATCGCCAAGACGTCCGCCTGCAAAGACAACAAAAGCGAGAAAGAGAGAGAGAGAAGTTAAAGATAAAGTAATGCAGACAAATAAAGTTGAGGCTGCTTAAAGAGAAGGCAATGAATGAGAGATAAGCTGAAATATCGATAAATTTATCGAGTGTAGGAAAAAGTGTTGCAAAATGTAGCATAATTTTGTAAAAAAAATCTGGCGAAATGTCATTCTCTTTATACCCTAACCATTCTAGCATTTCTTTATTTGAAAATACATATCGATAACTGAATCGTTTTCGATTATTTTCGATTTTTAGGCTACAGCCCCCACTTTTAATTTTTCAAAGCATTTTTCACAGATTTTTTTTAAGTCTTCCTAAGCATTTTTTTTCAATAATTTTTAAAGCACCAATAAAACTTAAATCTATCGATTACCAAAAGCACAATTCACAACTCAATCGATAAATTGCGAAATGAATTTTTAATGCATTTTTCTTTTTATTATTACAATTAATCTCATTCTCTATGGAAATGCTTCGCAATTTGCGGAAAATCTTTCTTTATAATCTCAGCATGCATGGCCAAGAGTTTTAATCTGCATTCACACTTGAAATCATTTGCATTTCTCTCTCTCTCTGGCCTTCGCTTTCCTTCTCTCGCTGCTCAACTCTTTAACGCAGCTGGGCATGGAATGCAGAATGGCTTGTGGAATTGCTATAGACGCCGCCAGGACGTTCGCATTGTGCATCACGCTGGACAAACAGCGGCAGCGGCAGCGGCAACGGCGCGAGGCGCAGCAAATAGACAAAAGGCACACGAAAACAGCCATCGAACATAATAAACCCGCCTCAGTTCCGCAGAGTCTTTCTCGCTCCCTCTTCCTCTCTCTCTCTTTCTCACAAAAGCCCATAGAAACGCGGCTGCTGCGGTAACTTAAAGCGTTGCGCCAAACAGACAAAAAATAAAAATAAAATAAAAATAAAAAAAATGAGCGAAAAAAATAAATGATAAACAAGGCTAAGGCTTGTGCGACTGTATAATACTCTAGGGTAAGTGCTCAATGCTTCTATTATGTTATATTATTATGTTCTCTTGGGAGAAGTATCGATTAGACCGGGCCAAAAATATCGCTTAGAATTCTATAGTTGCTTAAATTTACAATTTGATAGGAATATGACGAGGGTAAAGATTGAAATGAAAGGTATATTACAATTTAGAGTTGGTTATCGATATGTTATCGATAGGTTATCCATACGTTATCGGTATGTAATCGATATGTTATTTGTTTTCTTATCGATATGTTATCTACATGTTGTCTACATGTTATCAATATGTTTTCGCTATGCTATCGATATGATTATCGATAGATTATCAATGTGTTCTTGGCATATTAACGGCATATTATCGATATGTTATCTACATGCTATCTATATGGTTTTAATATGTCATCGATATGTTATCGATATGTCACCAACAAGCTATCGATACGTTATCGATTTGTTATTGCTAAGCTATCGATTGTCAATAATCTCAATTAATTTGCCAATGTGTTCGCACAACGTATAGACTCTACAGCAATACACTCGAGCGAGACAGAGGAGAGAGAGAGAAGGAGAGAGGGAGAGAGAGAGAGCGCGCGCTCAGCAAATTGTTGTATTCAGCTTGTTGTGTGGCGCATTAAAGTTGCCAAGTTTGTGGCTAAATCTCGGCAGGAAGCAGTTTTTTTTATAGCACGTTGCGCCTAGCTGCCGCGCCGTCTAGGTCCTTGCCACTGCTGCCACTGCTGCTGCTGCTGGCGTTGCGACTGTTTGGGGAACGTGCCGCAGCGACAGAGCAAAAATGAGCGCAGCCGGCGCATTTTGGCAGCATTAATTTCTCCCGTGTGTCACATAACGTTCGCTCCGTTCGCCGTTCTTGGAGTCCATGTTGTTGTTGCTGTTGTTGTTGCCAGTGTTGTTAGACGTGTTTATGGAGTCACTTCCCAGTTGGCTGCAGCGGCACGTAGCCAAGTCGCGACATACTCTCAACGTTTGCCACTCGCTTGCAGCGCTCTCTCTCCCCCTCTCTCTCGCTCTCTCTCGCTCTCTCTACCGCTCTCTGTCGCTTGCCAACTCATTGTGGCCTGTCGCTGTCATTTTGCCA
Organism: Zaprionus ghesquierei; assembly: GCA_018904095.1. Classification (NCBI taxonomy): domain Eukaryota; kingdom Metazoa; phylum Arthropoda; class Insecta; order Diptera; family Drosophilidae; genus Zaprionus; species Zaprionus ghesquierei. Next base: position 3,590,947 of record JAEIGP010000394.1, read on the forward strand.
GCGTTGACAAACAAATTAAGCCGCAATTGTTTAGCACTTGGCAGCACTGAAATATGCAGCCAGATAGAGTTGCAGTTGCCGCCAGACACTTTGTAGGTGTAGCTACAGCATAATTAGTAGACCACGCCCCCCTACCCCTCCCCCTCGCACTCCCCGCCGCTCGTGTTTTATTTGCATTTAAATTGCCTTTTGCCATTAATTACAGCCGCTTTAAAGTGCAATTGTGTGCCGCACCATGCGGCATGCCACGCACTTGGCTCGCATTGTTATTAATAAGCGCCAGCAGCGCAGCGCCCTTTGAAGTATGCAATGATCCAGCGCCGCCGGCGAGAGGGCGCTCGTTTCGCTCATCGAACGCAAAAGTCATCAAATATACATTTAAAATTTTTGCATTACGCGACACAGTCTGCCCCAGTGCGCGTGTCTGTGTGTCTGTGTGTGTGTCTGCCACAACGTGGGCAGTTGCTGCACGCCCACGTCAACGCTAAAAATAATAGGCCGCCCGTGTGCATGCTAATGAGTCCCCCGACGAAGTGCTGCCCCCTCCCCTTTGCCTGTCTGGGCAGCAGCAGCTGCTGCCGTCTGTCGTCTGCGGCATGTGTGAGCATGCAATTATGCCAGTTGCCGTTGCCGACGTGTGCGACGCGAAATCAACTCTTTATATATATACATATAGTGCCATGCATATCTTTTTCGAAATGCACAAACTTGCTTTCTTTCCCACTGTGCGCAGGCAGCGCAAGTCAAGTACAAAAAATCATAGCATACTTTTTGGGGCAACTGAAAAAAGTTTCACATTGAGTTAAATTTGCGTTATAAATCATAAACAGAAATACACTGCATAATTTGTGTATGACATTGTTAAGTTGAATTCGCTGTCTGCTGTTTGCTGCATCTGTCAATTTGTCACGTTGTCAATTAGCTTGCACTTGAGTGAGGTAAAATGCGCAAACTGATTGAGCGGATATGTCTTGTGACACATCTTTTGTGGCTCTAATTGACGGAGGGTTTGTGTGCATAAAATTGTATATTAATAATAATAATAAAATGTGTTTAGTGTTTTCTAATGTTAATAATAGTCACTAACACAAAACCACTTACTTTTTATCAATTAAAATTCTAAACATTTTTTTTTTTTGCTTATCAAGATACGCACTGCTATGTTAATGACCAGCCAAAGACTGATGCTTCTAGCAAAAAGAGTTGTTCATTTGCTTAATACTCGCAAATCTAAGGGGATTTTTTCGTTTCTTCCTTGTACACATTCCATTCTACAATAACAATGCGTACAAGTTGAAATATTCGTAACGGAACTTGAAAAAAAAACGCATTGCTTGATTGCATTTCGCGCACTGCTATCTTTGTGAACACAGCTGTATATTTTTATAATATGCGTATTAAGATTTGCTTGCAAATTTTGCAGCTTTAATAATGTTTAATTTATTTGAAATATTTTTTTTTTTTTTTTTTGCAATAATTCCGCTGTTAATTCTGGCCGTAATTAAAGTTGAATTTCAAACATATTTGCCCATCAAATCCAATTAAAATCAATCAATGCAGCAGCTCATTTTCTTTTTATCGTCGCTTTGGCTTGGCTAGTTTAAATATTAATTAATTATTTTGCGCATTTTGCAGGCAATTTTGTTTAAACAAATGCATAAAAATGGCTGACGTCGCTAAGCCGATTAACTAGGCAAGGTGTGCGACTTAAGCAGCAATTTTAAATGGCAGAAATTAAAGAGGGCAGGAGAGAGAGATAGGAAGAGGTAGAGAGAGAGAGAGTGGGAGAGAGAGAGAGAGTGAGAGTGGGAGTGAGAGAGAAGGCTAGGGAAAGCTGCCCGCTATGCAATCAATGCGAGCGTGTCTTTTTGGCGTTGCATTTATTTGCTTAACTTCGTTGCCCTCTCTCTCTCTCTGTGTGTGTGTGTGTGTGTGTGCGTGTGTTTGTCTGCGTGTTTGTTTATTTATTTGCCTTTGCTTGTTTGGCTCTACGGCTTGTTGTTCTTGCTGTTGCCCTTTGCTCGCCTCCGGTGTCCGCTTTAATTTTGCATATTAATTTTTATTTATTTATTTATTTAATTTGCTTTTTATGCGCCTCTTTCTTTCGTTCTTTCATTCTTTCATTCTTGCTGTCCTCATCGATGTCAGTTGGCAGTTTGCAGTTCGCAGTTCGCAGGTTCGTGTTGCCATTGGCATTTGCACAATTTGTAATATTTTAATATGCATATGCGAGTTGGCAAATACACACACGACCTACGCACACCCTACACCTACACCGGATTCTTGCATACGGAAAAACACTTGCGATTGCGATTTACATTATTTTCATGCAGTAATTTCAGCTCATGTTTTGTTTTTTTTTTTCATGTTTTTCTGTAATTTTTTTTTTTTTTTTTTTTTTTTTTTTTCTTTGCATTTCATGGCGGCCACAATGACTATTTTGCTGGAATTTATTATATTAAATACGTTTTTCGCTGTGGCAACATTTGTCATTTGTGATTTAGTGTGCGCGCGCGCGACTCTGTGTGGGATGTAAAATTCATTGGGCATTTTGCGCGTTTTCAATAATCAATGCGGCCATTATAAATAATTAATGTGCGTTCGTGTGTGTGTGTGTGTGTGTGTGGGCGTGTGCCACGCCCTCAGTCAGTCAGTTGCATCATTCATTCATCATGTATTGCGGCTAAATTGCGTTCGCACAAATTATGTGCGGCCGCCTCGCACAAAATATGCCTTGGCTCGGCCCACGCTGCGTATACGTGATTTAGGCAGCAAGATTCCGCAACGAGCTGGTAACTGCATCATTATCGCATAACTCGCATAGCTGTTGCTTCGCACACACACACACAGTCGTAGCGGGCACCCTGCAAGCTGTCCGAATTTTGGCTTTTTTTTAGCCTTTTTTTTTGCCAGCGCAGCCCATCAATAAATAATAAATTGCCTATAAAAACTGATAAATTCATTGATGAATCTCGCTGCGAGCTCAGCCCGGGCTGTCTGTTCCTGTGCCGTAGCTCAAGTCGAGCCGGACAACCGCAACGGCGACTGCGGCGGCGGCGGCGGCGGCGGCGGCGGCTGCTGCACTGTGTGAGTAATGGAAATTTATGAGAGCAGCAGCGAAGGGAGAAGGAAGGCATCAGGGAAGGCAGAGCAAAAGAGTCGAGTAAGTGGAAACTTAAAATGCGAGGCAGTTGCATGCCACTTGCCAGCAGCTAGTTGCCACTTGCCTGCCTATCTCTCCATCTCTCTCTCTCGCTGCCGCTTGAAGTGTATCAGTGATTTGATGGCAGTTATATTCGGTAATGGCAGTTCGCATGGGCTGCCCCATCTATTCATGGCTGCCACATCGCCCTGCTCTACTTCCCTCTGTCCCGCTCTCTTTTGTTCTGCCTCTCTCCATTTTGCCATTGATTTATGTGCTAGTACATGCAACATTTGCAACTTGCAACATAAGCTGCTTCGCCTTGCCTTGCCTTGCCCGTTTTTTTTCCAGCCCCGGATTAGTTGGGCGTTAGCTGCCGAAGTATGACAAATTCGTGCAGTGGTTTTAGCCGGAAAATGGCCACAGCTCAAGATGCTCTAAGCGATGGGGTTGGGGGAGGGGAGGGAGGGGCAGGGGGTGTGGCACTTGTGTAGCAGCTGCTTTGCATATCGCATAAACATTTCCAGTCACATGTCGTGTTTGTATTTGTATTCGCTTTTCTATTTGTCTTTGCAGCCGAGGTGCCTCCTTCTCTCTCTCTCTCTTCCTCTCTCTCTCTCTCCCTTTTGCTTGCTGCCTCTTTGTTTGCCCTGCTTATGGCCAGCAGGATTTTCATTATGTGGCACAAGCACGTGAGGCACAGCACATTTTTGCACATTCGACAACGAGTGACGAGTCGCATCCATCTACTTTTTGATTTTCGCAGACAAACATTATTTCCTGTGTGCCGGGAGGGGGAGGCAGGAGGGGCAGGGGGTGCTGAGCGAGTTACGATTTTGCTGGCGTTACGCTTTTTTTTTTTGTTTTTTTAAATGTAATTTTAAGTGACGTCGCCAAAGTTAAAACGTGACAAAATTACAAATATTTCGTAAGCTTTTAAAACCGTTGATGCCGTTGCCTTGGCTCTGCTGCAGCGGCACGAACAACAACCCATAACATGGCCCATAACAATAAAAGCAAATAGAAGCAGCGGCAACGACTACAGCAGCAGCAGCAGCAGCAGCAACAACAACAACAACAACAGCAACAGTAAAAACAACAACATAATACCTAATAACGTGCACTTTGATAATGTCGTGATGAGAACGAAAACGGGTCACAACAAGCAGAGCAGGCGACTAAGCAGAGGGGAGGGAATGGGGGAAGTATAGCCCGGTCCTTCCAGATGGAGATTGAGTAGCCGGATAAAGCCAGAAGAGCGCTCGTACAGCTCGTTCAGGTGAACTTCTGGCAGCGGGCATCAAAGATTCTAGCCTCGCCCCAAAATAGTTGAAAACTTAATGGCAGGCGGATTAGGGGTAGCAGAGGAAGAGGGAGAGGGAGAGGAGAGGGAGCAGGGCAGGGCAGCTCAGCTTTAGGCCAGGGCCGTCTCAACTATTTCAAGTTTCTGGCGAATGGGTACAAAGTTGCTGCAACAACAACAACGGGCCGAAAAGTTGCCAAACATTCCGAGAGCCAATCTCTTTGTGTGTGTCTTGCACGGCCCATAAAATCTAACGATCTGTCCAGAACATACAACAACAACAAGTCGTATAGCTATAGCAAGTTTTTCGCATAACCGTTTTTAATAATTCCCCGTAGTAAATTTTTAATATTTTTAATTTTGCGCACATTTTGGGTTAGAGGCTGTACCCTTTTTCAGCTAAATGATATCTGCAGCCAAAATGTGCCCCGCTAAACAGTTATGTCCATCTAACAACGTTGTAAACTTCACCTGGTGTCGAGTCTTTAATTTGTACTAATTAACCAATTATCAGCATTAATCGCAGCTAATTTGGCCGCTAATTAGGCCGCAAGCTAAGCGCATTTCGGCCAGATTTTGGGAGGGGGGAGGAGGAGGCAAAACAGTGAATAGGTTATGTAGTTTATTAAGTATGTACCTGGGGTGTATATATATTGTACGTCTTGTTCATTAGTGTACCTATGGTATATTGTACCAACTATGTACCAGCAATGTACCTAGGTTGATAACAGTTTAACTATTGTACCACGAGAGAATCACAAGTAAAACTGAGGTGTTTATAGTGTACCTATTCTCAAACTTTTGTACACACAATGCATAAGCAGTATAGAAAACTTATTGATAGTGTACCTAGTTGTACTGTAGTGTACCCAGGCACAACGATGTTGTAGTGTACTTTTAAGTGTACCTAGGATGTTTACTTTGTTCTACCAGTGTACCAGTAGTGTACCTAAAGTGTTATTGACGTACCTTTTGTATCGCAAGTACACAAAAAGTGTGCCATTTGTGTCATTTGAGTTTTTTTGTGTACCTATTCAGTAACTAGTGTACCAATAGTGCGGCAGTACTGTACAAAGGCTGTTTGAAGTGTACCTATTGTATCAATAGTGTACCAGTACTGTGATAAGGTTGTTTATAGTGTAGCCGCAATGTACTGTTGCATCAAAAAGTGTACGCACAGTGTACCACAAGTGATTGTAGCGTAACTTTTGCATCAAAAGTGTACCAATAGTGCAGCAGTAATGTACAAAGGCTGTTTGAAGTGTACCTATTGTATCAATAGTGTACCAGTACTGTGATAAGGTTGTTTATAGTGTAGCCGCAATGTACTGTTGCATCAAAAAGTGTACCCACAGTGTACCACAAGTGATTGTAGTGTAACTTTTGCATCAAAAGTGTACCAATAGTACAGCAGTAATGTACAAAGGCTGTTTAAAGTGTACCTATTGTAACAAAAGTGTACCAGTACTGTGATAAGGTTGTTTATTGTGTACCCCCAATGTACTGTTTCATAAAAAAGTGTACCCATAGTGTACCACAAGTGATTGTAATGTAACTGTTGCATCAAAAGTGTACCAATAGTGCAGCAGTAGTGTACAAAGGCTGTTTGAAGTGTACCAATTGTACCAAAAGTGTACCAGTACTGTAAAAAGGTTGTTTATAGTGCACTCGCAATGTACTGTTGCATCAAAAAGTGTACCCACAGTGTACCACAAGTGATTGTAGTGTACCTGTTGTGTTAACAGTGCACCAGTACGGTACGAAGTCATTTAAAAGTGTACCTATTTGTACCAACAGTGTACCACTGGTGTATAGAGGGTGTTTATATTGTACCTAGAGTAGCAACAGTAGTACCAATAGTGAATCTATACTCTAACTAGTAAATTAACTGTGTACCAGCATGTACTAATTCCTTTCGTAGTGTACCTTTTGTGCCAAAAAGCTTATCTGGGGTACTTAGAATGTACCTATTGAAGTATGTCGTTTCGAACAGTTTTAATTGAAAGCACGCTCATATTTAAGCTTCTAGTTAGGGGATTAAAACAACCCATCGCAATCCCCTATCAAAAGCTGCCTTTGTAGCTTCTGACTACCTTTTGTTTGCATCGCGAAATTCCCATGGCTAATTCCCTTGCATATGCCCGCTCCCCCTCCCTTTCCCCTCTCTCTGCTCTGTGACAGTTTTGTTGTGAAGTTCGTTCACACTCGAAGCGCGTGGAGCGTGAGCTGTGCAGCGCACATGCAGTGGTTTCAATTGACTTTATCTGCTGCACAATACAAGCAAACACAACACAACACAAGTGAACACGTTGCGGGGGGGGGGGCGTAACCCCGTGTCGCCATGGAATGTGCCCTGTGTGGGATGCGCGCCTTTTCAGTGCGAGGTAAGCTTATTAAATACTGAATGAAATACACAGCACGTGTATGCGCTTGTGTATGCGCCTGTGTGTGTGTGTGTGAGCTGCGCGTGTCTGTGCATGTATTCGCATGTCACTTTGGCTGCATGTGTGCTGCGGCTGGCAGCGTCTTTTGTGGCTTGTCTTTATTAATGCACAAACTGCAAAGATAATTTGGCGGGAATTGCATCAGCAACAGCAACAGCATCAGCATCCACTCACTAATTAGATGCATAATTAGATGCGCTGTCGTGCTGATGAGAAGCAATAGCACAAGGGGGAGCAGCAGGTGGGGGTAGTACAGTGGGGCAACAACTGTTTGTGGCTGTCGCTTATAAACTGCACAAATTATGTTTAATTGAAGCTGCAGCGCAGCAGGTGACAAGCGGCCAAAAAAAAAGTGTAAAGTTGCCTGACTGTGGCAGCAACAACAAGTGCAACTGCAACTGCAACAACAACAACAACAACTGCAACAAGCTGACCAAGCACGTGCAAAGTGCACGTAGCCGGAAACAAATGACATTGTCAGCGCCTGCCGTCGGCGTCTGCCGAGAAATCCCAGCTAAGCATTTCCGTCGCCGCCAGAGAGAGACAGAAAGGGAGAGAGTGAGTGAGTGAGAGCATGTGTTGTGTGTGTGCGTGTGTGTGTGTGTGTGTGCTGCTGCCATTAGCCCAAGCGACACCGCAAACTTTTGCTGCGTCTTCTCGCGCTGCGCTCCGACAATTTCGGCTGCCATTTTATGACAGCAGCGCCTTTTGTTGTCTGCCATTGTGCGCCTCGTCTTCGTTGGGCCTGTCCCCCTGTTCCTCCCCCTTCCCCCTGCTCCAGCTTCCTCCTGCCTCGCAGGCTGTCGCAGCAGGCAACGCTTGTTTAGTGCGCTGTGCCAAACTTTTTGGCCATTGGCAGCGGCCAATTGCGCTTAAATCAAATGTCAAATTGTGCCACGCCCCCCTGTCTCCCGGCCCCCTGCCTGCCACTCCCCTTCAATTAGCGTGCTGCGTGCTGCGTGCGCTACGCGTCTGCTTGTGCGCAACATTTGTCGCATTAATTTCGAATTTTTGCAGCTCAGCTCAGCAAAACGAAATCTAAACGTGGGCGTGGCCGATCGCAGCCACCGCCCCCGCCCCCTTTTTGTTGTTGTTGCTGTTGTTTATTGCCCGACAACGCTGAAAATTAGGCGCAGCGCAAACAATTTGCACACTTTTTGTGCGTGTGACCCGCAGTTGACCTCCCTCTCCCCCCTCCCCCCTCCTTGCTTTCAATAAATTTGCCTGCCTTCGCCGGCTGCGCATTATTTGCAATTTTGCGCGTCTCCATTGCGCTGCACTTGCTACACTGTGCGAGGGGTAGGGGAAAAGGGGTTCGACTGCTGTTTAAAGCCTTAATTTGCGCGGCACACAATGCCGACTACGCTCGCTTGTCGCTTGTCCCAGCGACGCGGCGAGCATCGTGTAAATCACCGCGCACGGCTGAGGCAAGCAAACCTGCCCCTCTCCCTACCTGCCCCTCGCTGCTCTCCTACATGTGTCCTTCTCTTCTCTGTGTGTCGCGCTGCGTTGTGGTGTTAATAATCGATGGCTGCAGTGCCGCCGGGCAACTGTTGCAGGCAGGCAGGAAGACAGAGAAAGCGATAGAGGGGGCCCAGACAAGCCGCCAAACAGCAGTGGCCAGTGATTTAGGGTCAGCACATGGCCAAATTTCAATGCGCTGCGCCGCAGAATGTAAAACGCGACGCGACGTGGCACAGACGACGCCGCCGCCGCCGTCGCCGCCGCCGCTTGCCACGGATAACCGACAATTACCAAAGCAACAACAACAACAACAACGACAACAATACAAATGACAATGCACGGCAGTTGGCAACTTTATCGAATCGTTTATCGATTTTAGTTGCGAAATCAACTTTGCAGGGCGATGCAGGTGGTGGCTTTAGTTGTGCAACTGATTGAAATTCCTGAAATAATTTGAAACTCTCATGGTTCTATGGAATTTCAACTTTTCAAGTGTTTTGGGAATTGTTATCGAAAAGGAAATTTAAAAAAAAATTGGTGAATCCAAATTTAAAGTGGAAATAAGCCAAAAATTGTTTTGCATGGAAAATTAAAAATCGGCTTATGGTAATAGATTTTTAGCGTTTAAATAAATAGGAGATTTATCGATAAATTAATATCGAATAACATGACTTGGTGATTTTGATAACAGCTTATATTTTTTAATTGGATAATGGAAATCAATTGTTAGCATATAAATTAATAGGAGATTTATCGATAAATAAATATCGAAAAACTTGACTTGGTTGTTTGGATAACCGATTCTATTTTATTTTAATCGGCTAATGGTAATCGATATTTAGCATATCAATAAATATTAGATTTATCGATAGGTTAAAATCGAAAAACTTGATAAAAGATTTTATTTTTTATGAATTTTCCATTCGATTTAAAAAAAAATTCAAAATGGAAAATATAAAATTTAAAGCAAAATAAAAGCTAAAAATTATTGAAAGGTAAGAAAAGATTTTCTAGATTTTTAAGAGAAATATATAAATAATAGATTTATCGGTAAATAAATATTAAAAAATGTAACTGGGAAATTTGGAAAAATTTAAATCATAGATGTATCGATAAATAAAAATCGAAAAATGTAGCTTGCAAGTTTCGAAAACAATTTCAATTTTGTTTATATAAATTCTTTTCGATTTTATAAAGAACGGAAATAATCAATTGCATTACACTTTTTACAATTCCCTTAAAATTCCAATAATCGCACAATTTCAGCTAATACCCTACAGCAATGCCCATTGGGACATTGATCTAGTGGCTAGTGTGGCGCATGTAAAGGAATATTAAACTCGCCTGGAGCAGCAAAAGCAGGTCATCGAAAGCAGGGAAGGAAGGCGGTTTCAGGGCGGTGAAATGACCATGTGACCAGCGGTGGGCGTGGCTAGTGGAGCGGAAATATTAAATTCGCCACTTTGGCGCACAAAGTGTTATTTTTCACTTCCGCTTCGGCGAAGTCGGTAATTTTAGCCAACGTACGCTCGATCGGTCGCCCCACCTCCTACTTCTTTCGTCCTCCCATCCCGACTAGGCCAGGCCAAGACATTAATCTGTGTGAAGGCGAAGGAAGTTTCTTTCCAATTTGCATTTTTTGCCAGAAACTTTTTGTTTGCCACTATGCAAATCGCTTGATATGAAAAACTTTGCTTGCTCGATTCAATGTACAGCGTAAATTAAAACCGAATTTGAAACAAACTCGCACTGTGACAGCGCCACAGGCTATAGTGGCCAAAGAACATTTCACAACACTGGCTTGGCTATGGCTATAATCTACTAATATACATAGGGTATTATAATGTAGTAATTTTGGCTTTAAATGTGTAATTATTTTCAAGCATTAATAGTAAATATTAAATATATTTTATTTCAATTTTATTTTTATTAAAATATGAAATTTTATTTTTAATTTTTAAATTTTAATTTTAAATTTTAATTCTTTGAATAATTTTATATTTTTGAAATTGAATAAATAAATATATTTAAAATTTTGATATAGGAATATAGCAAAGTCTTTAAGGACTGTGTACACTAAAGTTCAGAACATAAGCTCTACTATACCCCGAGATACACCCCTTTAAAAAAAGCCATAATAATTGCTAGAAAACCTAACCTCAAATATTTGTTCGCTCTTTAATTTATTTGCAAAATTTAATGTGTGAAGTTTTCAAGTTGGCATTCAAATCATTTCAGGGCAAATTTTCTAACGTGCGTGGGTCGTAGGTCAACGCAGTCCAGGCGAGTCTAACACGTCCTTTTTGTCAGAGGGGTCAAGGGTCGAGGGGTGCCAGCAGCTCGGTGACTCGTCAGGCAAATAGAAAAATTAATTAAATTGTTATGAGCCTTTGACAGGGCACTATGTGTGTGTGTGTGTGTGGCATGCAACCACACACACACACACACACACACACACACACACATACATATATATAAACTTGCGTATGTATGAATGCGTATGACGATGCGAGAATCGGATACAATGTTTACTTATAAATGAATTATGCATGCGTGTTGAGTGTGCGTGTGTGTGTGTGCGATCAACAAAAGACTAGCCAGGCAAGGCACTTGGCCTGCTTTGCTATCCAAACTGTAAAATTGTCAATTGCGTTGACCCAAATAAATAAATAACAAAAAGCCGGGCACAATTTTAATTAAAACCAAATTATTGTTATGAATATTTTGCGTTGCTAAATAAAAGGACAACAACAACGACCACAACGACAACGACGAAGGCCGCCAGGGATAAGATGGAGTTGGAACTGGAGTTGGAGTCGGAGTCGGATTCGGAGTCGGATGCGGATGCGGGGAACAAAGACAGCGAGAACGACGACAATGACAATTGTTTTTGTCTGTGTTCGCTCTAAGCGAGCATTTTTGGTTTATGAAATATGCAAAACGCTTAAGGAATTCCGGCTACAATGGCAATAACTGACAGCAGCAGCAACTGTACAGATACATATATATATATATATATATATACAGAGAGAGACGCACTTACATACCGAGCAAAAGCAAAAGTTGCGATTTGCGATTGCAGTTGGAATATTTGAAAATGTCTGACCAAATATGCATGAGGCAGAGACGTAGCTAGAGGGGGGCAGCTATGGCCATTTGAGCTGCAATTGTCTTTCGATTTGGCAGCAAAAGTTTGCATTTGCACATTTCATATGCATCGACTCGACAAGTCTCGTATATTAATTAATACTTAAACCTGCGTGCCAACATTCCATGCATAATTCGGCAAAATCAATTCAAATATTTGTGAGCTTATTGAACACAGGAAATGATGCCGACCGAAAAGGAAAAGCAGTCCCCCCTTCTCCCCTCCCTTCCCCCCTTACGGGGGAGTTGCTCATAACAACCGTTTTGTGTTGCGAAGCGAAGAAATAGCAAAACCAAAATTGCAGTTATTTCATTTCTTGCACGCGCAATAGAGACTTGCACACAATGAAATATCGAGATGTATATATATATTTACTATATATAATCTAATATATAATCTTCTAGCTGATAGACAAAGCAATCACTGGCATTTAAAGTCTTAATTTGTGGCTATGTATAGCTTATGCACAACTTGTCTCGCATTAACAGAATTAATAGCATGAATCTTCATAGCTTAACAGCGCATTAACATTAACTTAACATGGCATTAACATAGTGTCGCATAGGGATGTGTTTCCCTAGCTTTCAAGAGCTTATGCTATAAACTAAAAAACTTACAAAATTTTTTATAATTTTTACCAACATTTTTAAAAAGTTTTCCAAGAAAACGAAAAGTTTGGATTAGAAAAAATAATAAGCTGCAGATGTGTATCTAAGCACAGGGAAAGGAAAAAGAAAAAGTCTTATAAAAGTTTTCTATTTTTATAAGACTAAAGTAAACGAAAATTTTATTAAAAACTTAAAGCACTTGGCACATGAAGGAAAAAACAAGAAAGCAAGGCTATCTTTGGTACGTGGAAGGCTTTATAGCCTTGGAGTTACTCCAAATATTAAATCGGCCGATAGGTTCTATGGCAGCTATACGATATATCTGTCCGATTTAAAGAAAACTTGCATAGCATTTAATGGACATATGTAATTAGACATATATCACGTAAGTTTCACAGCGATATCTTGAAAAATAATAAAATTCGACCGATAGTTTCTATGGTAGCTATACGATATATCGGTCCAATTTCGATCAAATTTGGACATCCTTTAAAAGGCATACTTAGACATATATCACGAAAGTTACACAGCGATATCTTGAAAAATAACAAAATTGGACCGATAGTTTCTATGGTAGCTATACGATATATCGGTCCAATTTCGATCAAATTTGGACATCCTTTAAAAGGCATACTTAGACATATATCGTGAAAGTTTCAAGGCGATATATTAAAAAATTAAAAAAATTGGCCGATAGTCTCTATGGCAGCTATACGATATATCGGTCTGATTCGGCTCGTTCCGACTTATTTACAGCGTGCAGCATTGAGAAGCATGTGTACCAAGTTTGATAAAGATAGCTTTAAAACTGAGGGACTGACTTGCGTTGCAACAGACAGACGGACAGCCGGACGGACAGACAGACGGACAAACTAGTGAATTTCATAGCAAACTTTAAGTAGCGCGTCGTGTTCTTAACTCTTCTGCATTAACATATTTATACACTTAACTAACACACTCACACACACACACACACACTCCTAGGGGCTACACTTATGATCTATGCATGCATAGGGGCGGTCAAAATCGATGGGGACTTGCCATGCCCTCTGGCATATTTATGGTGTGGTCACACTGGCACCAAAATAATGCACATTATACCCTACACCCTTGTGCGCCCCAAGGGGAAGGGGAAGGGGAAGGGGAGGAGGGATCGCCCCAAGGCAGTTCATAAACTGCAAAGTAAATCGCAAACTAATGCACTTGAGCCAAGCAACGTTTGCATTCGTTTCTGTTTCTTTGGCACTCCAAAGTTTTGTCCTCAACACAGCCACGCCCCCTTCTCCCCTTAGCGCGCCCCCCTCTGTCAGTGCTGCACGCGCGCCTCTGGCTAAAATGTTTTGTTGGCATGCAAAGGTGCTCGCTCAGGTGGCCTCTTTGCCATTCTCTTTGCCAAATGCTTGGCACTTACCAACCGGAGTTGTGACAGGGGGCGTGGCACAGGGGAGGGAGGCTAGTTGTGAGGTTAGGTAAGTCTCAGCGGGAAGCTTCCTTTTCTTATGGGCAACCTGTCTGTGGCTGCGTTACTCATGCAACACCCTGAGGCAGCCACTCGAACTGCAATTTTGTGTGCGTGTGCGTGTGTGTGTGGCAAGTGGCGCTTTAAATGACATCTCCATTTCCCCCTCCCCCCATGCATAATGTCATAATATCGTAATATTGCGCCGATGGTATCTGGGCGCAATGCATTGGCCACAAATTGTGCAGCTAAATAGAGCGTAAGCAGGGGCCAATGCACGCATGGGGCCCAGGGTTGCCGCCGGCCAAAGAAAAGAACAATAAAAATATAAATACTAGCGAGAGAGAGAGGGAGAGAGAGAGAAAGAGACAGAGAGACTGTACACAGCCGGTGACCCCAACGTAAAATGCAATAAAAGCTTGAATGAGGCGACAGTTTTATGCATATTTATGCCCCAATGTGGCAAACGGCTGACAGACAGTGGCACAAGCAGCGACACTTGCCCACTGTGTACGTGTGTCTGTCTGTCTGTGCGCTGTATATGTATATAATACAGCCAGACGCGACTGTGGGCGACACTGTTAAATTTTAGTGGCCCAGCTGCTGCTGCCGGCGCTGCTGCTGCTGTTTGTTTTGGCGCAGCCACTGCAATTGTGCTCTTCTTTTTTTCGCTCTCTCTCTCTCTGCCCGCTCTCCCCACTCTCCAACTCGCAGCTTGTGCCGTTTCTATTTACAACAAACAACAAATGAATGCTGCGACTTTTACTTTAAATGCAAACGAGTGGAGTGCCAAGCGAGTGTGAGCGAGAGGGGCGACACAAACTGGAGCAGCGCGAGATCCTTGACACAGACTCTGCACTCTGCAAGCTGAAGCTGGCGCTGGCTGTACCCCTCCCGCTCTCACAGCAACAACTGCTTGCTCTCACATTGCTTGCTCTCACATTGCTTGCGCTCACTTGGCACGCTGAGGCTGTACCCCCCGCTCTCACAGCAACTGCGTGCGCTCTCAGCTTGCATTCCTCTCTTCGCTCTTCGCTCTCCGCTCACGTGCTCAGTGTGAAGTGTGCGAGCTGTAAATGAGTTGCTTGCCTGCTGTTGTTGTTGTTGCTGCTGCTGTTGTTGTTGCTGTACAGTGAGAGGAAAGTTAATAGCGCCGCCTCACAGCGCTGTGCAACGCATTAAGCGAAAAAGCATAAAAATTGAATTCAATTTTGTTCGGAAAGAAAGGGGGAATATAAAAAAAGGACGCAGGCACTGGCTAAATGGCATTGTTTTTGTACTCATTGTTGTTGTTGCTGTTGTAGCCATTAAATAGTGTTGCAAATGGCGCATTTTTTGACGCCCCATGCACTGAAATTCCAAGAGTTCACGCGCTGCGCATACAAAACTGCCGCCAGCTACACAAGTTTATCGCGTGTCGCTGCAACACGCCCCACAACAAGTTGCTCCCCCCTCCGCCCCTTTCCCCTCTCCCCACTTCACTGCCACGCCTACAGCGGATATGCACGCATTTAGGCGCTGTTTAGGCAAAAGGGTAACCGCAGCCGCTACATAAAATTGCTATAGCCTGCGACAGTGTTGGAAAGTGCAGTGAAATTGGCAGTGATCAACAGTGTTGCGCGATTTTAGCTGCCAATGATAACTGTTAATCGATCAAAGACGAAAATTGCTAAGATTTTTTCTTACTTAACACTGAACAGTGTTGATTAACTAGCTGAAAAGCTATAAAATTGCATTGATCAACAGTGTTGCGTAAATTTAGCTGTTATCAAGAATTGCTTATCGATTAGTGGCAAAAATGTCTAAGGTTTTTTCTTACTTAACACTAAACAGTGTTGATTAGCTAGCTGAAATGCTATAAAATTGCATTGATCAACAGTGTTGCGCAATTTTAGATGTTATCGAGCTTTTTTTTATCGATTGCTGGCAATAAATGTGAAAGTTTGCAACTGCTTAACACTGTACAGTGTTGATAAAGTAGCTGAAATGAAAATACAGTATGCTGCAACTCATTAATATGCGCCGCCACCAACCGCTAAGGCTCTTCGCTGTGATTCTCAATCTGTGCTGCGAAACTTGCTGTGATTTCAGCAGCCAATTAACAGTTACTGTAACGACGCCAGCACTGGCCGCAGAGTCAGTCGCTTACGCTGGCTTTCTTTCACTTGCTCCCTCTTTCTACCTCTCTCCCACTCGCACTGAGGACCTTGCGCTGCGTGTGATTTTAGCTTTTGCATAGCGAAGTAATTGAAAACTTGCACAACAAAACACACGCAACCGAGGTAGCTGCCTGCCCCCTCTCGCTCTCGCTCTCACCTGTCTCTCTCTCTCCCCCCTCTCTTCTTTTTCCTCTCTAAGTGTGTGTGTGTGTGTGTGCAGTTGTGTTAAAATTTCATTTGGTTGAGGCTTTCATTACATTTTATTCTATGGTGTACCAGAGCATGCCACTCCTCCCCCCTCCCTACCTGCACCCCCTCTTGCTGCCAGGCACAGTGGAACGTATTAGCTTTCGAAACAACACCTGCTCGAGGGGCTGGCCATGAAGGGGGGGCGAGGGCGTGTTTAGAGAAGGGGCAAAGTGGCAGCTGTTGCGGTGCACAGGCAGCAGTCGAATTGGGCAGCGTGAGTTGGAATGTTGCGAGAGAGAGAGAGAGAGGGGTGGTGGTAGGGGAAGGGGGCGTGGCTGTTGTTGTTGCTCTGCGTTGCCTTTTGAAATATTTATGCATGCAAATTAGGGCCACAAAAAGCAATGCAAAACAAAACGAGACGAAACGAAACGAAATGAGAAGCAACGCAACGCAATGAAATCAAAAGATAAGCCCCCAAACGGCAGCCATCCCACTGTCGTTCTCTCTCTCCCACTCGCTCTCTCGCTCTTTCTCCTGCTGCGCATCCTTAGTGAATTCTTATTTAATTTGCAGCTAATTTTATTGCACACACTCAATACCTGCGGCGCCTAAGCGGATTAGTGCGCCCCTTGCACAGCTTGTGTTGCAATCGAAATCGAAATTGTAATCGTAATCGGAATCGAAAAGGGGTTAGGCTTGAGGTAAGTGCTGACTGTGAGACTGAGCAGTCCCCAAGGCGCAGCAGAGAGTGCAGTGTGGCACAGGCTCAGACAGAAATAGTACTGCAAGTACAGTGGAGCTTCTTTACAGAAACAGTCAGAGAATCAAATAATCGATAATAATAAATATATCGATTTATTGTGAATCTGCTCTATTTGTTTGATGCCTTTCCAGACGTTCTTTCGTAGTCCAACTAGACTAACCTACAGTGCGCCTCTGCTAATTTCAGTATGTAACCTATAACCTAACCTCAAATTACATATGGAAACTGTTATCGAACTTGACAAATTATTCTTAGTATTTACTGCACCAATATTGTAATATACTCAAAGTTCTTCCCTTCCTCTTCAGTCTTGGATTTCCTTCCTGTTTCCTGCTCGACCCAAGTCTTTAGACCTGCTCGATACAGTTTACTCCAATTGTGCAAACTTCTTTCGTCGCCCCCTTTAGCCAGGCTTCACTGTAGTTACGCAGTGACCCAGCGCTGCCTTGTCTACTTTTGATTTTTGGTCGATTTTCGGTTATGAGCCCCAATCAATGTTACGTGAGTGCCAATTACTGGCCAGGGACTTATTCCTGACTACCTCTTGCCTCTCTCTCTCTTTCTCATCTTTTTCCCTCTCCCCTGCCTACCTTCCTCTTTGGCCTGTCTGCTGCTGGATGCTCCTGTCTGCTGCTTGTGATTAAGCTTAATGCTGGCACAGGCATCGCACACACATAAATAAATTATGGAAATTAAACATGAAAATGTACAAAACCCCGACACGAATGCGTCGACAGGCGCACGTACGTGTGTGCGACAGGGAGGAGTGGAGTGGAGAGCGGGGAAGGACAGCTCGATCCCTGTCTGGTTAGCAGGGCGCAGATAACGTTGCCAATTGACGGAAGCAACACACACACACACACACACACACAGCGCAGGCCAAGTTGAAGCAAAAGGAGCGCAGTCAAGTTGGATGCACCTAGCTAGCGCCAGAGAGGGAGGGAGGGAGGCAGCGGTGCCTGTCTACACTGCGCAAAATGCAGTGTGCAATGCAAAGCAATGCAAGTTAAAGTGATTAATTTTGATTTTGCATTTTAAAGTGTTCAACTTGTAGAATGTTTTGGATTTTATGTATATTTTTCTAGCTTTTTTTCTAGCCTTTTTTCTAGCTTTTTTTCTAGCTTTTTTTCTTGGATTTTAATTCTTGCAGCATTTAATATACTTCTAATAATATTAACTTGAAAAAAGTGTTAGATTTCTTTAAAGCATTTCTAGCCTTATCTCTATTTTTTCAGTTCTTTCTAGCTTTTTTCCGGCTATTTTTTATTTTTTTAGCTCTCTAAATGTCTCAAATGTTGAATTTGAAAAACGTTTCAGAGTTTGTTTATCTGGTTGTGGCTTTCTTTTAGCCTTTTTTATGTTTTTAGTTTTTATGGCTTTGTTTCTAGCTTTTTTCTAGCTTTTTTTCTAGCTTTTTAATTTGTGCAGCATTTAAAATTCTTCTAATAATAAATTTGAAGAATGTGTTAGATTTCTTTTAGCCTTTTTCAACTTTTGCATAGCTTTGTCTAGCTTTTTTTCCAAATTCTTCTTAGCTTTTTTCCAGCTTTTTTAATTTTTAGCTTCAAAATGTTCTTAAATGTTCAATTTGATAAAAGTTTCAGAGTTCGTTTATCTGGGTGTAGCTTTCCTTTTCGCCTTTTTTAGTTTTTATGTCATTGTTTCTAGCTTTTTTCTAGTGTTTTTTCTAGCTTTTTTCTAGCTTTTTAATTCTTGCAGCCTTTAAAATTCTGTTAATAATAAATTGAATAAATGTGTTAGATTTCTTTTAGTCTTTTTCAACTTTTGCATAGCCTTGTCTAGCTTTATTTCCAAATTCTTTTTAGCTTTTTTCCAGCTTTTTTGGTTTTTAGCTTTAAAATGTTCTTAAATGTTGAATTTGATAAAAGTTTCAGAGTACGTTGAGCTCTTCATAGATTTCTTCTAGTCTTTTCTCGCTATTTTCTAGCCTTTTCTAGCTTTTTTTCTAGCCTTTTCTAGCTTTTTTTAGCTTCTTTTATATTTCGCTTAGGTCTTTCAAAAATGTTCTAATCATTTGATCTTCTAGACATTTCTCTCAGTTTAGCTGGCTAACAAGTTTCTCAGCGGCGACGTTGGCCAGGGGGCAGCGCCCCCTTTGGAGCAGCGCTCACCTGTCGCCTGTCGCCGTGTCGACGTGTTGACAGCGCTGATGATGATGAGGACCTCGACAACGTGGCACGATGAAGCTCTGCTGCTGATCCGCCCCCTCCGCTGCCCCTGCTCCCTAGGTTCCTGCAACATGTTAACAATGCACGACAAAAGCGCATTAGGCGTGCGCTGCGGCTGCCCAGTGGGCGTGGCACTGTGGGGTCGTTCGCTTGGTTGGCTGTTGCATTCATGTCGCAACGATTTGTTGCAAATTGTCACACACACACACGCACACACACAGACACAGACAGAGGGAGACATACTGTATTTGGGAGTCTGTGTGGGGGCGCCCAGTTCGCTGTTGTTGCATTTAATTACGCGTGTCTGCACAGTGAAGTTTACTTTGTCTCGCCATGACATACGCACACACACACACACACACACACACACGCACACAGACACGCACAGCTAGCCAGACAGCGACACACAAAAAGCGAGAAACTGCTGTGTGTGCGCGTGTGTGTGTGTAAGTTTATTAAACATGTGCCTGAGCGACAGCTGAAACGAGGGGAGAGATTGGTGGGGGGCTGTGCGGTAAAAGGGGGCGTGGCCATAGCGAGACTGTCCTGCTAACCACGTAGGCCTTTGACTGACACAGAATGACGATGCTTTTGTGCTGCCTGCCTGCCTGACTGACTGCAACACGGCAGGTGCAATTGAATGAAATTGCCTGTACAAATACAAGCAGTGGCGTAGGGAAAGGGGGGCGGACATTGGCGTTAATGTGTCGCAAATCAAAATTAAACAAGACAGCGACGCCCTCACGCATCGCAAAGCATCTCAGTGCAGTTCATTTAAAATGTCACATTAATTAAATGCAAATAAGCGTCAGTCCACGGTCCAACCGCCTCCCTCCCACCTGCCACGCCCATGCTGACCGAGAGATTTGTAATTTAATTTTGGGGAGCGTGCCAAATGATGCGTGAAATGTGTCAAATTGAAATTATGATGAACGCGTTGTGCCACTGCGGCTATGCCACTAAAATGATCAGCACTGTTAGAGTTGACGCTAGCCGGCACAGTGGGCGTGGTTGCATTGTTAAGCAGTTCCAACAATTTTTTTGAAAAATTCAATAAATTGCTGAAAATTAAAAAACACATACAAACTTTGTTACAAAATTACTCAAATATGCTCAACTATTTCGCTAAGTGTATAAAAATTGAAAAATAGAAACAGAGAAAGCCACCACTTTGCTTGTTTCCTTCCACCCGAAAACCTGACTTTATTATCTATTATTTACAAGCACGCACACTCTCCCCCACTTTCGCACAGTGTAGCAGGCTACCTGCTATCGATATGTGCGCCCGCATTTGGCTTGTTCTCGCCGGCGCATTTACGTGTTGCATGCGCATTCCTCAGCCTGAAACCAGCAGGTTGGCTGTCAGAGTAAACAATTTATGACATATTTTTGCCAAAATTATCGCCACAGATAAAGTTTGCAGTGGCTCGACATGCAACGCCTGACCTGACCTATCCCCCCTCCCCCCATGATTTCGTGCAACGATAGCTGCAACATGCCACACTGCAGCGTGCACTTCATTCCACTTGCCCAATCAATATGCTTGGTAATTGCTGTAAATAATAATTTGCGACACAAGCTCATTTGGCGCATGTTCAGCATGTAAACACATTAATATTCTGCCGAAAAATCGCATTTGTATTTTTGTAAATGATTGATTTGCGCTGGCAGTGGGCGTGGCAGTCGAATTTTGAAATCAGCATTATTTGCGTGTGCTATAGAGGCAGTTGTAGCCATAATTTGGTGTGCCTAACTCTTGTGGTTGTGCAGTTTAGCGTGTTCATACGAACACAGATTGATGGGAGAATAGTAGTTAATTGACTCCGGTGGGTTGTCAACACTATATTGTGAAATTACCTGATGTCTTAGAGTGTCTGGCTATTTTGCTTGCTATTCTTATTCCCTTTGAACTATGAAAAAAGTTTGAAAGAGGGTATACTAAGTTTATAGAAATATTTGTAAAATTTTTAAAGACATTTAAACACTTGCGAAGTGCTTGTTCTGACCTCTACAATCGATTAGAAGTAATTTGAAACAATTTTAAATTTTGTAGAAAATTTTTAAAAATTTACCGCAAAAATTCGAAAATTTTTTAAAATATTTTATATATATTCCTATTATTGAAATTTAGGATCAGCTAAGAGTACAAGTCACGCACAAAATGTAGGCCAGTGCAATGCACCTTATGAGCCATCTCTGACCCTATAAAGTGTATATTTTCCCAATCAGCATCAATAGGGCAGTCGAACTAGCCTTGTCCGTCTGGCTGTCCGTCTGTCTGTTGCAACGCAAATTAGTCTCTCAGTTTTAGAGCTATCTTGATGAAACTTGGTATACATGCTTCTTATTGCTGCACGCTGTAAATAAGTCGGAATGAGCCGGATCGGACCGATATATCGTATAGCTGCCATAGAGCCTATTGATGTAATATTTGCAGTATTTGCAGGCGTATAAAACGAGGCGAAGGTAGCCTTTTTTTCTTGTCTTAAGCCAAGTTATGTTGGCTTAACCTTATTGTGGCGTTGTTATAGCCCAAGTAGCTTTTCCTTTAATGCTTTTCCTTAACTGTACAAACATTTTCTTAGCTTTCGAAAATGTTTCTTTGAAAATGTGCAACGAGTCAAGCAGCCACAGGTGGCAAGCGGCAAGTGGCGCCCCTCCCTGACAGTGAGGCGAGAGCAAGTTGCAAGTGGGCAACTCTATCGCTTCTATCTACAGTTTCAATTAGGTGCACACACACACACACACACACACAGAGAGAGACACACGCAAGCACGTGCTGGCAGCTATGCAGCACAGCGCACACATAGTTGCAGGCGTGGAGAAGAATGTGTGAGCTGATTGCGTCGTCCCAGCAAGCTGGACATAGTCTGGGCCTGGCCTGGCCTGGCCTGCGCTGGGCACAGGCGTTGTGGATATTAAAATGTCGTGGTTGGCCAAGTGGTCAAAAGTTGTGCGACGCGTCATAAAAGTACCCAAAAATAAAAAGAAGAAGAAGAAGAGGAGGCAAAAAAGCAGCAAAAGCTGCGCAGGGCAAAAAATGTGTAGCATAAGCTGCGGGCCGGGCTCGTTGCGGCTGCACGGGATTGGCGCAATGGTGCAGACAGAGGCGGAGATGAAAGGGGGGAGGGGGCTGTGGTACAACGGGTGTTGGCTTTTACGAGCGCCCTGGCGTGGATTTATGGTCATGCGGATTGTTTAAAGTGGAGACGCCGTCGCCGCCGCCAACAAAAATATGTTGTGAAATATTTTACAATTTCATTTTTGGCCTGCGAGGCACGCTTCGCATAGTCGCAGAAGAAAGACCGACGGCGGGGAGGGGGTGCAATTGAAATGAATGTTTGTCGTGTTAAAGGCTGTGATTTTTTGTTCGCCCCACTGTGCAATGGGTACAATGCATTGCGGCCGGCGCACACACTAGTGAAGCGAACTGCAGATGGCCAAATTGTGCGCCTGCCTGTGTAATTAACAACGTCGAAGTGCACAGTGGGCGGCCTCGCCAGGGGGCGTGGCAGATAAGGCAAGCGTCGCTCGCGCGCGTCCATGGTAAGCCTGACAAATGGCTTATTTAGGCGCAAGTCTACGTTGCGAGTATCTTTACCAAACTCTTAGTTGATAGCTCCCTCTCTATCTGCCTCTCGCTCTCTCTCTCTCTCTCTCTCTCTCTCTCTCGGCTTGGCTTATTCCATTGGCTTTTCACAGCCCATTTGCACAATTATCATATTTACCTGCAACGAAAGCAAAAGAAAAACAAAAACAAATACGTTAGTTTTGTACACGACTGTGCAGATACCCTGTAAGCAAAAGAAAAAAGTGTGCAAAAAATGTGACTGCTTTGGCAGACACTAAAAGCAAGAGGGGTAGCAGCTGCCTCGTCTAGTTTTGTGTAGGGTGTGTAGGGTAGATGGGGAGGTTGGCTTAGGTAGAGCAGTTCGCCTCGCCCGTTTGGGGTACATTGAACCGCGTGCAGTGCATAAAAAGAGGCGCCAGTGCATATCATAAAACTGAAATAAACATAAATACATAAAGCCAGTGTTGGATAACGCAGCGGGGCACGGGGGGCGGAGGGAGTGGCAGCTGCGGCTCACAAAGTCATAAATTCAATTTGAAATTTACTGTCAGAGCAGCAAGGGCAAAGGGCAGACGGGCAGACGGGCAGGCAGGCAGGCAGCTACGGCCTGTGTTTAGGGTTTAGGGTTGTCGTTGTTGATGAATACAAAAAGTTGCCGCTTGTCAATAATGTCAATCGCTGCATAGGGCATAAAACTGTGTGACAGAGGCAACAGCGGCAACAACGACCTACAAGCATGAAATGCGCAAAATGCCCAGGGTTGCACAATAAATTTCATCGTCTGTTGTTGCAGTTACAGTTACTGCTGGCAGTAACTGCACGCCCGCCTATTGAACTTGCCACACTGGCGGCCATAAAGTCCATTTTGCGTCTGCGATTGTTCGATTTGGCTTGCCTTTTTTTCAGCTTTTTTTTTTTGCAACGTTTTAGTTGTTATTGTTGCACTGTGCGGTTGGGCGACTGCTGTGTGTGTGTGCGTGTGTGTGTGTGTGTTTGTGGCAGTTAACCAATGTTTTAGCATGTTGCACTGCGGCCACGCAAAGTCAAGCACGCCAGCAACATTGCCAATGGCAACGGGAAACAACAGCAGCAGCAGCAATCGCAATCGACAGCAGCAACTGCCATGGGCAACGCTGGCATCGTTCTACACGTTGGCCAGCGTTGCCCAACTGCGAATTTGAGTGAAGTGGAGCCACGGCTGCAGATTCTCTCAGCTCTCACAATCCTTTCTACATCTGCTGCTGCTGCTGCCACGCCTTGTGCTACTCCAGTTGCTGTCGGCGCCTGCTGTGATTCTATTTCAGTTTCCCTCTCGAGCTACGCTGGCGAACTCCAGTCGCGGCCCACAGGCGGTTCACCTGTTTACAAATCACAGGCAGCTAGCCGAATTTTGTATTACCGTTGCATACCCTGTAGTCTGTTTGCACAAGGCGTGCCAGTCTTTTAGATGCTTCTTTCTCTCGCTCTAAGCCAAAGCAGAACTTTGAGGCAGAACTGTACTTGGAGTGGACGTTTCTCACTTATCAACAGTGTTGTCCATTTAGCTTTTTTCACATTAAAAGTGTAATTCAACTTTGGAAAAAGCTGTTTAAGTTCTGTAAATTTTTTCAATATTTTCCACATATTGAAAAATGTTTCTAGCATAATTTTCAATTAAAAGTATGCAATTTTAATTAAGCTTAGCAATTTCAGCTATTTTCCGCTATTATTTTGTTAATAAATTGGCTATTTATTTACGTTTATTTTATAGACAATTTTTTTAAAGCTTTTTTCCCGTCAGAAACGACTTTTAATGAATCAATTTATATGTATTTCAAGCAAAGTGAGACTAAACTAATAATGAGGAGTGTTGGCTAATGTGTGCAGTGTTGGTTAATGAGTTGCTACAGTCGTGACTTTTACAACACTTATAATTGCCATGCCTTTTAGAAAAACTGGCAGAGAGAGAGAAAGAGAGAGAGAGCAATAATAAGTCTCCAGTGTTGGTTAATAAAATCTTAAGTAAACCTTAAATATGCTTATTTCAATAAAAAATATATAGATTTCAGTTTGAGCTAAGTCTGAGCATATTAAAGTAGCACAGTGTTGGTCAAAGTGTGCAGTGTTGGTTAATAATTTGCTACAGTCGTGTAAACTAAGGCTTAAGACTATTACAACATTTATAATTGCCAAGGCTTTTAGCAAAGCTGGCAGAGGGAGAGAGAGGGAGCAATAATAAGGCGCATTTTAAAACAGTCTCCAGTGTTGGTTAATAAAATCTTAAGTAAACCTTAAATATGCCTATTTCAATAAAAAATATATAAATTTCAGTTTTAAGCTAAGTATGACCATATTGAAGTAGCACAGTGTTGGTTAAGGTGTGCAGTGTTGGTTAATGAGTTGCTACAGTCTTGTAAACTAAGGCTTAAGACTTTTACAACACTTATAATTGCCAAGGCTTTTAGCAAAGCTGCCAGAGGGAGAGAGAGGGAGCAATAATAAGTCGCACTTTGGAACAGTCTCCAGTGTTGATTAATAAAATCTTAAGTAAACCTTAAGTATGCTTATTTCAATAAAAAATAGATAGATTTCAGTTTTAAGCTAAGTGTGACCATATTAAAGTAGCACAGTGTTGGTTAAGGTGTGCAGTGTTGGTTAATGATTTACTTTGCTTCGAGCTACTAGCCCTAGTCTAAAGCCTAAAGTGAGAGCATACAACACTATAAAGCACTAAGCAGTGTTGGTAAATGGTTCTCTTAAAAGCTAGGGTAACTCCTAGTCGAGTTGGCTTTCGTTTGCAGCATTTTTGCTTTGCTTAAGCCGCCAATTAAGCAGTTCGCTTAAGCCGCACTTTTCAGTCTCGTTCAATTTCGACTTTGACTTCCAGTTCGAAATTCGAAGTTCGCAGTTCGAAATTCGGCAAATGCTTGGCTGCCATTTCGAGTTGTTGTTTTTTCTTTGCATTTTTTCTCTCCTTTTTTTTGGGGACTGCTGCGTCACAAGGGGCTTAGTATTTATGCTCGTTTTTGGGCTCGTTCGTTTCTCTGGGCACAAGTGCTTCAATCGACTGTGTGCCTGTGTGTGTGTGCGGCTCTGTGTGTGTGTGTGTGTGTGTGTGTAATAACAATCCGACAGTTGACATGAGCGTGACACTGCATGGTTGCATCAACGCCATCATCAACACATGCACTCATCACGGCGAGCCAAAAGAGCGCACACACACACACACACACACACACACACATACACACAGACACATACACTCACCACTCACAAAGAGTGGGGGAAAACTGTATAAGAGAGAGAGAGAGAGAGAGAGAGCCAAAAGGCGGCCAAATGACAGGCAGGCAGGCAGGCAGGCAGGCTTAATATGCTGGCCATAACAGCAGCAAGTTCAACTGACAGCACTGCCGCATACCCTGTAAGGTAGCAGCAGTTAAGGTGTTGCTACACACTCGCTCATCCTCTCCTCTCCCTCTTCCTCTTCCTCACTCTCTCCAGACAAATTTCTTTTACTTCTTCGTTGCCATTAGCTGCCCGCCTCGCTCGCTCTCTCTTCCTACACTTTACAGGGTATACGCACACACACACACACACACGCACACTTACGCACAAAAGATTTGGCTACGCTTTGAAATGAATCGCACTTTGACGCAAATGGAGTTCCAGGTGCGGCGAGTGCTGTCTAGTATTGTTGCACGCCATTTTGGCAGCTCTGGCAATTGTCATTATTCATACGCACCGTGGCACACAAGAGGCAGCAGCAGCAGCGGCAGCGGCAGCAGCAGCTCTGGCAACAATAACAAATTGCTTTACAAGCCTAAAAGTGGTTGAAAATTGTTTTTGGGCCTCTTCTCGTTTTCGGGGCGCGTTTTTTCTTTATTTTCTTTTGCGTTTTTTCTGCGTTTTTTGTGCTCTGTTTTGGGGGTTGTGGCTCACCGCATACGGCAAACATTTTTCAACTTTCTGACACTTTAGCACGTTAGCCAGATTGTTGCAGTTGTTGCTGTTGTTGTTGTTGCTGCTGTTGTTGTTGCTGCTAATTCAAAAGGCAGTTTAGAGTTGCTTGAGGCGCGCTTAAAGCGACGCGTTAACACGCATTGTCCAATTTCAAGTTGATTCCCAACAGGCTGCAGTCTCGCTCGCTCTCTCTCTCGCACTCTCTGGGCCTCTCTGTCTCTGCTAATGGCCAAATATGTGAGCCCAATTGCAAAATTTGTTGACAGCACGCTGACAGCGTAGCTTGCCGGGGCACAAAAGGCGACAACTTCATGTCAACACGCACCTGAACAGCAACGATTGGCCTCCTCCTCCTCCTTCTTGTTGTTGTTGTTGTTGTTATCAGTGTTTAGGCATGTCACACAGAGAGAAAGGCAGAGAGATGGAGAGGGAGAGGGAGTGGGAAAGAAAGAGAAAGACACAGACACTACACGGCACAAAATGAAATGGCAACGAGCTGGAAAAAATGTTTGCATTGCCCAGCAAAGCTCATTCAGTTCGCCTCACTCTGTCTATTTGTCTGTCCCTCTCTGTCTGTCTCTCTGGCGAGCACTTATTGCTGTTTGCAATGTTGCTGCAGCAGAGGACTCAAGTGACATTCAGCTGCTATTACGACTAAATTGGCTACTGGATTGTCTCATTTCGTTTGAATGGTAAACGCTCGGTTATTGTTATTGCCCGCTCCGGTGGCAGAGCTCACGGCTTCAGCTTGGCCTGTCAACAACAATGGCAAATAGCAAGCAGCAAACAGCAAACAGCACAACATCATCATCATCATCATCAGCAGCAGCTCACTCGTTATCGTTATCGTTATCGTCAGCGTCATCGGCATCGTCAACGCTATCGCTATCAAGTGCAACGGCCAACCAAACGATGTGTGAATAAATTCTCCATTTGCTGCCTTCTTTTTGCACACAGCGACGTGTTTACGCCCTTTTTTTCGCAGCCACGCCCCCTTGCCTACCCTTCCATGCCTCTTTTTTTCCCTCTTCCCTCCCTTCCTCGCTCAGCACGTGCCAACAATGCAATCCAAATTCCTAATTGCATTTGCAATTGACGCTGCAAATTACCCAAGCATCTCATCGCTTTTCCATCTACCCTGCTACCTTATTGCCTTCCCCCTTCCCCCTCCCCTCCCCAGCCCCTACCCCTCCCTCATCAATCTGTCACTACGCACCTGAACACCTAGGCTACGCATATCAGGTGTATCGATTACGCGACATTAGGCGCATCAGCGTCACCGCTGAAGAACACTCGAGTGGACAGCATAGTGTGCTCTAACGAGGGTCGCTTAATTACTTTCTCAATTAGGAAATTTATTTTGTTATATTTTTTGTAGATTGGCAACTCTAGCAGCTAAACATAGAGCGGCAAGTTATTGATGTCACTTAGCTTTTAGCTATTATTAATTTTTTTAACTTCGGAGCTCCTTTTCTATCTCAACAATCTTGCAGCTAACTAAATAAAGCTTTGCCTTGAGCTTTACTTCATTTTTTTCTGAAGTTTTTTCAATTTGTGGACAACTTTTTATAAGAACATGATAAGAGAGTTGCAAGCTACTTAAAAGCTAAGCGAGGCAGGGGAATATAAAAAAGCAAAGCGAGAAAGATATGACAAGTTCTGGCAAAGCAAATGAAATTGCCATGCTGCGCAGCTATTTCTTTGTCTAAGCTAGTTGGAAACTTAAGAGCTTTTTTTAAGCTTGAAAAAATATTTATAAAATTAGGGCATACCCTATTATGTCATATCATACCATATCATAAGTTCTGTAAGCACACACACTTATCACTCAGCTCTCTAGCTCCCTACTTTCTTTCTTTCACCCCTCCAAAACGAAACTTTTCACTTCGCTACGCACTTTCGCCAACTTAATGAGCAACCCACGCTGGGCAGTTGACCAACAAGTTGAAACTGTGCCGGAAGGAAGCCGCTGAGTTTTCCGTTGTACCATAAAATGTTATATATCCTGGCCAGCCTAGCAGCCGAGCAGCATTATAGCAGCCTGCCATGCTGCATATTTAGCCCATTTCTATGAGTCTGTTGGCAGTTATAGCTGTCTCTATCTTCCTCTCCCCCTCTTTCACTCACTCTCTGTGTGTGTGGGCAGCACGCATGTCTGTCTGCTTTCGCACCCTACTTACACACACACACACACACACGCTCACACATAAATGTGTACATATATCATTTGGGGCTGTGCGTTGCGGGTCTTGCCAGAGTTTTGGCGAGTTTAAACGGCCCCACTTCCGTTCTGTTTTATTCATTCGCGCACAATTTGCGACACATTATTGTTTTTATTATTCAGTTATGCTTCGCTTTTTCTACCACGTAAGCATTGGCAATATTACCAAAATGGGTATATCAAACAGAATGGGAACAGTTTGGCAATGCAAATATGAAAGACGGGAAAGACAGCTTAGCTCTAGCTTGGTTTCCCTATTCGATTTTTTTTACCTATCTTACAGATTTGCTATTGAAATTTGGCTATCAAGAACTGTGATACTTCTTGGATCTGTGGCAAAAATTTCAGCGAAATCGGTTGGTAATGAAGAAAGTTATAAGCTTTTGTATGCATAGCTTAGACTTGAGGAACTTTTTGGTTCCATAATGCATACTGTTATACTGTTATACAGCGATGCTGTTATACTGTCTTAATGTTATACTGTTTAACTGTTGTGCTTTTATACTGCTATGCTCCTGTACTTGTTGTTAATGTTGTACTGTTATACTATTATACTGTTATATTGACAACAGGTATGCTGTTTTAGTGTTATCCAGTTATACAGCAATGCTGTTATACTGTTACACTGTTATATAGTTATGCTGTTATACAGTTATGCCATTATATTTGTATATTTTTATAATGTTTTCATGTTGCATTATTTTATTGTTATATTGCTAACTGTTATACAGATTTTTAGTTATACTGTTATACTGTTTCATGGCTTAACAGTTTTTTTTATATGGTTATGCTATTATTGTGTTATATTGTTATGATGTTAGACTGCCAAACTGTTATACTTTTAAACTGTTATACTGTTATACTGTTATACTGTTATATTGTTATATTTTTAAATTCTTATACTGTTACACTGCTATACTGTTAAATTCTTATACCCCTTCATGCATCAATTGACAGCTGTAATTGCAAAGTTGTCCCATTTACAGGGTATCTTGCAGTCAATTTAACGTGTACTTCTTCCTTACCCCCCTTTCATTTTTTTTGGCTGCGGCTGTCACTGTTGTTGTTGTTCTTGTTGTTACAAATTTGCCTGTAAATTTTGCAGTCGATTTAGCAGGCGCTATGCGACAGGGTCGACAACACCTTTTGCACCTGGCACGCACACCCAAAACAAGCTGACACACACACACACACAAAGAGAGGGAGAAAGAGATAGAGAGTGAGAGAGTAAGAAAGAGAGGGCAAAGCATACAAAAAGACGCGAAGAGCTGAGAAAACTTTTGGCAACTTTGGCTGGCTTACTTATTTGGGTCCCTTTCGCTTGGCACTCAATGCACCCCTTGCTGCCTCCCCTCCCCCCTCCCTCTCCCCCTCTCTCTCTCTCTGTCTTGCCGCACGCTTTATGCATTTTTTGTAAAGCGTGAAATTTAATTTTCATATTGAATGAAACACGTCGAGCTGAGTCGATGTCATAAGCAACTTTTTACGGCAGAACATGTTGTTGCCTGCTCTGCCGCAGCCGCTGCCTCCGCCGCTGCCTCTGCCGCTGCTGCTGCGTTTTATAGCTTGACACCATTTTATGACCGTTTTTTGGCATGTAAAATCATAAAAACGCTTCACACAGCCAACAACAACAACAACAACTGAAACAACGACAGGCCAAACAAGCGAAATAACAACTGCGATATGAGCATTTAATTTTAGGACATTTCCGCGGCAGTTGCAAATGAACGTTGCACACGCCACACACACACACACACACACACACACACACACACACACATGCAGTTGCACAGTTATTTATAGCTTCTTTTTTTGTGTTTGTATTTTTAATTAACTTCAAATTGTTTGTCAATTTCACAGCAATCGCAGCGGAAAGAGAAAACCACAGACAGTTAGAGTTGCATATACCATATATATATTCCTGATAACTATAGAGATCCTCTCTCGCTGCTCTCTAATGACCTTTGCCCCTAGGCGCTGCTGCTCACTTTTATTAAACCATTCAACTCGCTTAGCTGTAAAAATTTTTATGCTTCCTTCGATCGACAGATAAGCCGCAAACACACAGAGAGGTTCGAAAGCATAGTAAGTGAGGTTATGTGTAGCGTAAGTGAGGTTATGTGCAGCGTTAGTGAGGTTATGTGCAGCGTTAGTGAGGTTATGTGCGCTTAAAGTGCGTTAAAAAACTTGGCAAACCTTTCACTAAACTTTTCTATTCGATTCGAAAAACTCTGCAAATATCTTTGAAGTCTCTTTACGCTATATACACACACCTAGCATATATAGATAGCATTATTGGAGTACCCATTAGACAATCTCATTGCGAGCCGCATTAAGCTCTTGAAGGCATTTTAAAGCGGGGCCTTGCGTCTAGGCCTGCTGTTTGCCATTAGGCAGCTTACACATTCACAAACAGACAGGCAGCATGAGGCAGCTAGAGCGAGCAGAGGGAGCTGGGTCTAGGGGGAGCTTCCATTACTTTGAGTGTCAATTAGGTAATCGCAAAATTGAAATCTCATCGGAAGTGATTTTGTGCGCTTCGGCGGGCCTCGATTCGAGCCGCAGCCTCAGCCTCAGTCGCAGCCTCAGTCGCAGTCTCTGTCTCTCGGTTCGAGGCTCAGGGCAGAAGTCGTTGATAATCGTGTTGGAAGTTGCTTTTGTGGTGCGCGCACGCGACGCTGCATTCTTACAAACTTCCGTTTCCTGCTGCTGCTGCTGTGTGTGTGTGTGTGTGTGTGTGTGTGTGTGTGTGTGTGTGTGCACACACAGATTACAATTCAATTTGGCGACGTCAGCGTCACGTTTGTCTATGGAAAAAGTGAATCGTTTGCCAATTGCCCCAGCAGCCACAGTCACAGCCAGGGCAATACTTTCTCACCCCGCCCCCATCCTTCATCCCGCCTCCATCTTCCCCTCCCCTTCCCCTTCCGTTGCTGCTTTAGTTCGACGGCAAATTACCAACTTTGGCGGAAATTAAGTGGCAGGCGGCACTTGCTTGAAAAAACGTGAATGAAACCTTGCGCCCTTTTGCTTGCAACTTCAACTTCAACTTCAACTGCAACTACGACCCCAACAACAACAACAACAGCAGCAACAGCAGCAACAACAACGACAATGAGAAGCGGAGAAATCGCAATTCTGAATTCGTGTTTGGGCATCCCGGAAACGCGACCCTGTGCGGCCCCAGACAGCGTGCGAATTTAATTTTCCACTCGAATGCTTCGTGCGCAGGCGAAAGCGAAATCGAAAACGAAAAGGTGTGCAGGCGTAAAGGGGGCTGCTAGTGTGCGTGTGTGTGTGTGTGCGTGTGTGTGTGTATGTGCGGGGCGTCTATTTCAGCAGCGGCTGCGTTGATTACAACAAGCGGCGCGCCAAAAAGTAGGCAATGATAAAAGTTGTCGCTGCGCTGCAGCAGACTCGATTAGTCTGTGTGTGACAGAGAGAGAGAGAGAGAGACCGAGAGAGAGAGGTGGAGTGAGAGGGAATGTATCTATGTGTGTGTGCGTGTGTGTGTCTGTGTGGCACAGTAAATTAAAAACTTTCACTCGCTACCTTTGCGGCAACGCCTTGCACTCTTCAACTTTGCCCCAACTGCGCGCCAGCTCGCACTCTCCCTCTCTCTCTCACTCACTCTCTCCCTCTCGCTCTCTCTCTCTGTCTCTTTCTCTTTCCTTGCCTCTGCCCGCACGGCAAGCACTTAATTTAACAATTTCCTTTTGTTCCTGCAGCACCTGCATCAATAGGCAAAGAGCGAAGCAGGCAGCAAGCGAGAACCAGAGACAGACTGCGTTAGACAGAGAGAGGGAGAGAGAGAGCGAAAGAGAGAGCACGACTGTGCGGCTTATGCTTTTAGGTTGAAAGTGCACTTGAATTGCAGCTGGCGTCGCTGCTCTTGCTGCCTCTTCGACTAAAATGGCTTTTATTTTTTGATTTTGCCCCATTAATGCAAACGGTGCGTCTCGAGGGCCACTTGCCACCACCCCCCCCACCCCTCCCTCTCCACCTTCCTCTTCTGCCTCGAAAAAAACTTGGCAAGGCATTTGCCGAGTCTCCTGCGCAAATTTTAATAATATTTAACTGCGACTCCTGCGTTTCTAGTGGCCGCTGGGCGTGCGCCGTAAAATTAATGAAATTGTTTAATCACTTTTTAGGCCAGCGGCAGAGCATGGCAAATAGCGACAACAACAACAACAACAACAAGAAGAAAGGTTAAGGCAAATCGTTGCTAAGTGAAAATTGCAAAATATTCAAGACGAACGCTTTCAACTTTCAACTTTCACCTTTGCCTCCTTCTTTCCTACCCTCTGCATCCCTTTTTCTCTTTCATAGTTTGGGGGGGGGGGGCTAAAAAATTGTTTGTTGTTTTCATATTATCCGCAATATTTGAAGTGGACTTAGCCCCTCCCCTTCCCCTTTTCCCACTTCCTCCCCCTTCTGCGACATTTGCTCTTCCTCTCGTTTAACTGTTTTAATCACCGAATAACTGTAGATTTTATTTCTCTGCATATTTGCGTTACTTTCTTAACTTTGCGCACATTTTTCTTCCCTCTTTATTTATGCGGGAGAAATAAGAGAGAGAGGGAGAGAGAGAGAGAGGGAGAGAGAAGAGAAAAGCAAAAGAAAATGAAATAGAAATAGAAAAGAAGAAGGAAATAAATTCTCTGCTTTTATAATGTAGCAAACATTTTGCGCAACGAGCATTTATCAATTTTGAAAGCGTAGCCCAAAAGGTGTGCGTAGCGTAAAGGGGCGGGCAGCAGGCAGGGGGCGTGGTCGTCTGGAGCCCTGCGAATGCCCAACAACGTTGATAAGATCTGATTTAATTCAATTATCGTCGTCGTCGTCGTCTACGTCGTTGTTGTTGTTGTCGTTGTTCTCTGAATTGGCTTAACAATTTAATCAATTTTCCATAGAGTGAACAAGATTCAAGGTTCTCCTTCTTTTGCGTTTCTATTTTCAGAGATTTTCTGCAAAGTTACCCATTGATATTATGAAAATTAAATTACAAAACAAAACGTGTTGGAGAAATGTAACTATTCATTAAGTCTGTCTGTGTTGACAGATTGACATTTCATTTAAGCTATACCATATGCTCGGCCTTGTGACTGGTAGAGAAGGTAAATGAATTGGGTATAATTATTCAGTGAATTCTTTGCGCTGAGTTTGTATTTTTTCTATGCACTTTAACTATTGAAATATTAATTAAAAATATTTTTAAAATATTAAGGGACTCGTAAGGAAGTTAGTTTTTTTATACCAACTAACAAGAAAAGTAGCTGGTCACAGAAAAAGGTATAATTAATTAATAAATATATGTAATTAAAATCGATGTTTTTTTTCAGCAGATTATACCGTAAAGGATATAATCAATATATCTTTTAATATATCAACATTTTGTAACACTAAATTCACCTAATCCGGTCTGCAATCGGACCTAGTGTAACATTATGTTGTTAAAAACACTTTCAATTTATTTTAAATTAGTGTGAGTGCTTCAAAATTATTTAGTTTAGTAAGAAAAACTTGGTTAGGTATTTTAATGTATAAAAAAATATTATATATCAATGTGAATTAAATATAATAAAAAAAATATTTTTTAATTATATATAAAATATTTTTTAAATAATATATAAAATATTATTTAGATAATATATAAAATATTATTAAAAATATTGTAGAGTTTTTTCCGACCTGTGTTTTTTGTTTTTATGGTTGCTGGCTCAAGGTCAAAATTGGGTGTAAAAAACATAAAAAAAACCAATTTGTTTTTTATTTTATTTTAATATTTAATTTTTTATTTAATTTTAATTTATAATAAAATAAAAAACAAATTGGTGTTTTATATTTTTTACGCCCAATTTTGATTTCAAGCCAGCAACCTTGGAAATATTATTTAAATAAATACATAAATTATTATTTTACTTATTAAATTAATTGCAATATTTTTTCAATATTTCTTGTTATCAAATTAATTTGTAATATTTTTAATTTTGCCATTTTTGAGTCGATTAAATTAAAAAAAAATAATAATAATAATAATCAAGCAATTTTAAGCGACTCTGGCAAAAACTCATTATTTTACTGTCCCGTAGTGTATATAAAATATATGTATCTACCAGACAGCTACAGCTCCGCTTATGCTCAGCTTTATGAGCTGCAATCGTTAATTACGCACACATGCACGCACACACGCACACACAAAGTCATCGTCAATCGGTTTTCTCCATTGCTTTTCATTCCTTTTTTTTTGAGTTTCGTAGCTCGTTATAATATGCAAACGCTGAGCTATATTACGCAGCATTTTCTCAGCTAGCCGCAAAGCACGTGTCTGCATGCGTGTGTATCTGAGTGTTCGAGTGTGTGTGTGTCGGTGTGTGTGCTGTGCTCTGTTTGAGCATGCGGATTTTAAGCATATAGACTCGAGCGTCTTTTATGCGTGACCGCAAACTGCGAGCACAGCGCATCTTTGCAAACAAACATGCAACAGCAGCAGCAGCAGCAACAACAACTACAACAACAGCAACACAAACAACAACAACAATAAGGCAGAATCAATATTTGCTGCCATTAATACACAGCGACAGCGACAGCGGACGAACTGTGCTGCGGTTAACTGCTCACCGTATAACGTAAAGCGCATAACGTGCGTCTGTCTCTCTCTCCCTGTCTCTCTCTCTCTCTCTCTCACTATCTGCCTCTCTGTCTGTCTGTCACTGCTGATGCATGGCCAGCGGGTTGGTTTACTGAACTGCCGCTGCCGTCGATGGTAAATGGTGAATGCGCCACGCCCACAATGCCCGCCCAAAGACAATGGCTGCCATTGAGAGGCCTCGCTTTATGGCCAAAGGGGGAGGTGCGGGGAGGGCGGGCGCTGTGTTGGTCAACTTGAATTTGCATGCAGCAAAAAGAGGTAAAAACAAGTTAAAGTGTGTGTAGCACAGTTAAGTTGTATAGCGCGGCTGCTGCGGCGGCGGCTGTGGCAGTTGCCGCCGATGCATGGCAATTATTTAATATGCGTATTGCAACAAAAAACAAAAAGGAGAAGAAAGTGCAAAAGAAAAAATGCTGCAGCAACGAGCCATGAAAATGCAAACGCTGTCAGCAATTTCTTTCACTTTGGCCGGCGCACGCGGCGTATACGCGACGTGTTGTTAAAGAGGCACGTGGCAGTTGCAGGCAGCTGGATTAAGTGCAACCTGAGCAGGCACACACGCAGGCGTGTGAAGATTGCCAATAATTAAGCAAGCAATTTATAAATAAAAAATAACTTAATAATAAATAAAATTTTAAAATGCATAAAAAAATATTTAAAATTATTATTAAAATATTTAAAAAATGCATATGAAAATTAAATTGAGCACAAACAAAACTTGTATTTATTTATGCCAAAATTAATAACACTAATCACATTAATTTGCACGCACATGCGTATACGCAATGCGCCCACTTAACAATCTACGTATACGTAATCTCATTATCTACGCTCGCTTCACTTGGGTATTCAAAACTTGAGCAACATAAGTGAGCAATTTCGGCTATGAGTTCTTGTAGCACACACACACACACACACGCGCACGCCTGTTTCTGTGCCAACTGCGCCTGAAGCTGCCACTTGCTCGCTGTGGCGCCCAACGTGCGCCTCATTTCTTTCACTCGCCCGCGCGTATGACAAAAATTGAGTCAGCGTCGCGACGCTGGCAACGGTGTCAAATTGTTATTCGCTCGTTTTGTTGTTGTTTTTATGCATGCACAGCCTCATGTTCGTGTGCTCTTGTTGTTGCTCTTGTTGTTGTTGATATTATTATCGCCGTTGTCCCCCGGCCATGTTTATGATAATTTTCATGTTATTATGCGTAACTTTATTACACGCTCATATGTTATGTTATTCCCGCTGCTTGAGCACATATTGAGCATGCTATGCGCATACTTAGCGCAAGCACTGTACGACGTCCGCCACTCGAGACAGAGTTGCCAAAGTTGAACTTAGTAGCTGGTCAGTGAGGTGGGCAGGAGTGCCTTAAGCTCTCCCTCTCCTCTCTCCCTCTCTCTCTCTGAGTACTTATGCTCTTTGAATGGACAGCTCAATAAAGGGAGTAGGAGGCGGGGGCAAAGGGCACTCACAAAGCCAACAATCGGCGCATCAAACGGGTCCAAGTTGAAATCCCGCATGCACTTTGCTCAAGCTGAAAATCCGCTTTGGCTTGGAGGCAAATAGACAGAGAGAGGCAGAGAGCGAGTGGGAAAACTTTGGCGTGCAACAAATGCGTTTAACACGCAGCTAACCTTTGTTTATGTTGCACACGTTGCTGCCGCTGCCGCAGCTGGATGTCATCTGACTTTGCAGACACTTGTTACGCAGTTGCAGCACCCAAGTTGCAGCAACTGCAGCCTGCCTCGTGTTCGCCTCTTGCAGCTGGCAACTTTCTTTTGTCTGGGTACATTTTCTGCCGTCTGCTGGCGCAAAAACTTTTGTGCAATGAAAATTGACATTTACACGTTGCAACGTTGCAACGTTGCAACACGTTGGGCAAACCGGCAACACGTGTTGGCCAAAGCAGAAAGAAATTGTCTGCCTGCCTGGTTGCCTGTCTGCATAGCATGTAAGTCTTTTGTCTTCTATTTGCCTGTCTAACATATTTATACGTGCTGTTTTTGGCACCCCCCTCTCCCTTTCTGCCTCTACCATTTCAGCATCTTTCGATTTCGATGACACATCGATTTGTGGAGGTGTCGAATGTGCTGCCTGCAGAAGTTAAGAGCTTTACTGGCAGCTCGAGAGGGGGGAAAAAAAGAATTTAAATAAAAATTTAAAACAGTTCTATATGCAAATTGTCGGAACTCTACAAATATTGCTTTCTAAGGGTTTAAAAAATTTTTAGAGAGAAAATATTTAAAATGTGCTTTCTTTGGTAGTTTGCTATGTTCGTTTTAAGAATTCTAGGTAATTTTTAAAATATTTTACAATTAATCAAATTGCTTTTTAGAAAACTTTCAGGCTTGCTGCGCCGCATTTAAAGATTATATATATTCATTTTATTTTTTGTATGAATTTTACTGCACTTGAAAGACTTTTTATATTTTCTCTATTATTTTAACAAATTCAAAAATATATGAATATTTTTTAAATAATTTTAAAATAATTAAAAGTCAATCAAACAAATATTGCCTTAACAATTTTTTAACTTGAAAGTCTAATGAATATAAATATTATAAATATTTTATGCATTATTTTTACTGCACTTGGAAGACCTTTTTTGTTTTATCTACTTAACAAATTCAGAAATATTTAAATATTTTCTAAATATTTTTAAAATACTTAAGAAGCAATCAAACAAATATTTCTTAAAAAAAAAACATTTCAACTTGCTGCACCTCATTTAATGCATATAAATATTATTATTATTTTCTGTATGATTTTTGCTAAACATGAAAGGCCTTTAATTTTTTTTTTTTACTAAGTCAAGAGGCTCCAAAATTTAATTTGCGCTCTTTTTGACAATTTGTTTAAGTCATTCAAAATTCTAGAAAATTTTTCAAACATTCAAAAATCCATTAAACTGTTTTTTGAAAAACTTTCAAGCTTGCTGCGCCTCATCTAATGACTATAAATATTTATATTATTTTATACTTAATTTTTACTGAGCTTAGAAAGTTTTCTATATTTTATCTACCAAATTAACAAATTAAAAAATGCCTAAATGTTTTTATTGGATTTTTTCAACGTATTTCAAAATTTGAGTAATTGTTTTAAGACTCAAACAAAAGTCAACAGTTGAGTAAAGTAAAAACTTATTAAAAGCGTCTGAAATGCATAAGACACACGCTCCAGGCCTAAGCAAGCACACATACATGCACATATGAGTATGAGTATGTGCATGTGTATATGTATTTAAGAACATTTTCATACCCACTTGGCGCACTCAAAAGCGATACAGGCATCAACTTTGTGTAGCACTGTCGCTTGCAATAATTCGATTCAGTCAAGGAAATTGCCACGTAGTATATGTACTTCATAGTTAACCACACACAGCGCACACAGCCACGTGCATGTGCGTGTGTGTGTGTGTGTCTGTGGCACAGAAAGCACACACTATTATGTATGCCATGTGTCTGTGCCCGTGTCCGTGCCGGTGGCCGTATCAAAGCAGAAGCCAGCGAGTGCGTTGACTCACGCGCAAGTGAAAAAGGCCGATGTCGGCGATGTTGCAAGAGGCGAAAGCTGCTCAAATATTTGTTGCATGCTGCCAATATTTACCTGCAAAAACAGAGACAGAAGAAGGGAGAGAGAGAAAGAGAGAGGCGATTAATAAAATATACGTTGAGTGGGCGACTTTAAAATTACAAGTACTTTGCAAGTTAACTTAAAGCAACAACTCTTTCTGCGCCAGCCAGGCAGGCAGGCAGGTATGTGAAGGGAGTATGGGGCAGGGGCATGAGCAGGGGGGGTAGCATGTATGTAAAACTTTGGAAAAAGGGCTACACAGCTGCTGCCACATGCCAGCTACAACAAACTCTCCGGCGCTGTCAACGAGGCGTGCTGCGACTCAACGAAATTCAATCGCGAGTTGCGTCGGCTGCCGCTGGGCATTCGAGCATCACGTGGCATCGCAGGCAGGTTGCCTTCCTTCTTCCTGCCGCGCTGCTGTTGCCAATGAGCTTGCTGATGATGGGGCAACAAAAGCAGCAGAAACAACAACAACAAGAAGAACAACAAGAACAGGCACCGCATGGGCAAATTCGTTTGCTGAAAATATCAATTCGAGTTCATCGTAAAACGTTTTTACCTGGCAAACGTGAAAGCGCTCGGCGCCCACGGGGCAACAGCGAATTTTAAATGAATATTTAGATGTTGCCACACACACACACACACCCCTGCACACAGCAGCGCACACAATGTGGCAACAACAATGTGGTCACGCTGCGTGGGCGCGTGCCTCAGGCAGGGGGTAAACAGCTTCAGATTGAAAAAGGCGCTGCGCATCACTGCGGGCAGTCAAGCTGGCACGCAAATCTAAAGGGTATCTGCAAGTCAGACTAGCTGAGTATTTGCCACACATTTGTTACTCAAGAGTTGCTGGAGTATTCTGAGTTTGTATGTAACATAAATGTGGGAAATAGCCAAAGGTGGCAGTCTTTCTAGCCCAGTGTGTCTGTATGAACAACTAGAACTTGGCAACTATAAGAGCTAAGACTATCAAATTTGCTGATAACATGTAATATAGCAGCAGGCAACTTATGCTCACCTTACCATTCAGCCACGCCCCCTGCCGCCCAAACAGTTTTAAAGCGAAAGCCTAACTTTTTGTTGTGTTTCAAATGACTTAAGGCTGAAGCCTTAAACTTTCTTGTCTGTCAAATGTTTACTGCATAATAACTAAGCAAACAGTAGACAGTTAGCTTATCAGGTATTTGGCAGTCGTGCACACTCGACTGTTGCTTTCGCCGTTTGTGTTTTTAGTTACTTTGATGCGGGCTGCGCAAATGACAAATTTGTTATCGAAAATTTAATATGTCGCCGGGGGAATAAGAGCACAAACGAGCAAGATAAAGAGACTGAGAGGGAGAGAGGGAGAGTGGGGAGGAAAACAGTTTTCTTTTCGCTTTGCTGCTTTCGTTTGCATTGCGTTTGGCACACGAAATTGACCAAATGACGTGGGCGTGGCACGTTTTTCGGCTTCTCTTTGCTTGGCTTAATTAAAATATATTGCCATGTTTGTGTCGCCCGCAGCAGCAGCAGCAGCAGAAAGAAGCTGAAAGAAGCGAGTCCGGCGCGCTATGCTGCATCCTTGTAGAGCCTGTTGGCGATACACAGCAAGCCAATTAAAATGAGAAAGAAGCAACGCCATTTCTTTGCCCCCCCCACACACACACACACACATTCTGGCAGCAACAAAGCGTCCTTTCATTGAGCTGCGATTGCAGACAGTCCTTGCGCTGTATCTGTGTCTCTGCGTGTGTGTGTGTACGTGTGCACAATATTTGAAATCACTTCACTGTCTGCCACAGTCACTGTCCGCTTTTCCAGCTCGACACTGCACTTCCACTTCCACTTCCACTTCCACTTGCAGTTCCAGCTTCCAGTCTTCCGGCTGCCTTCCCCAATCGATGTCCACTGTGTGTACCGCATATTTCCACTCTCCCGCTGCCAGCTCGATCGAGCGAATTATGCTAACATAACACAGAGAGGGAGAAATATTCAAATAGCAAATGCAAAACTGAAGCAGGCAAAATAATGCAACAGCAGACAACAAAGGCAACAAAGGGGAAGGCAGGCGGGCAAAAGGAAGCATGGCGCAGTCAAAGCGCACTTCCGCTTCCGCATTCGCATCAAAATGCTGCCGCATTTCGCTTGACAAGCAGCATCGTTGCTTATTTCATTAAGCACTTTTTGATAATGCGCTTAGTCGCGCCAAGCGAGGAGGGCGGTGCCACGCCCCCAGCCCCCCAACTTTGCATGTCGCACTGCGGCAGCGGCAGCAAAAGTAACAGCGATGCGCAGCCAAGATTATCAATAGCGCTCATCTCAGCAATACAAACACACACACACACACACACACATGCAGCTGCACAGTGGGTGGCCACGCCCCCCGCCCACCCAGCAGATAAAATGCCAACATACACGAACTGTGCGCGCTGCAACCAAACAAAGAACACAAATGGGCAACGTAAAGAAAATATGAGTATCTGCTTGGGATAGTCAAGTGGTAAAGGGGTAAAGAGGGCAGAGAAGAAGGAGAGAAGAGTAAGAAAGAAGAGAGGGGAGAGGGAGCTGCAGAAGTGCTGGCAAGTGCTTGGCTGGCACATACCTTGTAAAAGGCGTTATCGCTGGCAAAGCAGCTACGCATCTATTGACAGCAAACAACTTGAGAAAATTGTGGAAAAATGTTTTCTTTGTATTTTCTTGAGGGGAAAATATATTGGAAAATATTTTACAATTTTTTTGCAGTTTTTAATTTAATTATAAATATTTTTTTTAATTTCTCTGCAGCTTTTGCAGTTTACTTAAATGTTTTTAACTTTTTTAATTTATATATATATTTTTTATTTTTATTTGAATTTTTCTTGCATTTTCTTTAAAAAAAAATTGAAAATATTTTTTAATTTTTTTAAAATCTTAATTTTAATTTGATAATTTTTTTTTTAAATTTTTCTGTAGCTTTTTAGATTTATAAAATATATTAAAGCTTTTTCTGGCAGTTTCCATTTTATTTATTTCTTTATTTGATTTTTAATTTTTTTTATTTGAATTTTTTCTTTGCACAGCAAATATTTTAAAATTTATTTTTTATCTTTAATTTAATTTTATAATTTTTTTTTTAATTTTCCTGTAGCTTTTTAAGTTCTAAAATATTTTGCAGCCTTTTCTGGCGGCTCTTAATTTTATTTGTTTTAAAATTTGAAAATATTTTTAAAATATTTTAATAAACAAATCAAAAAAATGTTGTATTTTTTTCACAGTGTTGTGTTGTGTTTGCTTTTTTGTACAGTGTTGAAAACTAATCACAGGTTTTTGACAATTTTTTCGGCAAACTTTTCTGCTGCAAGTTTCTGTCGCTTTCTCTGCGAGAAAAAAAGTTTGTTTTGGAAACTAATCAAGAGTTTTTTTAGTTCAGTTTTTTTTTTTTTTGGAAAATTAGGAAAAACTGTTTAAGTTTTCGCATTGCCATTTTGTAGTTAGAAATCGAAGAGGAAAATCTTTGTGGCATTTTCTGCTCACAAAGACAGAGCGCATAACCCAATGCAGATGTCGCATGTGGGGTATGGCTTCAGCCCGAAACGGCAAGCAATAAGGCAGAGCAAAATAATAATAATATTCATAATAATAATCATAATAATAATAATAATAGTGCGCTCGAGTGGAAAACGTTGCAGAAACAAAGTTGAATTTCCCCTTGTTCGCATAACGTTGTCACATGTCGTGGCAGCTATACCAAAAAAAAAAAAAAAATGGAAAAAATTACGTATACGCAGGGGTGCACACACACACACGTGGCAGCTATGCTATGCAGGTAGACCTTAGCTTAGGTGCCCATAGCCCTAGCTAAAGCCGAGTCGAGTGGGGCTAAGGGGGGAGTGAAAGTGGGCGGAGGGGGCGTGGCATGATGAAGGGCTGCATAATCATAATGATGTGGATGCGCCTTTGTTGTCGCCTTGTTGTCGCTGTTGTTGTTGCTGCTGCTCCACGTTGTCGTTGGCCGTGGCTCAAATTGTGTGAGTCGACATTTTTTTCGTCGTTGTTGTTGTTGTTGTTGTTGTTGGCAAAGCTAAAGCCAAAGCCAAACGAAACGAAACGTAACGAAACGAAACGAAACGCAGCGCAACGAAACAAAATTGTTGCTATTGCTTGGGATTTTACCTGAGCCAAGTCTGGGAGCTGGCAGCTGGCAATCCGAGAAGCCCGCAGCTAGAGCGGCTCGGCTAGGATGTAGGGGAAAGGGGAAGGGGAAAGAGTGAGTAGGTAGTAGGGATAGATGTGGTAGCAGGAGTCCTAGCCTGCTGCCCGCTCGTGTAATGCGCGGTTGCTGGCAGCAGCAGCAAAAGACGTAGGGGAACTAGAAGGGTGCAAGGGCGGAGGGTAGGAGCAGGTGGGGGATAAGGGCTGAGCGGGTGATGTCTCTGCTCTAAATACAAATGTGAAAAGCAGGATTTGCCTCACATTGAAGTACGGCGAAGCGTTCCCTTGCCGCAGCTGCTCGTTGTGTTTTGCCAACCAAATATGCCAGCGCACAGTCAGTGTTTGCATATGTATGTGCTTCTATGTGTGTGTGTGTGTGTGTGTTGGTGTGTGTGCCAGTCTACAAATGAAAATTCCAGTTTAATAATGCTTTGGCAACAAAGCATTTGCAGATTGCTTTCCATTGATGCGCTATCGAGGCGCCAGCAGAGCAGCATCATCCGGATTCTTCTTCTCCACTCGCCTTTCTTTTTTTTTTTTTGTATTTGCTGCCTTTTTGCGAGGGTTCAATGGGGAAGGGGAACTGGTAGAGAGGTAGGGCGGCACACCATGGTCCATTGGAGCTGAGCGACCGCTGCGGCAAGGCATTTTGCATGCTGCATGTTAGCCCCCCCGAAAAATTATGCCATTGCTGCAGGAATCCATTTCTGCTGCTGCCCGTTACACATCGTTCGCATATTTTCTTATCGATTGTTGCCTGCTATCGCTGCCGCTGCCACAGCCTCTGCCACAGCCACAGCCACTGCCACTGCCTCCGCCATTGTCTTCTGCTCACTTTTTGCCTCGTCGAATACTTGTACAACAAATTGAATTCGCTGTCGTGTTGCATTCGCTGTGTTTGGAAGCAGGCAAGGATTGAAGTGCAGCCTAAATTGAACACATTTTTCGACCCCTATATATGTCTATATGTATCTGAATCTTGCACAGCTAAAAGATACACTCATCATTTTGCTGATGTCGTCAAAAATAATAGGCAAAGAATGATGGAACTTTTGCCTGAACTGAGCGCAGCTATTTAGCTTACATTTTTGTTTTTTGGCCCACTAAAAATTGTGGCAGATTAAAAAAAAATTTCATGCTTTAATCGTGTCCTCAAATATGTGAAGAATTTTCTTAAATTTACATAAGCTTAGTTTAAGCTCATGGAAAAAATATAAAAAAATTTACATTAAATGCGCAAGTTGTTTTTTTTTATAGCCAATTTGAAAACGCAATGTAACCTATTTCACTGACCGCGAGTGTATAGAAACTTCTGTACTGGAGCAACTATTATTTTCTCAATTTTTAAGGCAACTGCAATCCACAGTTAGGGCATTTATCTAGATGCACACTTTATTCACTCGTTCATTCTTTACACTTCCTCGCTTCCCCTGCCTTCCTCTCTCGCT
This sequence comes from Zaprionus ghesquierei, assembly GCA_018904095.1. Classification (NCBI taxonomy): domain Eukaryota; kingdom Metazoa; phylum Arthropoda; class Insecta; order Diptera; family Drosophilidae; genus Zaprionus; species Zaprionus ghesquierei. The sequence continues at coordinate 3,635,392 of JAEIGP010000394.1, forward strand.
CTCTGCCCCACTCAATCTTGGCCCCTTTGTTTCGTAGGCGTGGTCGTTTTTTGAAGCTAGTAAAAATTTGCACAAGCAACGTTTTGTTTTCTTTTTTTTTTTCTTTTTGTTGTCGCCTTTCGACTGCTACGTTCCACTTAGCAAATCAATTAAGTGTTGTTTCCGCCCAAAAGTATGCTACGAAAATGGGCTCACTCGCTCGCTCTCTCTCAGCTCTGGCACAGCTTTGGTCGCTTGGCTTATTTTGCTGCTTGTAAATGAAAATGTCACACACACACACATACACACAGAGAAAGAGAGAGAGAGAGAGAGAGGGAGAAATACCCATTAGGCTTAAGCGACTTTGGGGCGACAAAATCGAAGATGCAACAAGAGAAATTATTCACTGAAAGGTAGCCCCCGCTCTAGGCCTAAGCCTAAGCCGATCTATACCTTTTACAGCTGTGCGCGTGTACATATATATATATATATACATATATACGAAGTAATCTGTCCACTTAATCACAGGGTATGCAGCAGACGTGCACTTAGCACAGGCTGCGCTTCATGCGAACTCATTCGTAGGCAAAGAAATCTGTGAACTGGGACTGAGCTAGGCTTAGGGAGAGGAGGGGGGGGGGGGCAACACACACTCATCGAGCGAGAGAAAGAGAATTCAATAATGCAAACTTTAAAGTCACAAAAAGGCGTTCGAGAAAAACTTTGCTTGCCATGTTGCATGTTGCCCAGTTTTCATTTTCCAGTTTCCATTTGCCATTTAAGCTCACGCTTTGCTTGCCATTTGCCATTGCTTGTTGTTGTTGTTGTTGTTGTTGTTGCTGTTGTTGTTGTTGTTGCTGTTGTTGTTGCCTCTGTTAGTTTAGTTCTCACCCACACAAACAACTTGTTTATTAAATATATGTAGTACAATTGTTTTGCGGCCTGCTGCAAATGTTTTTCAGCCTGCTGACCAACAGGCAACTCCCTCCCCCTCCCCCTCTCCCTGCCCCTCCGCCTGTGACACCACGCACAGTGCACACCCATTTGCAGTGTTAGCCAAATCCGTTTGTGCTATACACTCACTTTGCATAACCCAAACAAAAATTGTGTAGATTTCTTCAACAATTTGCGAAAATTTCAAGTTGAAATGAAACTTTTTTTGGGAAAACTGGTTGAGAATTATTAACAACATTAAGTTTTGCATATTTATTTCATTTGGAAATTTTGAAAATTTGTGTGTGCAAGCAGCTCATGATTATTGTGCAAGTAGAGCATTTCTCCCTCTCTCTCCCTCTGCTCGCTTGTTGTAGCCGCTTTTTGTTGTTGTTTAATTTGCAGTTTGCCGAGCAGAGTTTCGTTTTTGTTTTTTTCTCTCTGTGTGTGTGTGTGTGTGTGTTGCCCCCAAAATGCATTTACGTGCGTTATTTACTTATGCAATTCGTAGTGGAGTATGGCACAAAGAGGGGGCGGCAAAGGGGGAAGGGACGAACGAGACGAAACTCTAATAAATTGCAGAGCAATGCTAACCGGGGATAACCGAGCTAAAGGCCGTCTCCGCTGTGCCACTCTGCCTCTCTCGCTCTCGCTCTAAAACACTCGTACTATTTCTTGGCTTCCTTTTTGCCACGCCCCCTGCTCCCCAACGCTCCTACTTGCTACATAACGAGCACCGAGTGCAAATGAAAGTTTTGCATTTTTCAGCAGGCAACCTTCGTTTCCCCAAAAAGCAGTTACCATTGTCTGTCCCTCTCTCTCTCTCGCTCTCTCTCTGTGTGTGTGTGTGTGTGTGCGGGTGTGCTGTAGTATCTGCTCGCATGGCAAAAGCGGAAGTGCAAGGAAATGAGGCTTCAACCGCATACAGCATGCAGCAGCAACAGTGGCAACCGACACGGCCAGACGACGAGCGTCGCGACGGACAATGAACAATTGAAATGTGAGCTGAGTTAGGAGTACGTAAAGGGGTGGCAGCAGGGGGGGAAGGGGTCTGAATTGGGGCCAAATGGGAGACAGAGTTGACTGTGGAACAAAAAAAAAATACCGCAAAATTATGTGGAACACTTTTAGCTTTCGGGCTGACTGCTTCTTCTTCGCTCGCGCTGCCTTCAAATTGTTCAGTATCTGCCATATCATTTGCCACGATTTGCTTGCACTGTGTAATTATCCAAGCCAGCTAAAAAGTAAATAGGAAGAGAGGAAGGAAGGAAGGAAGAGAGAGAGAAAGGGACAAGGGTAGAAAAAGTAACTGCAAAACACTTTCGAAATAACTAAACGAATTCATTGCGATGCCTGTCCGGGGTCAACTGAGATTTGCTGCAGGGCAGTGCAAACAGAGAGAGAGAGAGAGAGGAGAGAGGGGAGAGAGGGGGAGAGGGGGAGAGGGGGAGAGTGGGAGCTGCTGCTGAGCAACATTAATTGACACAAGGCTAAACAGTGCGACATACTTTATATGTGTGTGTTTTTTCCTGCTTGCGCGTCGCATTGCAAAACTTTCCAACACTACGTGAAGTATTTTTTTCATGTTTAACTAAAACTATGCAACAAACAAACAATTACAAAAACATAAATATGCATAATTTATAACTAAAATTAAATTAAATTAAATTAAAAGTTCTTTAAGCAAAGCAACCTTTATGTTTGTGCAACACTGTTTGTGAGTGTTGGTTAACATATGTATACCAAAAGGGTATACTAAGTTTGTGCAAATGTATGTAACAGGCAGAAGGAGGCGTGGCAGAGCCCACTAGCTCACTAGCTGAGTCGATTGTCCGTCTGTCTGTCCGTCTGTCCGTTTGAACGTCTAGATCTCAGCTATTACAAAAGCTAGAGACACCAAATTTCACACGAAGGTTCCTGTATACCAAAGGTAGATCGAGTTTATTTTCAAAATTTTATGCCACGCCCACCGCCCACGCAAATCGATAATTTACGATTATCTGGAGAAGTATTGAAGTTACAGCTTTCTGCTTTGGTAGGAACATACACAATTGCAATATAAATCTAGTCGTTTCAGCCGTAGCGTGTGTAAAGCTGACTGCTATGACGTTTTCATATGTAGATGGCGCTATTTAAAGAGAGATCCAATTTAAACAATTGGTGGCAGCTGAACTTGTGGGCGAATGGTATCTTACTGTCGGATGCGCTCGACTGTAGCTTTGCTTACTTGTTTTGTTTAAATTAAATTTAATAAAATTTAATTAAAATTAATTCGAAATAACTTTAAAACGGGATTGTAGTAAAAGAAAAACAATCTAAAACATTTAAAAATTTTATTATATTTTTAACCTTTGCAGTTGCCTTTAAAGTTGGCCTTTTTCTTGTGGCTACCAGCGCGAGTTTTGAACTAACAAAACACCATACTCAGAGGGTGGTGTGGGAAGAGTCCTGGGGGGGGGGGGATGGAAGAAGATGAGTGGCACGACTGGCAAGAGTTGCCCGAAACTTGTGCTCATTTAAGCCGCAAAAGCAACTTGAAATTTGGCAATGAAATAACAAAAAAAAGTTAGCAAAAGTTTTCACTTCAGCATTTACAGGGTATTTGCTAGCTGTGTATACGTTACAATCTGTTTCGGGCTCTTTCATTGCCATTTTTTCTATTTGCAGCGCGTCTGGCGCCGCGTCCATTTGTTTGTTGTGGTTTTGCACTTTTCTAGCGGTTTCCCAGTGCCAACGAGTGTGCCACAGTGTGTGTGTGTGTGTGTGCTAGTGTGCCAGTGTGTGTGTGTGTGTGCTTGCGTTTTTTTTGCTTCTCCACTTGCTGTGCCCCTCAGCTTGCGCGCTTTTGTGCGCGGTACTTGCATTTCATTCGCATCAAAACGACGCCCCTCCGGCTGTGGGCAAACTAATATTACGCATACGCCGCGTTGTCGGCAGCCAGGTAGCACGCATGCAAATCAGAGAGGGAGAGAGAGAGAGGGAAAGAGAAGGTGGAGCAGCGCGCGCGCTCGTTCAAAGTTGACTAAAAGAAAATTACAAGCCGCCCCACGTTGCCTGTCAGGTAAAGTTTGCGTATTTAAATTTGGCCGAGCATGCCAGCCAGAAAGTTTTAACCCCCCACACTCCACCCCACTCCACCACTGCCTCACTCTGCTCTCTCTCTCTCTTCTTCTCTTTTAACCTGCCACCTCTTTTGGCAACCGCATTCCGCTCACTTTCGCTGCGGTGCCCAACGGAGCGTTTTTACGCTAAAGCGCTTTTTGAAAACTTCGCCCCAGTCAATGCGTGTGTGTGTCTGTCTGCGTGCGTGTGTGTGTGTGTGTGTGTGTGTGTGTGTATGTGCGTGTGTGCGTGCTGCACAGTCCTCGAGGTGTTGGGGAAATTCAAACAGGGAATACTTGAGAACTTCTCATGCTGCTCTGCCTGCAAATAAGCCAAAGGCGGCCAGCACAAAATTTAATACGCGCACAACATGAGTAAAAGCGGAAGGGGGTGGCGGAAAGTGGGGGAGGGGCTGATAAAGGGGGGGGGGTTGGCCTGTGTGAATATTTTTCCGCTAACGCGTCGTTTGATGATGCTGCCAAAACAGTTGGCAGCCGCGGGCGCAGCGAAATTCAACAAAATCATTCGCAACTAATCAAGCGGCAGCTACAGGCCAAAAAGGACCCTATCAGATTTTAGCCGGTTCAAAGAGGGAGAGAGAAGAGAAGAAAGGGAGAGAGAGGGAGAGGAAGAGCGAGCGCGCTTTGCCATCTGCTTTTGTGTGTTTGCCCTATTAAGATGTTGTAATTGTGGCCAAAACGTTGCCAAGCATATTTCTTTCTGTCTCTCCCTCTCCCTGTCTCTCTCTCTGTCTCTCTCTCTGCTCTGCCTGGCAGCTGGCAGCTGCGGCCAGTTGCAAACTGCTGCGCGCCATGCGGCCACGCGGTGCACCAAAGGCATGTCAGGCCAAGTCAAGCGAGCAGCGAACAGACGCGTCCTGCAAGGCAGGGGTGCAGGGGGGGGGGGGGGGGTGCAGCTGGAGCAACAGAGCTAACAGAGCCAATCTGCACAGACTGGCCCTTTGTGTAAGCCTTGCCAAGCCGCAGTTCGACGACGTTGGCCGCAGGCGTGCGCGCAAACATGCAACTTGCCGTTTGCCAGCACACAGAGAGCGCGGGGGGGGGCACGACTCAAACATACGCTGCATGACCACAAGCAGGCAGCGCAGCTAAGTTGATTAGACTGGGCAGGCATGCTGTGCGGTAAGCATAACCTCTAACCCTCCACCTACCCCTTCCACCCACGCTCTATTACAAGCTTGCCAGCCCCAAAGACTTGAGGCTGCGTTGGCTGCGTTTGCATTTCTTTAGCAATAAGAAAATATTGTCATAGTGGCGGCTATGTATGTGTGTGTGCAAGGGTGTGCGTGTATGTGTGTGTCTGTGTGTGTGTGCAAGCAAAGTTCCACAAAACGCAATCAATTTGGCAGCGCTTTGCATGACAATCTCGCTCGAAAAAAAACCATTGCATACTTTCAGGCGGCGCCAAGAAATCAACTGAGCTGCAACAGTCGAACGTGCGAGTGGGACAGAGTGAGGCTGATAATCAGCAGCTGCTGTTGAAAATATTAGTAATATGTTTAGCATTTAAATTGCTATAGCATTTAGATTTAATTACACTGGCCAACACGATCAGGCAATGCGCACCTAATGCTCTGATGTGGTCTGTTTTTTTTTTCCTGCTTTTTTTCGGGGCTTGTTCACAAATGCATTTTAATTTGCACTTAATTGCTGGCAATTAATTTCCATGGTAATTGAAAATGTGGTCACGCTCTGTGTGTGTGTGTGTGTGTGTGCGCGCCTAGGCAAATCAACATAACACCCGAAAATCATAATCTGCATTTTGCACTGCCCGCAAAAGTATGCAATGGCATTTGCCATGCCCAATTTGTTGCAATCAAACAACAACAACAACAGCAAAGGCTGTGATAACAACAGCAACAACAACAACAAAAGTGTCGCTCGCAAATGAAGTTAACTTTGGCAGCATTGTCGAAAATTTGCATATTTGACGGGCGCAACGCAATGTGGCGCCAAAAATTAACAAACATTAACACAAGCAAAGCGACAGGCAGACAGACAGCACAGCAGAGAGCGAGAGAGAGTGGGAGAGGGAGAGGGAGAGAGGGGGCTGTGCTGGCAGTGTGCGAGATAAACGAGTGCAGCTTCCCCGCAGCGTCAGCGTCCACACAGACCGCAGCGCGGATGTGGGTTCAGGTTCAGCTTCAACTGCAGCGCCGCATCCTTTTCGGGCCGGACAAATGCAAATAAAATGTTTGCAACTATTATGCAATTTAACTATTTGCGGTTATCTGCTGTCGCTGCTGCTTGTTGTTGTTGTTGCTGCTGCTTGTTGTTGTTGTTGTTGAGCGAGATTATTGTCGTCAGCGCATTTCCTTCCTGTCTGACAAGGCACAGTGGAATGGCAAAGCGCAAAAAGAGTTGACATTGATTACAAATTTACAGGGTATGCAGACACAAGGTAAAGCCAGGACCGTATTGAGGGATGCCTTAAAGGGGCCCCTAAAGCTTTGTTTAGCTGGTTTTATTTGGCTGGTAAAATGACTTTTGTCTTCTTGACTTTACTTGACTTCTTTCGCTGTTAGCAGAGGCTCCTTGTGCATCTTATACCCTGCACATGGTTAGCTACAAATCCGCTAAAAAGTGTGGCTGCGATTTGAGCTATGCATGTCCACTGTGCCAGTTGCAGTGCTGCCATTATTTTTTAGCAAAAACGGTTTTTTTATTGACTAAATATTTTGCAAAAAATCCAAAAAAAATTATGAGTATTAAAAAGCTAACTAAGTAATAAAAATAGCTTTAAAAATGCCAAAACTATAAAATATAAAATTGCAACTGTTTAAATTTTTTATGGAAATTTTCGAAAAAAAATTAAATATTTATTGCTAAAATTTTAAAGTATAAAAAAACTAAAAAAAGCCAACTTTATTTAAAAAAAAAAAATAGCTTTAAAAAGCCAAAACTATAAAATATAAAATGGCAAATGGCTTTATTTCTCATAGAAATTATCGAAAAAATTAAGTATTTATTGCTAAAATTTCAAAGCATAAAAAAAGCTAAAAAAAAAGCTAACAAAATATTAAAAAAAAAAATTTTAAATTTTTGCGTTATGCAACTCGTACATTGTCTGCGCAGCTGCCCCCAAAAAAAGCTAAATTCAGCGGGGAAAAAGCTGACTGCACAACACAATGAAATACAAAACTATGAAATATAAAATTGCAACTGTTTAAATTTTTTATGGAAATTTTCAAAAAAAAATTAAATATTTATTGCTAAAATTTTAAAGTATAAAAAAGGCTAAAAAAGGCAAACTTCATTAACAAAAAAAAAAAATATATTATACAAAAAGGCAAATGGCATGGAAATTTTCGAAAAAATGAAGTATTTATTGCTAAAATTTCAAAGCATAAAAAAAGCTAAAAAAAAAGCCAACAAAATATTAAAAAAAAAAATTTTAAATTTTTGCGTTATGCAACTCGTACATTGTCTGCGCAGCTGCTCCCAAAATAAAAGCTAAATTTAGCGGGAAAAAAGCTGACTGCACAACACTGTGTGCCCACTGTGCTTGGCCTGTGCAGCTGGATAATTGCGCTCACTCAAAAACCGCATCCTTTGCAGCGCATTGCAATACACAAGCCAAAAACTTGCTGGGTTTTCGGTGAGGTCGCTTAGCTACGCCAGTGCACGAAACCCAACCACCCTTCCCTCTGCCCCTCCCCTCCCCTCTCTCCTCTCACACTCCCAGGGCAGCTGCAGTTGATGCTTACGTAGCTGCTGCTGATGCGCATTACGAGCATTAAACTAGCAATTGCCGCCTCGCTCGCTCGCCTCATCTCTCTCCCCCCCTCTCTCTCTCCCTCTCTCCCTCTCTCTCTGGCAGAAACAACAACAGTTAGTCCAGCAGCTACCGCAGCAATTACAAGCCAGGCAGCAACCAACAAATTGCAACAACAACAACAGCAGCAGCAGCAGCAGCAGCAGCAAACAGCAAACGGCAGCCAAAAGCTGCGGCAAACACAACAACCAACAACGCTATGCAAATGCTGCGCGCATAGGGTAGCTAAGTGCGCGTAGATACCCTATAAAGGAAAGGGTAGTATGTCTCTTAGCTAAAGCACAAATCAGGCAACTGTTGGGCAACTTAGCATATTACAAGCCCCCCGCTTGCTGCTGCTTCAAAATTTACAGGGTATTCAAAAAATGAAATGAGCGCAGCGGGCAATTTCGCGCTTGAGTCTGCTGCCAACTGCGTCTGCTAACTGCGCTTGTAGCCCGTTTTATGATTATTATTATTATTACAGCAGCAGCAGTAGCAGCAAGTGAGCAGCGGCGGCGGCAACCCTGCTCCGCAACCCTGCCGCTGCCTCTCTCTCTCTCTCGCTCCACTTGGTTGCCCTCTAACCACATGGGCGCACCGCCAAGCCCAGAGCCTGCGCTGCGCTGCGCTGCCTGTGAACCGTTAATTTCCATGTAAGCCTTTGCCTGGCTGCGCGTTGTTGCTGCTACAGATACCCTGTACTCTGCTGCAGGCATACGAGATATCTGTCTGCCTGTCACTTTTCAATAATTCCATGTAAATGAACAATGGCAACTCTGGACACACATACATGGTTGCATGTAGCACGTGTAGCTGCTGCGCTCGTATTTGCTGCATGCTGCAGGGCATTTTGCAGTCAATGCGTTGCCAAGTGTTGCTCCATTCCCCCTCTCTCTCTCCCCCCTGCTTGCTGCACCCTAGTGTGCTGCACTAGGGCCTTTGTAATCACGCTAATAACTTGACTTTCGAAAGTAATTAGCCACATTGCGCTTTGGCGTGCATTGCAGAGCAGCTACCCCCTGCGCCCCCCCCTGCCCCCTCCCCTCTGCTAGCTGTCTGTCATGTAGCTGTCGACTAGCGCTTGCATTGTGCTGCTGTTTTTGGTAATTTGACTACCTCTTGGCAGCGACGTCGACGGCGACGGCGACGGCGCACCGCCAAATCAGGCAGCGCAGAGGCAGAGGCAGTGGGCCTGTCCGCTGTTTGGCCCGCCCGTTGCAACATGACAACTAACAAATGCGCAGAAAAACATACCAAACATACGCTTGCACGCCTTCCCGCTCTATACCCCCCCCCCCCTCTCTCTCTCTCGCTCTTTGGCGCCGCTGGCGTTTTGTGCATTTTGTGTTGCCTACTTTTTGGGGCGTCCAATTTCATTGTCTCCTGCATTTCACATTTCTTAGCAGCTGTCAGCCGTGTGTGTGTGTGTGTGTGCGAGTATGGCTGGCTAGTGTTAGTTATGCCCCCCCCTCTCTACGCCCCTGTCATTTGTTCACTGCGATCAAGTGCGCTTTGTGTATGCGCAGCGGGGCAGAGAGACAAGCGATTGCTGCAAATTCTGCACTTGAATTGTGTGTGTCGAACCTCTGGACATGCAGGCATTGCCACTGGGACAGCAGCACCCCCGTGCCCCCGCAACTGCCGCTGCCCCTGCCCCTGCCTCTACCCACGCCTTCCCCAACACTTTGGCCTCAACCGCTGCCTGCAACTGGCAGAGGTTGCAACATAACTTGATAAAATATAAATACAAATATGTTGCACTTACTCTTTATGTGTGTGTGTGTGTGAGTGTGTTGAGGTGTATTTGCATGTGTGTGTGTGCGTGTGTGTGTGTGATTGCTTTAAATGGCATTTAGTGGCTTCTCTGTTGCTCTGCTTCAATCGTTTTGCTGCTGCGGTCACACATGGCGTGTGACATGGCTAGCTGCAACTGCTACTCACACACACACACGCACACAAACATACACACACACACATACACACACATACAGCTACCTGCTTACCTAGCAAGTCAGCCAAAAAGCTAAAGGCTTAGCCAACCTGCTCCGCAAAAAGCATTTACAAATCAACTGAAATAGTTCAACTACAGCAGACACACACACACACACACACACAGACACGCACGCACACACACACACCTGCATAGGCAACTGCAGGCACGTTAAGTGCCACGTTAAATGAGCCTTGTAATGCACGCTAAAATGTTGGCCAAATGCGGCTTAAGTGGCGCAACGGGTGAATTTAATTAGGTTTAGCTTTAGCTACTTTGCCGCCCACTCGAAGCGAGTCAAGCCGTGGGAAATCGAAGCAAAGCCATGTGAAGAATTAATTATCAATGAGTGTAGAGTGTGTGTGTGTGTGTGTGTGTGTGTGAGGTACAATATGATATGCGCCTATTTGCAAGCAATATAAATCCAGAATTAATCAGCAATATTTCAAACTCATGAAGTCCCGGACTGGAATTGAAACTTGAACTTAAAAAAATAAACCTAGCTTAGTTAGCTGGAATATTTAATTAAAATTATTTTTTAAATAAGTAAACAACAAATATTTAATAAAAAAAATTAATAATAGATCGAAAATAATTAAAATTAATTTTAAATAATTTTTTTTTTGCTCCACCTGAGACTTGCATAATTTTAAAGCTTGAAAAAACTTTTAATTTTTAAATAAAACAAAAACATTTATAAACCTGGCAAAAAATTTCAAAAAATTAAAAACAATATAAAAAAATCCCTAAAAATTTAATATCGCTTATATACGCTCTATAAGAAATTTCCTCAGTGACAAAAAAATTCATCACTTCTTGAACTCCGAAATGCATTGCAATATTCATTTATTATGTCACATTGCTTTACTGCGCTGCAAAACAGTTGAGCGCGATAATGTATTAAGCTCAATGCAATTAATATATGCATACATATACCAATCGATATACAAGATATATATGCATTAAGCCAGATATATATAGATATATATTATATGTTTGCATGGCTGACAGCTTTAATATTTGCCCGTGTCAGCAGTTGCAAAGAATGCTGAGAGCCAATTAGCGCTTTCAATCAAACGCATGTCACAGCCGCATAGCTATATATAGAGTACAAAGACAGGTGTATATATAGATATAGCTATGCATGTGCATGTGTGTGTGTGTGTGTGTATGTGTGCTTAGTAGGCTTGTGTGACTGAGCAAATATGCGAAACTAAGACGCTTAAGTAGGCGCTAAGACATCGCATCAATTTTAATACCAGCTGCGTTTTTTCTCTCACTCTCTCTCTCTCTCTAGCAGTCTATCTCTTTCTACTCGTTACCTGTAAAACCCCTGGGGGGTATTATGAGCATTAACAAGAACATTATCGGCTGGTATGCTCGGTACATCGACATCATTATCATCATTATTACTTAACTTAATCGCAAACGCAGCACAGAGAAAACAACAACCATGGGGCACATTATTTGTCACATATGCAATACATTATACACTCACACACACAGGCGCACACACACACAGACAGGCGCACCTGCTGCCAGTCGGCCTGGGCACGGCTGCAGTTTATTATGGCTGCTGTCTATGCCACAAAATTTAATTGCGCTTTAAATTTCGTGTGACACGCCAAACACTTTAAAACAAACGAGCAGCAGCAACAACAGCAACAACAACAACAACAACAATGTGAGCATTGGGGCCCAAAACAACTGGGCGCACTTCCATGTCAAGGGAGAAATGGAGAGAGTGAGAAAGAGAGATGGAGATGGAGGGATAAACAGAGTTCAGAGCATGCTCAGCGTCGAAATGCTGCGCTGCAAAGTAGAAGCAATTTTACATCGACTCGAAATTTTGGCAAGTTTTCTAAAAAATTTGCAATATGTTAGTTACTTTACTTATCCAATAATTGATATTATTATTTATTATATATTTTTATTTATCAATTTAAATAAATGCCTCTAAAATTTTAATTATTAAATTTTTCTGTATTTATTTTTACTATTTACAATTTTTATTCAGTTTTAACAAAACTTTGTTTATTTTATTTTATTTAAATTTTCTTTTCAATTTTTTTTTCGTTGAAAAATTCTTTTTATTTCATTTATTATTTGTTTATTTTTTTCTTTCTTTTTTCTGTTTTTTTCGCTTTCTTTTTTTTTAATTCCTTCTTACATTTTTTTATATACCCAAATAAAAGTATATAAAAAAATTTCAAAATTTCAAATTTATATAATAAATTTATTTTTAAAAATTTGTTTTTTTTTATTTAATCTAATTTTGGTGATATTATTAGCATTTCATTTAAGTTCTGCTTTGTTTATTATATTTATTTAAAACTGTATATCTTTCTGTTCATTTAAATTCATTTAAAATAATTATTATTTTATGTATTTTAAATTTATTCTAATCTTAAATTTTTTTCGTATTTAATTTATTTTTTTTCTATCAATTCCACTATATTTCATTTAAAATTTTATTTTATTTCTGCAATTTTTAATTTGTTTTTTTTTAATTTCATTTATTTTTGATGTATATCATTACACCTCATTTCTTTTATTATTATTTGTTTATTATTTTATTTTTATTTTTCAAAAGTTTTTTGTTATTTATTTTCATTTATTTTAATCTTCAATTTGTTTCTTTAATTTTATAAAAGAAATTGTATTATTTTATTTTTGTATATACTCAAATTTATTTATTTATATTTATTTTTAAATTATATTTTAATTTTGTGTTTTTAACATTTAAATTTAATTTACTTGCTACACTTCTGAACTGAATTTGAGCCTCATAAAGTGCAGACCAAAACTTGCCTAGCAAAAACGTGCATCATCAATATTGTCATACACAAAGTTACTCGCTGCATGCATGATGCACTATAAAATATATATTTTTGTATATATAGTTGCGCCTATTGGATTAATATCGCAACAATTGAATGTTGACTTTGACAAATTCAGCGAAATGTCGCCGAGTCACGGGGCAAATGAAAAACAAAAAACAAAATGCAAAATGCAAAATGCAGAAAAAAGAAGAGAGAAGAGAGAGAAAATAACACGCAACTCTTGTCGACTGCCAGTTGAAAAGAGGCGTAAATTGCATTCATTATAATGCAAATAAAATAATGAAATCTGGCATATCGGCTATGTGATACACGCTCCGCTGCCTCCTTCTCCCTGCTGCCATGCTACCCCACGCTAGGGCAGCGCGTTGCGAGGTATTTGCCACAAAACAACTCGCACGCTGCACGCGCGACGCGTCTGTTGACTGTCGTGGTTTGAGTGCGTCTCTGTGTGCGAGTGTGTGTGTGTGTGTGTGATACTTCTGTTGTTGTTGTTGTTGTTGATGCTGTTGGTGGTAGCTGGCGCTGCTGATGATACTCGCATTTAAATTAACATTATTTGCATGCCGCGCTTACAGCATAAATTTCAGAGCTCACGCGCTGCAGCCAAGTGTGTGAGAGCGAGTGAGCGTGAGGGAGATAGCTGACAGTTTGTTTGTCTGCCTGTGTGTGTGCGCTGCCCCGCATGTGTGGGGCACAAAAGGCAAGCAAATCGCATTGAAATGCACTTTGAACTGCAGCGCGCAACAACAGTTTGCCAATATTTGGCGCGCGTGTGTGTGCGTGTGTGTGTGTGTGTGCGTGTACGCTACATTTAGCTATGCACACACACTTGAGACCGTTATCCATTAAGGGCCAATGTCAGAGCGGGAAAAGAGAGAGAGAGAGAGGCGGAAAAAAAGCCACGCGTTGCAACTGCGCGATTTTCACATTAATTTCCAACGCTTTCCCCCACCCCCCCTTGCCACACGGCGCACATAAACTATAATAATAACTTAATCAGCTGCCAACAATAAACATAAAAAACACGCACACACACACGCACACATGCACAACAACAAAATGGAGTGCAAAAAAAAAAAACAAACAGAAAAGAGAAGCGCAAAAAAGGCAGGCAAAATGGCAGCCACACGTTGTTGTTGCTGTTGTTGTTGTTGCACTGTAATGCGCATCATAATTTAGCCTATGAGCAGCGCAGCGCAGACTGCAGAGCGAGAGGGGGGTAGGGGGTGGGGGTTGGGGGTGGTGCATTTTAAAAAGTCATTATTCAAGGCGCGCACAGCCTATAAAATACTTTCTTATCGCATTAAAATGGACGCCCCTTGATGCACAGCAACAGCTTTAATTGTATTGCACAGCACATATGTATATGTATTAATATATATTATGCATTTGTGTGTGTGTGTGTGTGTGTGTGTGCGTGCGTGTAGCATACATATTTGCACTCTGATCTGTTGATCTGCTTTTCCTTTGTGTCGCATTCGTTTGCTTGAGCAAATAAACATATTTTCAACATGCCGAACACAATACAAGTGCACACATGCATAAAGGTGTGCCGGTGTGTGTGCCAGTGTGTGTGTGTGTGTGCTTACAGTTATATTGTATTTACCAAAGGCAAGTATATTAATAATGTTGCAGTCTGTCTCTTGTGAGGTGGCAGCAGGCGCAGTCGAAGAAATTTCATTGTAATTAATATTGGCCCAAGTGCTGCACACACACGCACACACACACAGTCAGATAAACACACACACACACACACACATGCACACTCAGAGATAAACAAGCTGGCTGTCGTGCTAAACAAAGGTGCAAAAATTGCTTTGATTTTGATTTAATGCTCGCAGCATTTGCAGCTGACATGTTTAGTGTGATGTGAGAGAGAGAGAGAGGGAGAGAGTGAGAGAGAGAGATAGCAAGAGAGTGTGAGTGAGTGTGTGACACACGCACAACTGTCTCATATGTCAGCTGGGCCCGCAAAAGACACAGCCTCTGCCCAGCCTCTGCAAACAGCCGCAGGCAACATTGCGTATACGTAATGTGCACACACACTGAGACAGCTCGGCAGCTCGGCAGCTTCTGCTGTTTGTTGCTTGGCTTAGTTAATGAACACATTCGGCAAAGTTGCAAAAAACTTTCGCGCGTTTCAACAGCGCGGGGGCAGCTGGCGCGGCCGACAGGGGGCGCTGTCTTGCTGTCTTGGCTTGTCCGCCAGTCAATCAGGCGCATAATGAGCTAATTGAAATAATTGCCCCGGCTGCATAGTTAAAATTATAAACAATGCTGACTAACTGACATTGCTGTAGTTTGTTTTAACCCCCCCCCTGGCAATTCCCTGGCGCGACAAACTTTTGTTGCATACTTTGCGGGGCCGTCGCCTGGCTCGCGCTGCGAATTCATTTCGTTTAAACGGTTTCGTACGCCGGCCAACTAACTGCACCGCCCACAATAGGCCAAGTACACGCCATGGCAGGCACAACAACAACAACAACAACATTTAATGGACGCTTGGCCCGCCAAGCAGCGGCAAAACTTTGCGTCGCTCTTCGCTCTCAGCGCCGCTAAAGGGACTTGCTCGTCTGGCACTCAAGCCGAAAACGGCAAAGTTTTCTTTTTTTCCCTCCCCTTTTTTTCCCTTTTTTTCTTACATTTTTCTTGCTTGATTTTTCTGCTGCTTCTGCTTCTGCCCTGCCATGTTGGCTTCATTCGAGCAAAGTTTGTGCTGCAATTCAACGTTTTTGCACTTGAAAACTGCTGCGCACCTATGCAAGCAAGTGCCAGGCACTGGCTGAGAGGGGTGTAGCGGAGAGGGGAGTAGGGGGGTAGGGTGTTTCGCCCTTTTGGGCACTCTGGGGCAGTCAACCGTCAATACGTGATAAAAGTTGCTGCCGTTTCCGTACGCCGTAAAAATGCACTAACATATTTCAAATGTGCGTGCAAAATTCGTCGAATACGTGCCCCGTCCACTCTCCCCCCCTTTCCCTCCCTTCCACTACATTCCATCACTATCTGTTGGCACTACTAGACGGGTAGGGGAGCAGGGGAGGCAGCTCTACACTTAGCGCAGCCATAGAAACTTGCGCAAAGGTAATTGATACAAAATGACGCTGGAAATTTGCAGTTAACTCAACTGTGACTGCTATAAAGCAAAAGCTATGCGTCTGTGTGCGGGGTGTGTGTGTGTGTGCGGGTGTGTGTGCGGGTGTGTGTGTGTGTGTCGTATACATTCATGTAGCAACAAAACTATTGTAGCTTCAAAAAGCGCTTCACTTTCTAGCGCTGACAACAAACGAGCTAAAAAGGTTTAGGTGGGCGGTGGGCGTGGCCAAAAAAACTGCAAATGAAGCTGAGCTCGTGTTGTTGTTGCAGCAAATTTAATAAGAATGCGTTGCAAATGAAAATATTAAATTGGGTTAGGCACACACACACACACACAGAGATACACACACACACACATACAGGCGCACATTTGCGCTGTGCAGCCAAGCGAAATTTCTATGCGCCGCACAGGCGGCTTGTTGCGGCTTTGCGTTGCCAGCATTCGCACTGAGGTCAAGTTCTGCGTACTGCGGCCAGCGTTGCCTACCCTTTTTGGGGGGCCAACGCGCTGACGCAGCTGTTGTTGTTGTGCGAACTTTGACCGCAACAGCAGCAGCGGCAGCAAATGAGCAAACTCTGCTGCTGATGTGGCACAAATTGATGCCACATTGAGCAATTGCGGCGCAATGAAAAGAAGACACAGGCCAGTCAGCCTACCCAGCTCTTTTCTCCCTTTCTTTCCCCCCTTGGCTTAGGCTGCCTCGTATTGCTGCTGCGATAACCTTTTAATCGAATTAATTGCATAAAACTCTTTACTTTCACCAGCTGAGTATCTCAATGAGAGAGAGACAGAGAGGGAGTGCGCTGCACTTGAATGGTTTGCATTATACAACACACTGAAACGAGCCAACTCCCAGCGGAGCCTGCCAACTATGGCCCAGACTGACCCAGGGATAACCACCCCCTGCTCGTTTATGTGTGCTCGCTCAAAGTCAAAGTCCCCAATCGATAAGGAACTCCCTGTGCCAGCCAGGCTGCGAGCTGCGTCAACTCTTTCAACCTGCTCAATTGATTTATATTCAGCTCAAAATATCAGCAATTGCCTCAGTCTGTGTGTGTGTGTGTGGGTGGGCAATGTAAATTTATGTTTTATCATAAAAAGCGCTTGGCAAAATTTATTGAATCCTTTGCGGAGTCTTTTATGACAGCAAACTTGCGCAATTTGAGCATTTATCAATTGTGCCAGAAAACTATTGTAAGCGTATTTCATTCTTCGAGAATTTACTAAGAAAATACTGAACTTTGAACTCTCAACCTGTGACCCCCCCTCCCCTGGCATAGCTTAGAGCTTCTGGCTTAATTTAATTGGCAAATTTAAGCTGCAGTGCAAGCTGAACCCGAGCGCCATAAACATTAGCTTGCTGGCAAAGGGGGGGGAGGGGAGGGGAAGGGGCTGCGGCTTGTGGTCATTTTGTTTGTTTTTCTATTTGCTTTAATTAATTCTGAAGTTGTGCGTTTGCTGCTCTCGCTTTGATTAGCTACGAAGCTAAGTGTTTTTTTTTGCCGGCGCACACGGCGTATGCGCTATGCGTAGCGTAGCGCACTTTAAAGCACGTCGCCTGTGTGTGTGTGTGTGTGTGTGTGTGTGCGCACAACTCGCCGGGGAGCCGCAAATGTAAATTGCATTTAATATATTTTAATTCGCACATTTATGGCTTGCCAGCTGCAGATGCGAATCGCACCGAGAATTGCCAAATGCAGCGCAGGTAGTGCAGGCAGCCGTCGCTCAGGTAGACAAGGCAAGACGACGGCGGCGTCTGCTGCTGCTGGCAGGGCATTAGAAATAAGATGAGGCAGCTTTTGCAGAGTATTGAGTCGACTTTTTGATGCGCTTGCATAACGCTTGCTAGGTATATAACTTAAGCTATAGCGTAGCGTAGCCAGCAGAATTGATAAGCGTAACATGAATATATGCAGAAAATAGTTGTTCTTTTAAAAAAATACCAAAATAAATACTAAAATAAATACAAAAATACTAAAATAAATACTGAAAAATTCAAAAATATGTAAGTAAATATTTAAACAAATTTCAAAAGTATTTTTCGCAAGCTTTAACCCATTACATTAACATTCTAGTTCAGCTTAGCCGCGTCAAAAACGTATTTTAAAAAATACCAAAATAAATACCAAAATAAATACTAAAATACTAAAATAAATACTAAAAAATTTAAAAATTTGTAAGTAAATATTTAACCAAATATCAAATTATTTTTCGCAAGCTTAAACGCATTACATTAACATTCTAGGCCTGATTAGCCGCGTCAATAACGTATTTTAAAAAATACCAAAATAAACACTAAAATAAATACAAAAATACTAAAATAAATACTAAAAAATTCAAAAATATGTAAGTAAATACTGAAACAATTATGAAATTATTTTTGGCAAGCTTTAACGCATTTCAGTAACATTCTAGGCCTGATTAGCCGCGTCAATAACGTATTTTAAAAAATACCAAAATAAACACTAAAATAAATACAAAAATACTAAAATAAATACTAAAAAATTCAAAAATATGTAAGTAAATACTGAAACAATTATGAAATTATTTTTGGCAAGCTTTAACGCATTTCAGTAACATTCTAGGCCTGCTTAGCAGCGTCAATAACGTATTTTAAAAAATACCAAAATAAATACCAAAATAAATACAAAAATACTAAAATAAATACTAAAAAATTCAAAAATATCTAAGTAAATACCTAAACAAATATCAAAATTTTTTTCGCAAGCTTTAACGCATTGTATTAACATTCTAGGCCAGCTTAGCTGCGTTAATAACGTATATCTGTAGGAACTTAAAAAATTTTGCAAAAAATACTTTTTTATATAAAAAAAAAATACCAAAAAATTTTTAATTAATTTTTTTGGAAAGTTAAACAAGGAAATCTGCTTTTAATCAATATATGATATAATTGACCCTTTATAAAATAAAGGTTTCTTGCGCTTTGAGTATCCTTTGAAAAAAAAAATTAAAGAATTTTTGAAAAATTTTTTTTATGCAATTTGCACGCATTTTGTGCACAAAAATATAAAAAATATACTACAAATATTTACACAGATTGCAGCTATATTTATGAATGAAACTTATAATGAATTTAAATATTTTTAAACAATTTTATTAAGCAGGCAAAGTGTGGGCTCAGTTTACTTTATAATCCAAGGAGGCGAACAGATAAAGAGGGACAAACAGCAGACGAGCCACAAAAAGGAGACCAAACCTGACCCAAAACTAAGTAAAGAGACAAGCCAAGTAGCAGATCGGCTCATTTGCAGCTGTTGAACAAGAATATATACTAGTATGCTATATAAAACAAACACTTTGCATATTGCTTAGCTTTGCGCAAAGCTCGCCCACCTGAGCATTTAGTTGCACGAACAAAAGTCGAGGCAAAGGCAAACGGCAAAGGCTTTGTAAGGCGACTTTAGCAAGCAGCTCAGCAGCTCTGCGGCTCTTCGGCTCTTCGGCTCTTCGCCGACTCTGCGATTCTCCTGGCTCTGAGTGCCAGCATATTGTGACGTGGCAGAGACATGCAGCCAGAGCGGACTCAGCTCGTGCTCAGCGCTGGCTCTGTGCGCTCACTCAGACTGTTTTGTGGTCGTCGAGGCGAGGCTTAACTTAGACCGTGCTGTGCATGTGTGTGTGTGTGTGTTGGTATGGGTGTATGTGTGTGTTGCTGTAACTAAATTTGCATGTGAGTTGCCGTTGCCGTTGCTGTTGCTGCTGGTCAGCGCTGCAGCCCTTGGCCTGGCTTCGGGTCGGGTTCGCTTTGCAGTCTGTGTGAAAAATGTAATTTCAACGTTATCCTGACGTAATGCCAACGTTATCTGCTTCCACACACAGTGCAGAAGAGGGAGAAAGAGAGAGAGAGAGAGAGGGAGAGAGGGAGAGGAAGTGAAGCGAAGCTTGCAGGGAGTGCAGTGAAAAAGGGTTATGGGTTATCCATATGTTGTAACTTTGCTGTTGTTGTTTGGCTACACTTTGCAGTACCTCCACCTACTCCTTCCCCTTCTCCCCTCCCCGCCTGGTGCTGTCACTTTGTTAGTTACGGATTTTGGTTTATATTTATTGCATAAATTTGATGCCATAAAATAGAATTTGTCATAGCAAAATTGTTTTGAATTTTAATTTACTTGTTCGTCGTCAACGACAACAGTTGCAAACACGCACACACACACACGCACGCAGAGCTGACAGTCTAAGCTGTCAACACAGCAACAACAACAACAATGGCAATGCACATAAACAGTTTGCAAGCTGTCAACCGGAATATTCTTTATCTCTGACACTGACGCACATAAGTATGCTATGAATTTTTGCACAAAGCTTTGTCGTGCCTGTGGCCCGTTGCCCGTTGCCCGTTGCTCGTGTGTAGCCTATTAATTAACACTGCTGCCAGACAGCCAAATCTCTATTGGCTCGTAATCAGCGTTAGTCTCACCCTCTGCTAGGGGAGGCGGGGGTAAAAGGGAGGCGGGGGGCGGATGTAAAAGTTTTAACCGCTTTTTTCCGGCTGCCTGCGCGCGCGCGCTTCTTTTTGGACTAAAGTGCACTTTGATTTGACTCTAAACAAATAGCACAAAAAGCAAATGGCAGCAGCAACAACAACAAAAAAGCAGAGCAGGCGAAAAGGGTGAAGAGAAAGAGAGAGAGAGAGAAAGAGAGAGAGAGAGAGAGATAGAGAGAGAGCAGCAGTAGAAGGGAAGCTCAGCTGGCAGATTGATTGAGAGATTTATGCTGGGGCAGGCAGTTGTTTTTGTTCTGTGTGTGTGTGTGTGTGTGTGTGTGTGTTGGCCAAACGTTTGGTCAATTCAATTTGTAGTTTGTTTATACACACACACACACACACATGTGTGTCTCTATCTCCCTCTCTAGCATGCGATATGCAGCGCAGCTTGCACCGACAATTAGCTGCTGTATAAATCATAAAGAACTAGCTACCCTACCCCCTACTCCCCCAGCCCCTTCTCTACCTCACAAGTGCAACCAGTTGTGTAGTTGCTGCAAATTCCAATTTTCAGCGGTAGGGGCGGTAGCGCAGGTGGGCGGGGCAACAATTTCATTTTTTGGCAGGCCAAAAATTGAGTTGACTTCAACCTGGGCTAATAACGCTGTCAGTGCTGCAAGTGGTTTCCGCCACGTTCGATAATTCGACAAATGTCAGAGCAGCAAGGGGGCACAAGGGTGTGGGGAGGGGAAAGGAAAGGGGGCGGGGGGTGCGCCACCTGCCTCGTGCAGCTGCGTTTGTCGCTTGCTTTGGCGGCGACAAGTGCCAACGAAATTAGCCGTCACGTAAAAACCTTTGTCAGCCTGATGAGGCGGAAAGCAGACAAGAGGGGAAGCGAAGGGGAGAGGGGGGGGGGAGGGGAAGGGGGGCAGAGCATGTGGGGTGGGGGGTGCGCCCGAGCAATGTTTGTGATTTTTCGCACAGAGACACCTAATTAAAAGGGCGTGCCGCAAAGTGCAGCAAGCGTTGCCAGTTTCGCCACTCTTTCACTCCCTCTCTCTCTCTCTCTCCTTCTCGCTCTCTCTTTCTCTCCCCCTCTTGCTGCCTGCTCTGTCGCATTAACGCATCAATCTTGTCGTATTGGCGTATTGACGGCTTGACATGCGCGCATTAACATTTTGGTAGCTTACCTTGTCGACTTTGCTTTGTTATGGCCAAAGTGGGGAAAATGTGTGTGTGGAAAATGTGTGAAAAATTCTGTAGCTGCGTTGCTTACCTGCAAGAAAAATTTAAGAAAAATCACAATTAGTTGCAAGTTGATAAAAAAGTTAAAAAATTTCTTTAAGTAAATGTAAAAAATAAAAAAAAATTTCCTGCTTGCATTCATGGCGCAATCTCTTAGTTGCCTTCCCCCCTGTGGTAGCTGTCAATGCGCTAGCCAAATCCGTGCAAAGTGCAGCAAACAAAAGCCAAGTCAAGTTGCACACAAAGCGCAGAGAGAGAGAGAGAGAGAGAGAGAGAGAGAGAGACAGCTAAACAGGCAGAGACAGTGAAAGAATGTTGCGTGGCAAAACTATCGTGCTGTGACTATCGCTTTGTACTATCGATAGCGCTGCCCAATGTTGCCCTGCTGCAACTCTTTTGTCTTTTGTGCCGTTTGAAGTTTAGTTGAACTTCCGCTGCCTGCCTCTGCCCGCTCTTACACACAAGATGGCGTCTGTTGTGGGCATTACTTCACAGAGAGAGGGAGAGAGAGAGAAAGACGGGAGAAGGAAGTGGGAAGTGTGTGTGAGAGTTCTGTTTGTCTGTGTGTGTGTTAGTGTGTGTGTGTTAGTGTGTGTGTGTGTGTGTGTGTGTGTGTGTGTGTGTGTGTGTGTGTGTGTGTGTGTGTGCACGACAACAACATCGACAACTGTCGACTGTCTTTTGTGCAACGCTTACTTCAGCTCAGCTTCAACTTTCTTTCAACGCTCCCTAGCTGCCTGGCTGCAGTTGCCACCCCCCCTCCCCACTCAGCCACCCGCCTGTCCCTGCTCCTCTCCCTACGCCTCTGCGTGTGAGACGTTTTGAGCTGTATTAAATATTTTTCCACTTGCAATTGCAGACTGCTTTCATTTGCAGTCAACTTATAGATACGCCCCGCTCTGCCCTTCTTCCCCCTTGCACACACACACAAGCACACATAGTGCTGCACACACACACACAGCCACACACACTCCATTTTGTGTGTGCGTATCTGCAACTAATCTCATAAATCCCAAAGGTAAATAGACACAAACAGGGAAAACGTTTAAAAAGAATTGCTCAAAAACTTATCTGCTTTGGCCTCGAGTGTAGCTCTCTCTCTCTCTCTCTCTGTGTGTGTGTGTGTGTGTGTTTGTGTGTCTATGTGTGTGTGTGCATGCCTTTATGTGGCCATGCAATATCATTCACAGACGCCATTTCTGCTCTCGCCTGCATTTTATTTCCATTTAATTTGCGGCCCTGGCGCCGCCTGCTGGTCAGCGCGCAAAAGAGAGCGAGGGAAAGAGAGAGAGGAAGAGCGAGCGAGACAGCCTGCTCTAAGCGTCTTTTGCATGCAAATCGAAGCACATTAAGTTTGGTATTTAAAATATACCAAAATGTGTATGTATTATGCATAGCATTTAACATTTCCAATGGGGGCCGAGTCCAAAGCGAGCACAAAAGGCTTAGACCGACACATGTGTGTCTCTGTTCTCTCTCTCTGTGTGTGTGTGTGTGTGTGTGTGTGCACATCTGGCAATTGTATTGTTGCCCTTTGCCCTTGATACTAATCTACTTTCGGCCATAAGCTTGTACAACAGTTCTGGTTGCTTATTAACCAAGGCACAAGGCGAAAATCCTTTGGGTCTTTTTGGCCAACACATGACAAGCTGTCGCAAAATGTAAAAGGCAACTTTAATTTTGTCATATGTGGCAGTAATTAAAATGATATGTGACGCGCGCACACACACACACACACACACACACAAAACACACATACACACACACACTCACACACACAGCGCAGCTGCCTATCGCATTTCATTTGCTTTGCAGCTCTTTGAAAACTTTTGCAATTCTCTTGAAAATTTCTCAACAAATTTTCTATTGAATTTCCATCAAAATTTTTGTCATTTTCCAATTGTGTCTTTAATTTCACAGCATGCTGGGAAAATCCATCAAAATGTTGTTGTTGCTGATGTGGCAAATACTTTGTCAAACATTGTCGCCGTTGCCGTCGACGTTGCCATCGCTTTGTGCAAATACCCAATACGATTTTCATGCTCGATTTCAGACTGTCTCTGTCTCTCTCTCACTCTCGCTGTCTCTGTCTCTCTTGCTGTCCGTCTGGCCGTCTGTCCGTCTGCATTTATTTCACGCTGTTACGCCTCTCGCAAAGTGCTCTTAACTCAATATTTATGAAACATGTGGCATGCCAACCGCAAGAGCGCACGGACTTTCTTAGCATGTTGATTCAAGCCAAAAAGGGTCAACACACACACACACACAGCGATTCTGCTCCTTCTGCGTCTTGTGCTGCTTCCGTCTTCAATTTCCTGTTGGCATTTCACTCCATTTGTGCTCAATGCTAAACACTTTTTGTGGCAAGGTGTTTGCAGCACGCGGCAGCCGCCCACGAATGTCAACACAGTTGCCCAATAGGTAAACACAGACACGCACACGCACCTCTGTCTCTGTGTGTGTGTGTGTGTGTGAGAGACTTATTTGCCGAATGACACACAAATTCGATTGGCGACGACTTTCGCAGCAGCTGCGAACGAGCAGCGGCAACTTATTGAGTCCCGCGTACAGCAAGTGGCAAGTGGCAAGTTGCAACAGGATGGGCAGAGAGGGCAGGGGGTTGGTCTCTGAGTCTGAGTTGTTAAGCTGCATTCAGCGCGCTATCGGTTGAAGCGCAAATACGTGCACGCACACACACACACTCGCACACACTCTCGCACACACTCTCGCACATGGTTGACCATGTTTCATTTGTGGAAAGTGGTCAAGCCATGGCTTCAGTGTTTTGCCATGTTGCTTTTTCACATTTGCAGCGCTGGCCACCGCATCGTTGTGCAGCGACACACACCACACCCTCCCACCGCCCACCTCCCCTGCAGCGCTGCTGCTGCCTCTTGGCTCCCCTTCTGCCCCCTCTGGCTTGCCTTTTGCGCCACAACACTTGGGCTGCCTCGTTCGCAGCACTTCCTTTGTCTCTCTCTCTCTCTCTCTCTCTCTCTCTCTCTCTCTCTCTCTCTATCTCCTTCTTCCTCCCTCTCTCTCCCTCTTCCTCCCTCTCTCTCTCTCTCTTTCTCCCTCTCTCTCTCTTGCTCCCTCTCTCTGTGTGTGCGCTGAACTTGTGTGCAATTTTTATACGCTACTAAATCTCCCAAATGTGCATCGCACATCGTTTGCCAGGGCTGCACAGCTGCCTTGCCACTTGAAATACGCCTGCTGGTCAGTTTGTTATTCCATGCCATAATACGCTTTGCAAAGACACATGGGCTAATTATCGAGCAGCGCAACTAGATAGAGTGCTCAACACTCAACAAGTTTGCACTTGAGTGAAAACTCTTTTCGGCGCCTTTAAAGTGGGCGTGGCTAAATTTTTGCTTAATTATTTCTTGCGTGCACTAACACTAGATATTGTGTGCAAATTTGGTAGCCCTGACTCTTATACATTCTCCTAACTAGCTGGTCATACGAACAACAGAAGGGTAAAACGTAGGTCTCAGTTTGAGCTAGCTGGAACTCAGTCTTAAGCCTTTGATTGGATCAGTTAGTGTTTGGCTAGCGCTGCTACTGCAACCCTGGTTGTGTAAATACTTTCAACTGTTTTGCTTTGGCCTCGGCTCGGCTCGGTTCGGCTTGGCGCAACGCTGTGACTTCTTCACTGTTTCGCCCGCTTCATCTTTGTCGGCGCTTTATTTATTCTTGTCTACCAAATTATTTTTTAGAGGACTCGCACACACATACACAGAGTGAGAGGGAGACGGGCAGCTATCATAAATATGCAGACCCGAAAGTGTCATTTTGTCGTTTAGTTGCATGCTGCATAGAAATTACATACATATTTCTGCAGCAACCTCGCACGAGGCGACATGCAACATTTTTCCCTTGGTTTTTTTCTATTTTGTTTTCATTTTTTTTGGTTATGAAACATGAGCAACGCCCGGGTAATTTGGCAGAGCAAGCGAGAGAGAGAGAGAACTCAAGTGATATTATATGAGAGAGAGAGAGAGAGAAAACGAATAACATAATCAACGAGCAGGAGGAGAAGGGAAAGAGGCAGACGCAGACGCGTAATGTTTTCATTATGCAATTCGAAATGTGCATGCAAATAATGCGTAATGTCAGCATTATTCATTAATCAAAGTAAAAGGTGAGCGGAAGAGGTGAAAGAGTAAAGCAGCGAGAAAAAAAGACGAGAGAGAGAGAGAGCGAGAGCGAGAGCGAGAGCGAGGGAAGGGGAAACGATTATAAAGAGCTTGGCAAATTGCTGCAGGACAATTAATTGGCTAGCAAATTTGGTTTTAATTTCGCATTACGCATCGCTTAGTTATTAATTTCACGTACGAGAAGAGAGAGCGAGAGAGAGCGAGTGAGAGAGAAGGGGATAGCTCGCCCGTGGCGCAGCTTGAAAATAATTATTTCCAGCACATGCAACAATTATGCATATTTTTTTAAGCCAGAGAGAAAAGAGTTTTTTTTGCATTTTATTATAAGCTAAAAAACACATATAGACGCTGTAGTGCATACGCGCTTCGTTGTGGCCGCATGCAAGCGTTTTCTTTGCCACACGTTGCACACGGGGCGTATAAGTGATGTGGCTATGCGCAATGTGCAATGCTGCCGCAAATTGAATAATTGTGCGAGGTTTTCTTCTATTTTTTTGCTTTCCAACTTGTTAGACGCGAGTGCAGCTTGCTAAATTTCCCACGCTGCGCTCGACAGACATCACAGACCGTTAGACGGGCGAGGGAGGGAAGTGCGGAGGCTACCCAAGGCAGCGTACTAAATCATGATAATTGAATAAACTTGCATGTCAACAGTGGATTAGGGCAAACAAAGCAGCGAAGAAAGCAGCAGAGAAGCAGGAAGAGAAAGAGAGAGAGGAGCGCCTGGGCAAATCAAGAAAATTATATAAAAAAATTACGCTGAAATGATTAGCTGAGAAAGTGCGCAGAGTGAAGCAGACACAGTGGGCAAAAGCAGCGCCAAACACACACACACATAGCACACACCCACACACTCACTGTGCCAAGAACTTGCGCCAAAAGTTGATTTCAAATTGCATTTGCGGCTTAAATTAAAAACAATAAGCAGCAAATTGCGTGCAAATTACGAAAGCTCTCGAGGCGCCCCTCTTCCTTCTCTCCCCTTCCCCCAACTCGAGTGAAATGAAATAAAACTAAAAGTAAAAGCAAACTAATGACAAGCGCAACAGCTCAACCATTCTCACACGGGGCGTATGCGTAATGCGCGCAGAGAACACACAATGAAATCAAATTAAATCGCACAATTCCGAAAGGGCAAGTTGAATGCCTTCCACTTGGCACTACCCAAAGTGCATTGCCACATTAAGCATCGAAAATGTGTCTACGTGGGGGGAGGGCGAAGGGGGCGTGGCAACACATTTTATTTTCATATTTATGTCTTGTGTTTGCGAGACGATTTTACAGCGCGCCGCCGCAGAGCAAAAGTTTCAATTTCTGCAATTGTTAAATTTCTGCACGCACAACAAATAAAGCTGAGCACACACACACACACACACACATATGGTAGCCAGCAACGACAAGCTATCACAATGCATGCAATGTGAATGACCAGCGTCAGTTGGAGTCTCTCTCTTCCCTCTCTCCCCCTAGCCAGACTCAAATCAAGAGCGAGCATGATGACGGTAAATGGGTATGGCAACTCTGGTTCGCCACTTGATGCGACTCGATGCGACGTCATGTGAAAATGAGTGACAGACATATCGATTTGGGGTATATCAGTGGCTAGCTTAGCAGAGTCTCGAGTGGGAACTAATGATGCGAGGGTAACTATAAAATTTGTAACATATTCAGATAATTTAGCTAACTTAAATCATGCAAAAATTATATAAAATATTTTATGCATACCTAATAAATATGTTGTCTGAATGGAGTAGCTTCTCTTTAAGTTTTCAGTGCAAACAAGGTAATATATAGCATAACTGATAAGTTGTTGATTGAAAATCGATCGAGAATTTCAAGTTGAATTTTTGCTTTATTTTTATTGCGCCTATATTGTGTTTATCTTTGCTAAAGAAAACATTACCAGATGCACAATTTGTGCAGCAAAACAATGTGCAATAACATAAGAAGTAAGCTACAGTTGAGCGTGCCCGACTAGCAAATACCCTGCACACAACAGACTCTACAGACTCTTAACCTCACATGCCATAACTTTGTTAACAAGCAAAGCGAATTTCTTCAACTTTTGCTCTATAAAAAAATATTAGAAAATTTTGCTTTAATCAAATAATATATTTCTGCATTTACAGGGGCTGTGGGCGTGGCAGCTAATATTTGAAATACAATTTTTCTGCGTATAATATACAGAAACGTGCATGCCAAATTTGATGTCTCTAGCTTTTGTAATAACTGAGATCTGCGCGTTCATACAGACAGCTAGGCAAACAAACTGGTGATTTCGCGCAATATATATAGTATACCATAGTTAGAGAAAAGCTTAGGGTTAAGCGTGTAGATCCATATGCATTATGTATGCATTACCAGGGGCTATATTGCGAATGCACAAACAAGCCAAAGTTCTCTGCTCTTTCGCTTTGCAATTTGATTTACTGGACACTTACAAGGAGTGACAGCTGCAACTCCCCTGAGCTGCGCTGTCGAGTGCTTAAGCGGCAGCTTCTTTGTATGCGTACGTGTGCATATGAGTGGCTGCCACTGTTGCTGCTGTCTCTGCTCACATTGTGCAGGGCAATTTGCAGTCTGTCAAATATTTTTCTTCTTTTTTTTTTTTTGGCACAGCGCGCGCAATTGCAACTTATATTCTCGCCGCACGTTGTTTGCCATTGCTTACGTTGTTGCAGCTGACATTATTACGGAGTGTCTTGGTGCAAGATTCTCTCTCGCTCTCTCAATGTTGTTGGTGTCGCTGTCATCGCCTCGGCTCGCAGTACGTGTAAGCGTTGACGAATTTTCAATATCAATTTGACTTGCTGTGCACGTCTAATTAAATCAACATTGTAGCTGCTGTCCGTCCGTCTGTCCGTCTGCCTGTCTTTGGGTGTATTATACGATATGTGTGTGTGTGTGTGTGATATGTGGTATGCTATGGAGGTCGATTGCAGCGATGGAAATTCAATTACTCCAATAAGCGACGGGGAATTATGATCGACAAATGTCAATATCAATTGAGCGCGCCAAAATGCGTGCAAATCTCTCCACACACACACACACAGAGAGAGAGACATAGGCACACGCTCTCGCGCTCGAGCCAGGCTATGGTCATGTTCAAGGTCAGGCCAAAACGGAGCAGGGTCAGTAAGCAAAGTGGAGCAGTCAGTTGCGTTGAGTCAACTGGCAAGATTGCGTCTCCATTTGAATGCACAGTCGATTGACATTTTCATAGAGCTGCTGCTGCAGTTGTTGCGGTTGTTGTTGAGGCTGCAATGGGGCGTGTTTGGTATGTGGTGCGCTGACAGGGCGTATACGTGATTTCAGCTAGCGCTGCGTGTGACACAGTTCGTTGTCGTTGTCGCTGTCGTTGCTCCTGGCTGGAGACGGGAAATCTGAGAGCTGAGACCTGAGACCGGCTATCATTAAAGCCGCATAGAAATTAAGCATATCCGCTGCAACCCGTTTGGGCCTGGCCAAAAGCCTGTTTGTGATTAGTTATTAACATGATGTTCGCCTTGTTTGCCGCTGCTGTCGTTGCCTGTTTTCTGTTTTCTATAAATTATCATCAATTGATAGAGACAGCAGCAGCGGAAGCCAAACAAACACACACACACACAGAGAGAGAGCGAGTGTGTGTGTGTGTGTGAGAGAGAAGAGAGAGGGGGAGAACTGGTCACCCTCTTCGTGGCAAATCAATTTGCCTGGCGCATACAAATCGAATCGAGTGTTGATTTATTGGCCATGATCTGATTTTGAGCAAACAAGAAAACCCATTTAGCGACATGTCCAGGAATAAACAAAACCCCCCCCAACCCTCCACACCTCCCGCACAGAACCCTCCCCCCACTCAGCCAGCAAACATGACATGCAGGGAGGGCATGTCAAATGGCGTACATAAATCTAATTGAATTAGCGTACGAAAAATCAAAATCGAAAATCAAAACGAAAGCTGCCGCAGAGCTTGAGAGTGGCTTGGTTAAAATAGCTAAAACAAAAATTGACACTTTGAAAGCGGTAAAGAGAAAGGGGGGAGGGAGAGCAAGCTGACGTCTTGAGCGAGTGCGAGAGCGAGAGAGACATAGAGGGAGCAAGAGACAGGGAGCGAACGCGTTTGGCGTTATGGTGTGAACAAAAGTTGAACGAACTGCCAAGACGACGACGACGACGTTGGTGATGATGATGATGATGACGTTCATGATAATGAAATGTGTGTGTGTGTGGCTCGTAACGAATGCAAGCGCGACACGCGATGCTGCTGAGGTTTGCGCAAATAATTTGCACAAATATTTACTTTACGTTCTGAAAACTTTCGTCTGGGCGAGCAACAAAAAGATTCTTTGCTCGCTGAGCGTTTGGATGAAATGTGCTCAATCAAAAGTGCTGGCTAATTTCTACAGGTGTAGCAGGTGTGTGTGGGTGTGTAAGTGGGTCAGCTTGGAGCATGGGTACAAGCATAATTTGTATTGCTTTGTCACTTATAAATTATTTATTTATTTATTTCAAAATTTGAAATAAACTTTACTTAAATTTCTCTATTTACTGTGTTTATTTATTTAAATTTATTCTCAATTAATTAAAACTATTTATATATTTTTATATATTTTTTTTAATTTAAGACTTATGCTTATTTATTTAAATTTTCTTGATATTAAATTTATAATATTTGTTAAATTTTATTCAATCACTGTTTATATTTTTTTAATTTGATAGTTGATTTCGATATTTTTTTATTAATAATTTATGCAAATTCTTTTTTTTAAGTTTCTTTATATTTATGTATATTTATTTATATATATATATTTGTTTTTTTATTAATTTATTTATTTAGATATCTATCTATTTATTTAATTATTTTTTTTATTTATTAATTTATTTATTTATTTATTTTCTCATTTATTTACAGATTTATTTATTTATTTGTTTATTTTTCATTTTTTATTTAATTTTCATTAATTTATATGTGTTCAAATTTATTTTCTTTTTTTACACTTACAAATTATATATTAATATTTTTTTTTTATTAATTGACATGAAATAAGATTTTATTTTCTGATTTATTTAAAATGCTTTTAATTATATTAATTAATATATATTATTTTTTAAAAAATAATTCACAACAATTTAAATTTATTTGTATTTATAAATTTACATTTTAAATAAGTTTTTTATATTTAAATTTATTCATTTTCCCACAACTCCCTTATACATAGCTACTTATTGCCTGCCCTGCTAATGCAATTCACAAAATTTGATCTACTGTCTTTTATCTATTTTATTTCCCTAGCCTTCCCCTCCTCCTCCCCTTCTGCGACTTCCTTTTGAAGTGAACAATACGAGACTCGCGTTGGCAATTGAGTTATCACAGCAAATTCACTTAGCGGCGACTTTTGCAATTCCGCTTTTCGTCTCATATTTTTTTGCGTGCGCTTTTCCTTTGTTTTTGCGCTCATTTTCTGGCCATGAGCATTTTTTAATTTCAGTTCTGTTTTATGTTAATACAATTTTTCGCGCTCAATTATGCGCCGGGCGTTAATTTTATTCCATATTTAATTTTTATTGTTGCTGTTTTTGTTGTTTGTGTTTTTTGATTCGCATTTTTCGTCTAGCCGAAATAAAAAGGCAACTTGCCTGGCGCAGCTACGACTACAGCTTGTTGCAGTTGTTGTTGTTGTTGCTATACCACTTAGTTTCATGTTGAACCCTATTTTCGTTTTTGTGTTTTGCCATTTTTTTTTTTTTTTTTTTGTTAGTTCTGTTTTTGCTTTACGAGCAGCCGCCGTTTTATTTAACTTTTTTTTCATTTTCGTTCGCTTTAATCGCCATTTAAGCCCACGGCAACTGTGTGTGTGTGTGTGTGTTTGGAAGGCATGCATGCGTAAAACTGCCGGCTTAATAGTTGGACTAGACTGCCCCGAATAGCAACAACACGACTCGCCGACTACCCTCCCGCCGCCCTCCTTCCACAGAGCCAGCCGACTCGCCATATGTATCAAAATAGCTTGGCCGCCTCCCTCTCCGCCTCGTCAGCTTGGGCTGCCTTGGCAAACATGCAGCGAAATAGCGCACGCACACACACACAAGCACAGACTGACGAACGTGGGTAGATTTTACTCAAGTTCCATTAAACTCTGTTTAAAGTGCATTCAAAGAAATGACGCACGTGTGCAACGTGCAACGTATTTGCCTACACGCATCGAAGCGAGTTACTTTTAATCCCTTCTCGGCTACGCCTCTGTCTCTGCTGAGATTTTCCACAGCCAGACAAAGTTTTCTTTAGCCAAAGGGGGAGAAATGTTCTACGTGTATCTTCAAATTTGTGCATAGCATTTGTATTAATAACTCTGTTTCAATAAATGCATTTTAGTCATTGCATTGCGTATACGCCACATTGGCCAGCAAAATCACCTTAAATTTGTAGCTTGATTTAGTGCAGTGCTAAGTTGTATGCCATGCAGCTTTATATTTATTTTAATGAGATTTCTCTACATGAAGTGAGACATTTTATGCTGCTCAGCACCAAAGGTCAGTGACCTTTGCTGCCGGACTCAGAGAAACAATTTTATTTATGATTTTAATAAGTGCAAGTGCAGTATGTTTGTTTATTTTACTTTAATTTGTATTTTTATTTTATTTATATATTTTTTTATTTTATATTTATTTTTTCTTTATTTATATATATATATTTTTTATTTTATTCTATTTTTATTTTTTTTTTATATTTTATTTTATTTTTATTTTTTATTTTATTTTATTATTTTTTTTTATTTTACTTTAATTTATATTTTTATTTTATTTATAAATTTTTTTATTTTATATTTATATTTTTTTATTTATATATATATTTTTATTTTATTTTATTTTTTTTTATTTTATTATATTTTTTTTTTTTTATTTTATTTTATTATTTTTTTTTATTTTACTTTAATTTATATTTTTATTTTATTTTATTTATATTTTTTTTTATTTTATATTTATTTTTTTTATTTATATATATATTTTTTATTTTATTCTATTTTTATTTTATTTCCATATATTTTTTTATATTTTATTTAATTTTTACCACCTAAAATCTAAGCACAAATTCCCAATTTAGTATGCGCTCAATGCGTACTCAGTACTTAGGCCTGCCGGTGTGTTTTATTTATTTACTTATTTTTTTCATATTTCATTTTCTTTTTAGAATTTTGTAAAAATTTGTTTCTATATATTTCATATACGATTTATCATTTTATTATTTTTTAATTGTTAAAAGGTTTTGAAAACTAGTTGAGTTTGCATTTGGCCCAACTCTACCTCTCTCTCCCCCTCTACTTCTCTCTCCTCCCCCTTTCTCCGTCATCTTTTAGCTGTAATTTCAACGCTCTCAATTCTCAGTCATTTCTCTAGCCAGCTTTGCTTGCATCGTTGCTGTGCTGCCCCCGTTGCAACACTTGCTATTTATTTCTGGTGCATAACTCATGCCGGTTGAGAGGGTACGCGCCCCTCTCTCTGCCTCTCCCTCTCTGTGTACCTTTGTGCAATTCTTTAACGTGTTTACCACTTTAAACCTTTTCACCGACATACGTTATATTCGCACACACACACACACACACATGCACACACATGGACGTGTTGTTGCTGTTGCTGGTGCCTGGTCAACCTGACATGTAAGCCACAGGCACGAATACAAATGTTTAAACTGCTGTACTTTGTGGCACTGATTGTTGTTGCTGTCGCCGGCATAGTTGTTGCTGCTGTTGTTGTTGCTGTTGTGGCTGCTTCAGGCTTCTATGCACAGCAGCAAACCAAAGTCATAAAATGGCAACAACGGCGGCGACGGAGGCAGCGGAGGCAGCAGCTCGGCTCGGCTCATAGACACAACTGGTTAGACATTTGGCAGCCAGGAGAGCGGGGTGACAGAGTCGGGCAGCCAAGGGCAGCGGGCCGACGTTGTAGCCGGTTTTTTTTTTATTTTTTTTATTATTATTATTTTACCATTCACACACACTCGCACACACGGCATTTCTCTTAAGCGTGTGTGTGAAAAATGCGCGCCACTGCCAAACAAATTAACAACAACACTTGAAAAAATCTCCTCTACACAGAGTGGGAGAGAGAGCAACATACGTGGGCACACACACACACAGACTGACACACACCGCGAGCAGGAGGGAGCCAGAGTTGAACACAAAAAAAAGGTTAGAAATTGGAACAATGACCGCCAAGTGCTGCCAGCGTCGCTGCTTGCGTCGCAGTCAGCTGCTCGCCGCCTTCGCCCCTGTCCCTGCCACCGCCACCGCCTCCGCTTCGCTTGTTGCCAACGCCCGCGTCGCGGTTCATTCACACATTTTTTTGTTGTACCTATTTGAGAGAGCTTGAATTACTTTTTTTCTGCTCAGATTTTTTTTTCGTATCTTTTTTTTTTTTTTTTTTTGGTATTTTTTTGTGTTGTTGCTGATGTAGCTGGAAAATTGTGAGCTGCACTTGAATAGATCCCAATACAAGACGCGGTGCTATATATATATAGTATATATAAAGTGTACTATATAGAGAGACATCTTTGTGCGGACAACATGGCAGGAGATGTGACAGTTTGCGCAGACATTTAAAATAAAATTCTTATAGAATCTACGAAGGCGGCACTTTTTATTGCTATAGTGACAACAAATTATATAACAAATTTTAAAATCAAGAATTTATATTTTTAATGAAGAAATTGGTCAGTTAAATAATTAAAAAAATTAAATTAATTATTTTGTTATGTTACATATAAAATAAATAATAACTTTTCAACACTTAAGAATCAAAAATATTTTTCAAGAAATTGATAAATTTTTAATTAATAATTTTAATGCACATTATTGCTTAAATTATTCAATAACAAATATGAAAAATTCAAAAATTAATAAAGTTAATTTTTCATGATGAAATTTGCAAGTTTAGTAATCATAATAATTATTAAAAATTTTTTCTTTACGCATATAACAAACAATAATAACAATTTTCAATTTAGAAATTTAATTATCTTTCAAGAAATGAAAAGTTTCTTAATAAATATAACTGCATAAATTATGCAATGAAATATTTAACAAAATATAGACAAAATTTTTAAATTAAGAATTTAAAGAGATTTACTCCCTGAATATTTTTGCTCTTACAATTTATAAGTTTGAAACTGATAATCAGTGTTGAAATAATTTGATACCAAATGATGCGCAACATTGATTGAATTTTCTTCTCTCTTTTTCCGCTTTGTCTCTATCGAAACTCTGTGATAAAAAATCTTTTCAAATTACCATTCGTATTGGTATCAAAGCGAATGGTTTTTTGTAAAGATATTTTCATTTGATATTCCTCTATTATGCCTGAAACTCTTTGACAGAACTCACATTTTTTAATCATGCAGCTATACATGTATTTTCATGTTCCCCCTTCGCTTCCTTCCCCCAGCTCAGTTGTCAGGCAAACGAACTGTCAGCAAGAGGAGAATGAGAGAGAGGGGCGTCAATTTCGTTTTGTCAAAGATGGCGCATCTTATCGACTTGCTTTGTAACTGACTCCTACCCTCCCTGCCCACCCTCTGCTCATTCGCAGATTAACAGACTAATTAAAAGCTCATTTCTTTGTTAACTATTCACTTAGCTGTCAATGTAAATATTTGCCAGGGGCTTTGTTGTTGTTACTGTTGATATTGTTTGTTTAGTTATCGCAGATGCAGCAACTGATTCTGGTTAATTGCAGTTTGTACCCCCTCT
This sequence comes from Zaprionus ghesquierei, assembly GCA_018904095.1. Lineage (NCBI taxonomy): Eukaryota > Metazoa > Arthropoda > Insecta > Diptera > Drosophilidae > Zaprionus > Zaprionus ghesquierei. Next base: position 3,670,681 of record JAEIGP010000394.1, read on the forward strand.
CCCACTCCCTCTCCCTCATTCGGTTCGTTGTTGATTTTGTTTAAATTAAATTAAATTTGATTTCACATTGAAATTAAATGATTTATTACTTAATAAGCGTGCGTGCGTGTGTGCGTGTGTGTGCCCATGTTTTTTTATCGCCTTGCAACTTGTAAGCATAATTATTATTGTTATTGTATTTTAATTAAAATGTTTATTGTTTCATTTGTTGCATATTTCCATTGAATGTGTCGCATGCAATATTAAAATTATGTTAAATTGTTTGCATACATCGCGGTCAGCGAGGGGAAAGAAAAAAATTGTGAGATTAACTTGTGGCTGGCCCAGAGGCGCTAGACGAATTGTAGATACTCTTCTGGGGTTCAGTAATTCAGTAAAAAATTATTACAAAATATAAAACCTTAATCGAATCTTGATTTTTATGATTTCTAGAAAATCTTTAATATTTCATTTAATTTTAACATTTATCTTTTTTTAAGTATTATTATTATTTTTTTTAATTTTTAAAAATATTATTATTTTAAAATATTATTATTTTAAAATTTTTTAAATTTTTTTTTTATTTTATTATATATTTTTTTTATTGTATCAGTTACCGCTTTGTAATGCATACCCTGCCCTAAAAAAATGCGGCCATTTAATTTTGCACAGAACTATTTGAAAAATGCAATTAAATCCAAAAAATAAAAAATCTCTTCAAATTCTATAATATTTTGCAGCTTAAAAATCAGTTAGCTATATATGCACAAGTGCGCATATAAATCTGATAAATCAATGTTTTCGCTACAATTTCCAAGAAACGACAAAAAATAATCAACTTGATTGAGCTGATTGAGCTGCAAAACATCGTCACGCCATGGTGAAATCTTGTAACTTTTAACTGACCTCTGTGAACTCTTGAGCACAAGCACATATGTGATCAGACTATATACATATAAATATATATATATATGCAAATTGCTCGGACCATATAATTGTAAACTTTCTCGCTGGCACAAATAGTGCGCATTTTATTTTAAATTATATATTTAGTCAGCTCATTTACAGTACCAACACACACACACACACACACATAGACTGAGACTGGCTGGCCACAGCAGCCACTGGGCACTGGCCACGGGCCGCCACTGGCAACTGGCGGCGACTGGCTGCACATTTTGAATTTTGCGGTTGCCCGGAGTTGATTGTTCGTTAATTGGTTTCAATGCCTTCCAACCGCATTGGCCGCCGCCGCGCCGGCAAGCGATGCCGCTGCCGCTGCCGCTGCCGCTGCCGCTGCCGCTGCCACTGTCAGCGCTGCCTACTCAGTTGTCATCCATTTTGTCGTTGTCCCTCTCTCGCTCTCTCTCTCTCTCTGTGCGCGTCGCTTATCGCACTTGAATTGTGCTTCAAGTGCAGCAGCAGCAGCTGGCGCCGTCACGACGCGTCGCGTTGTTGTCCCTGTAGAGTGCCACGCCCCCTACCGCCGCCTACCACCCACACACAGTTCACTTGCCTGAGCTGTGCTTGCGTTGTAATTGAATTAACACAGCCGCAAAGGCAACGCTTAAGCTGCCGATCGAAGCTTAAATGATCAGTAGAGAGAGGGAGGCGAAGAGAGTGACAGAGAGAGAGAGGGAGGGGCAGAGAGAGTGCGAGAGCGATGGCCAGACAGGGCAATAGTTTTGCAGCCTCATTGATCAAATTGCTGCAGAAGAGTTCACGCAGTTGCTCGAGTTCATATTGCAGCGATTGTTGCTCGCGTTGTTGTTGTTGTTGCTCGCGTTGTTGTTGTTGTTGCTTAGCTTGTTGCTTGTGCTGTTTGCTTTCTCTAATTGGCCGCAATGATTTTGTTAATTGAAATGATGCTGCGACTATGTAAATTGCCCTCGTTGTCGTTGCTGTCGTTGTTGTTGTTGTTGTTAATTATGTTTATTTAGCTGATTTACTCATTTGAAAACCCATTTTCGCAACATTTTCCAGCAGTTTCCCGCAAAAATGTGCCAGCGATTTTAATTTCTCACGAAAATCGTTGGCACTTGGCAAATATTTGACATAAAATTGCAATTAAATTTGCCAAAGCCTTTGGGCAATCACAGGACTTATGTGGTTAACTCCCTCTCTCTCTCTCTCTTTGTCTCTCTGTGTGTGTGCGTGTGTGTAACACATGTATGCCAACTGCAATTTGTTGTGGGCCACATTTAATAGTCATGTTCAGACATTAATCTTGCCCAACTTTTGCCGCTCGCCTCGCCTTGCCTCGCCTCGCCTGCAGCAGCTGACGCGCCTTTGTGCGTGGCACAACCCTTTTTTGGGGGGGCCATCCGCATTGCCGTCAATTTAAGTTGTCTGCGGTTTTATGGCAGATTTATTTCATGCCCCGTATGCCCCGCCCCCCGCCCCCTTTTCCCCTCTAGGCTCCATGCACGTTTGCCTTCTACATAAGCAACCACAAAGCCGCCAGCTGCAGACTCGACTCGACCCGCAGCCTGATTAGCCTGACTACTTTTGCCCTCGACACCTCCTGTTCTTTACTCTTTCCCCTCCCCTCCCCCTGCTTCCTTCCCTTCCCCCTACCCTTTCCTATTGATACACATTGTTTGTCTGGCCGTGGCCGCAAGTCATTGATATCTGCACTCGTAAGTACAAATTGGCAGACAAACCGTAGAAGAAACTCGCCTGTGTCTATTTACACACGCACACGCACACACACACACACACACACTGACGCACTCGCACACCTAAGCAAACAGAAGACACACGCTGGCAATACGCAGCTTAGCATAGCATATGAAGCTCATAGTTTACGCACAGAACGAGAGAGAGAGAGAGAGGGAGAGAGAGGGAGAAAGATAGAGGAAGCAAGAGAGTTAGAGTGAGAGAGAGAGAAAGAGGGCGACACTCGTCAATTTAATGTGTCAATTAAACTCATTGAAAGCTTGTCGAAAATTTTGCGCTCATTAAGCGACTAAGTAGCAAAAGCGCAGGTTGTAGCAGAGCTGCACGACGCAGCAGATACCCTGTGGGCAGGCAAAGATGACGGTGGAAGAGACCAAGATACAGACAGGAAGAGGGACAGGGACAGGGCCACAAAGAGATGGAAAGGTAGAGAGAAAGAGAAAATGAGACAGGGAAAGACAGTAAGCTTGGGAGAAAGAGAAAAGAGAAAAAAGAGAGAGAGAGAAAGAGAGAGCTAGAGCGGGATGCGAGGAAGAGAGAAAGAGAAGCATAGAGAGGCGTTAAGAAGAAAAATGAGAGAGATAAACCCAAAGCAATAGAGAGTAAAATAGAAAGAGAGATATTGGAAGAAGAGGGGAGACAAAGAGCGAAACTGATAAAGCTAGATACACGGAGAGAAATAGAGAGACAGAGAGAGAAAGACAGAGAAAGAGAGAGAGAGAAAGACACAGCCAGAATCAGAGAGAGAGCAGGCAAGCCCAAGACAGAGAAACCCGAGGAAGACCAAGAAGCAGAAGAGAGAGAGAGAGAGAGAGAGAGAGAGAGAGAGAGAAAGAGAGAGAGAGAGCGCAAAGCACGGCTAACTCAGCCAGGGATGCTGAGACACTTGAGAAACGGTTAATCAACTTAAGCAGAAGTAACCGCATCGGGTTGCTTGTCACAAATACAAGCAGCAAGTCAATCAACTCTGAATACGGAATTCATTCGACGCGTCTTATTGTTGTTACTGTAGTTGTTGCTGTTGTTGTTGTTGCTGTTGTTGTTGTTGCTGTTGTTGTTGTTGCTGGCCTGTTTGCCAGCGTTGATTGACGCTCCTAATGGACATGCCCATTGGCATTTATCCTACTCCAGCGGACCCTTCTCACACGGCAGGGCAATGTATAGCAGTCACGGCAAGGGACAGGCAGAGGGGGCGTTTGAGGAAGGGGGTAGGGGGGCGTGGCAGTTGCTTTTCAGCTTTTCAGCTATGACTTTTCAATTTTCGTATTGTCGAGTGAGTGTTTTGTTTCCTTTTTATTTACTGCCTGCCTGCCTGCTGCGTTTCCAGTTGATTTTGGTTGCCTGCATACGGTCTCACTCTCTCTCACCCACACACACACGTACTTCTTTGATTTTAATTGCATTTCCATAGCAGAAGCAGTGGCTGCGGAGAGGGGGGTGGGGGAAGGGGGGCCGACATTCGACTTCGATAATTCAATTGTAGAGCTTCTCCGCCAGTTTCCATTCAGCTGTCAGCGAAGTCTGTTAGGCAACTGCACAAGAAATACAGCAAGGCCAGAGGGGGAAGTAGGGGATAGGGCGTAGGGAGGCAGAGCGTAGGGGGCGTTACGCAGAATGGCGATTCAATTATACGAGGTGCCATCAAATAATTGAGTTACGCTTTCGTTTTAAAATGCACAACTTTTTCGGCTGCCTCGCGCGCGCACACACACACACAGTGGGCACACAGTTCGACAGCCGCAAGAGAACCTATCCCTCCTTCCACTCCTCCCTACCTGCCACATAGTACATGTGCCTGGCAAAAGGCAACATCAATTCATTAACAATGATCACGTTCATTACATGTCGATGAGCTCGATGACGATGACGAAGCCGATGATGATGATGAACTGGATGACAATGTTGATGATGATGATGATGACGACGACCTTTGGGCAGCCTCAATGCAAATTCGCCAATTGATTGCGAGACGAGGCGCGGATGTAGCAGGCGTTGTTCAACTGAATTTCCATGAAAACAAAATAATCCCCTCAGCTCTTTAATGAGTTTCCTTTGTGTTTGGCGGGGCGGCAGGGGGGAGACGAAGGGGGTCAGAGGTTGGCTAAATAATTTTCTAATTATATTTTGCAAATGCCTGTGGCAATTTAAAAGCCTGCAACAACAGCAACAAAACGCGTACAGTTGCGCACAATTTTCGCTTTCTCTGTCACTCTCACTCTGCCCCCTCTCTCCCTCTCTCTCCCCTCTCTGTATGCAGTTAAGTGTAGTAATTTGTAAATTAATCAACTTTGATTTGAATACTTGTCCACACACACTCGCACACACACGCAGCGCAAACACTACGCAACGCGTTGGTCGAAGCCAAAACATTCTGCGCCCCGCACTGGGACAATGTGGCTAGCCATGCAATAATAACAACGGCGATAATGTCAATTATTATTAACACGAAAAGCGCATAGTGCAGAGCACACAAACACACGCACGCACACACACGCACACGCACGCACACAGTTGTAACCGAGCTTAGCGCGTGTTGGAAAAATGTTGAAAACTCTTCGAAAAGGCACATTAAAATTTTAGCATAACTGAAGGTAGTAAACTAAGCTAATTTGCTCTTAACTTATACTAAGCTAATCCAACTAACTAGCCACAAATATCCTTACTAATTTATCTAATCCAACTAACCTAACCTAAACCAAGTAACCTAAGCAAGCTAACTAAACTAAGATGCAAAGTGCAGTCAACCAAGCTCACCAAATCTACTAGCTAAACGTATGACAAGCTAACCGAAATTACCGTTATTTTCCAAAAATTTTCCGAAAATTCTTTTTGTAATTTCTCCGAAAATCTTTCCGAATTTTTTCATAATTTTTCCGAATTTTTTTCCGTTTTATTTTGAATTTTATTTTTAATTTTCCAAATGAACCTAATGCAATTTTCTCGCTTGCATTTCTAGCCTGTTTAGCGCGGTTTATGCCAGCACAAACTGCAGGGTATTTTGTCACCCGCCCCAGAGAGGCAAAGAGAGAGCGTGGGGCACGACAACGCCAACCAATATTCAAATTCCCCAATCCCCTGCGCCGTTGGCATTGTTGGCGGTGGCGTCGGCATGCACCAGCAAATTTTGTGGTCAATGGCATCGAACAGAGACGAAACTGGAGCGGCAACAACAATGACAATGATAACGACAACTACAGATAGAACAACAACAACGGTAAGAGCAACAAATGGTGGCAGACAGTTAATGACTAGCAGCGAGTGAAATTTGAAAATCCGTTTGGCAATTTCCACAATTTATTCATTGCAAGTTGCAACGCGTTGCAGCTACATGTAGCTAAATAGGCGGGGTGCGGAGTTGGTGCTATGAAATTTGCTAGGAATAAGCCTGTATATATATAAGGCATATCAAGTTTTTATGCAGCTTAAGCTATAACTTCTCATGCAGTTGAAATCGAGTAAGGCAACAAAATTAGCAATTTTCAAAATTATTTAATTTATTTTTTGAATTTTTATATTTTTTCAAAATTAACTTGCCTCGTTGCAAATAAAGTGCCGCCTCATGCAGGGTATCTGTGCGCGTGCCTGCGGTTACCCTGTAAATCGGTTCACTTGTTTAACCACTTTGCATACGATTTCTCGCTGAGCATGAAACATTGTTTGGCTGTTGCGTTGCGTGTGTTTGCCCTTGCCTCCCCTAACTACACCTGCCCCCACTCCACCTCACCTCCCCCTCTCCCCCTCCTCCTTTCCCACTTTGAGAGCCTAATTAATAGGCGTTTCACAATGCGATATGCGTGCACAGCGTGGACAGAAGAGCACAATCATCTTGGCAGCTGTCGCTGGCAGCAAACGCATCCCCCCTCAAAGTAACCCCTACCCCTGCCCCTGCTTGGTTGCTGCAAAGCATAAGGTTCTGATTATGTTTCGCTGGCAGATTTGCGGCTTTGGATGCAACTGTCTCGGCCTCAGCCGCAGCCTCAACCTCAGTCGCTGCCACTGCAGTTGAGCTTAATTAAAAGGGTCACTGCAGGTGGGCGTGGCTCGGTCAATGTTAGCGTCAATTTGTCATGCAGTCAAACGGTCCGTTTGTCTGTCGGTCACGCAGTCAAACAATCAGAGCAGACAATATAGAGCGGGGGGCGGTGCCTTCCCTCCTGCTGAGCTAAACCATCAGTTGGTCAATAATCATTACATATGCAGCATGTGGCATACTACAGCTGTTGCCACTCCCCCTCCCGCCCCTGCCTCTGCCACCTATTTGCCAGCCTTGTAACTGGTAAATTGAACATTTATGTTCTGTAATTGTTGTGTAATTCCAAAATACAAATTAACTTTCGCAAAAGTTTGCACCATAAGCAAATTGTGTGGTCTACTCTGAATTGTGCGAGTGAAGTACAGCAAGAGAGAGGGTTAAAGAGAGATGGGATGAGGTTGTGACACGCAGAGTTGAAGATAGACATTGCTTTCTGGATGCTATTCAAAGTTTTGAAGCCCATACGTCACTCACAGGCGAGATGCAAAATTTCGCCATTGATTTGCATGGGCGGTGGGCGTGGCATACAAAATTTGATGCAAGCCTATGAAAGCTATGCTATAGAGAAAGCTGCATGTCGAATTCGGTCTACCTATACTGTTAATTAGCTGAGTTCTGTGCGTTCATACAGACAGCTAGATGGAAAAGTGACTGAATTGACATGGCTATGATTGATAGGCGAAGTCGTGCATAATTGTAGCAGCTGCCACGCCCAGCGGGCATAAGCAAATCCCAGCTGGCTATATCAATTACTCAGTCGATTATCAAAATTCTTTTAAGTAAGTTGAGTCCAGTCCTCCCCCACTCCCAATTAGATGTAAGCTGTGCACAACAAAAGGTCGATTTAGGCACTGGTTGATTACTTACGCCAAGCACTGTGCGCTTGCACTGACAATGGGCCCTAATCTTGCCTCACAAAAAAGGTCACAATAGGCATAAGGACTGCGACTGCGAGTGCGGGAATCTTCGTCAATGTCAGTAAATAATTTTTCACAGCTCAAAGGCAGAGCGAGCAGGCAGTGGAGAGAGGGAGAGAGAGGGGCTGAGGGAGAGGCAGAAGGATGCCTGTTAGGTGCCGAAATGAGAAATGATTGCGGAAACAGAGAGAATCCACTTCGTGTTGACATTTGTGTTGAGTGTGAAAAGTGGAAAGTGAAAAGTGAAAAGTGAGCAGGCGTCATTAAAATGTAAGCTCCGCAAAATGTCGGACAGTCCAGTTGGCTCCCCCTTTCCCTCTCCCCTCCCTCTCTTCCTCCCTTTCCTGTTGTAGCTGCTGCCTAAGCAGACAAACCCAAATGGCGCTAAGCAGTGCCAACTTAAATTTCATTTGCGTTTAAAAGCCATTTTTAATTTGTTTCTCCCTTTCATTTGCTCAGTGTGTGTCTGAGTGCGAGTGTGTGTGTGTGTGTGTGTGTGCTTGCGTTTATTTGTGTATTTGGGTGTTTGGGGGTTTTTTCTCTCTTTCGCATTCGGATTCAGAGTCATTAAGTCAGCTTTGTTACGCTTCAATGCCTACGGCAGACAGGCGGTCGCCCCCCTACCTCCATTTACCCCTACTGCCAGCCCTATGTAAACTTGCCACACGCCTTGCCTCATCCGCCCGCGCTGCTGTTGCACGCAAATCCACGAATGTATATTAAAGTTTCGCAGGCGGCAACAATTAAACGAGAACCTGAACCAGAGCAATTAAAGCGAGAATCTCTTCCTCCTACATTGCTATCTCTGCACTTCCTTTACCCTTTGTCGCTGCCCTCCCCCTCTCCCCCTTCTTCTTTTCACTCTCTGCAAAGTGGGGCAAAATGGTCCGAAATAATTTAACATCAAAACAACGAGTTGCACGAGAAAGCAACAAAACGAACTCATAATTGCGCGCTAAACGCCACTCGAGTGGACATTTTTCTGAGCTCCAGAGCACTCCGGACCTTAATGAGGAGCCCGGCATCCAGCTGGTCAGCGGCAGCAGCAGCAGCAGCAGCTGCAACTGCCACAGCCATAAAATCTCAGCAGCAAGAGATGAGAAAAAAAAAATGTCAACAAGCTGGCAAAGCATTGCGACTGCGGAAATACCCTGCAGGCAAATTGTTTGAATTCCATTTGCATTTATTTAAAGTTAAGTCAGTTAAGCAGCGTAAAGTAATTAATAAAAAATTAATTTAAAATTAATTAATTAAGATTTGCATTCTAAAAATAAAAAATATTTTATATTTTTATAATTTAAATTTAAGGTTTTTAAGTCTGACATAAAAACAAATTTATTAATTTTCAACAAGTCTAAAATTGACTTTTTTATTTTTTAGGTTGATCTTGATTTGTTTGCGATTTCTATTGATTAAAATATATAAATATTGTACTTTCTTGTTTAATTTTAATTAATTTTATTTTTATTAAAATTTAAATAAATTTTATTTTTTTTAAATCAAAATTTATTTTACTTTAAAATTTTACAAAATTAAAATTTACAAATTTTTGTTAATTAAAATTTTTTTGCTTTGAGTGAATTTTCCATGATTTTTAAAAAATATAAATAAATAAAAAATAACTAAATAAAAAATTAATTAATATAAAAAATTAATAAATAAACTAAAAACTACAAAAATTAATAGGCAAAAGAATTTCTAATTAAATAATAAAAATATTTTAATTTCATTAATTGTTCAAACGATTTAGCTCTTTCAATTTAAGCTCAACTTATTTTTGCCTTAATGAGTTAGTCTAGCACATGCAGCTTAACTAATTTTCACAGGGTATATCGTGCTTGTAGAAAAAGTTAATTTATAAGTATTTTGCAGCACAAAACTTGCTGCTAGTTGAGTAAAGTAAGTGGGGCCATAGGGGAAGGCATCAACTCCCTCATGCCGTAACAAAACATGTAACAATGCTGCAGAGCGTCAGAGAAGAAGAACAGAGAGCAGAGAGAGAGAGAGAGAGCGAGAGAGAGTGTCGAGTTAACTTTACTTTGGGTATATTGAAATGCGAAGGTTAATCGAGTTTGCTGTGCGAAGTAATAAATCGAAGGCAGCTCGAGTGCTTTAAAGCGATTTCATTGATTTCCCAGGTTATCCAACACCAAACTCCACTACTAGCCCGAGGTCCGAGCTCCATAAGCTGTGGCACTTTTGTCAACACTTTGCAGCGACTGCAAGCAATTAAAAACTTTTGCTGCAAAACCCTTTTTTCGCACGAAACTGATAGGTGTCACCAATAAAAGTTCATTCGGGGCAAGTTGAGTTGAGAAACCGGAGCTTAAGCTGGAGTTTGCAGCCGAGGCTGATGTCCTGCCAGCGTTGGCGAGTGACAGACCCGTTTCTGTCAGCAATTATAAGCTTGTGTCAACGCGAATGAAAACAAAGCTATGGCAGTTGAGATATATGCACGACACTTGCTGCCAGTCAACGCGGCGTATGAGCGATGTGCAGCAGCAGCAGAGAGAGAGAGAGAGGGAGAAAACTTTAAGGCGAAATGTGCGAATAATTTGCGCAATTAATGCGCTTTCTTGGAATTTCCAATAAGCCAAAACTATTCCAACAGCTACCTGGCTCAGGCCTGGCCCGGCCCAGCTGCTTTGCATTCTCAATTGGCCATTTGCCACTCAAATCCATAATTGGGCTATTGGGCAGCTGAGCTGCAGCGCAGGGCGGTGGGCGTGGCAAAAGTTGGAGATGCAGGCAGTAGGTAAAACTGGAGCAGAGCAACGAAGGCGTAATGATCACAGAGACTTCATATACATATGCAAATGTGCAAGGCACACACGTGTCTGTGTGTGTGTGTGTGTGTTAGTTTACACAGTTAGAATTTTGAATGGCGAAGAGGAAAGACAGAGAGAGACCCTGGGTAGCAGTGAATGCTTAGCCAGGCTAGGCCAAACACTCGACGTGTCTTTTAACTAAACTGCAAGTTTAAGCACAGTACAAGCTGCTTTCTCCCTCCTCCCCCTCCCCCTTCCCTTCCCCCCTGCACACACAGGTGCCATAAAGTAAGCCCAGGCGATATGTAGATAGACTGGCCGACTTGAACGTGCATTGTGTAAGGCCAGTTAAATATGTTTTTGAGTCTCCAAAGACCTTGAAATACCACAGACTTATCACATAGCTAACTGTACTTAATATACTATATAATATACATATGTATATCATGTGATATACCAAATCGTGATAATTAAACATTTTTATAAATTGTTAATGACACGTTTTGCGTTGCGGTTTTTGCATACTTTGCATGAGTCAAGCGCTACGCTGTGGCTAGAGAAATGGGTCTAGATAGCAGAAATGTCTGAGAGAGAGGGAGGAACAGAGTCAGAAATAGGTAGATAGATCTGTGCCCAGCTTGAAGATACCCTTAGCACTTTTTGCATATTTACCCAGAACTTCTCAGGCGACTCGACTCAACTCAACTCGACACCTGCTTAGCCCTAGAAAGTTGCTTTCTAACTGTCCGTGTTGTGTCCATTTGGCGTGTCACTGTTGACTCGGCAGGCCATCAACCTCATTTCGCCAAGTTGACATAGCCCAGCACTGGTCGGAAGTCCTTCACACTCCACACTCCACACTCTGCCAGCTGCACTTGCAGTTGCAGTTCCAGTTTCAGCTTCAGCTTTTCGCATTATCTGCGCAGCAAGCGTTCAGTCGACTTTTCGGCACTAATTCAATATTACAGTTAAGCCTCGCGCTTTTTATTTTTTGGCAGTTCGCAACACTGAAAGCACTTTTGTGAATGCATAAATAACAAGCAAGCAATTGCGCAAAGTGCGGCAAGGCGAAGCGCTGATACTCTTACAAATTGCAAGCAGAAAAAACAAATGAATCAGTTTTATTGAGATTGGAGTAGTAAACAAGAATATATATAGTAATATATAAAGAGAATTCTGTGCTTGGCAAACAGGTAGACAAACTTATTATGCCCTCTGTAAGGGTTAACTCCTTCGATCGTTGGTAATGCCGATAACCGAACGCGTTATACACTTCGAACTTAATTATGAGCATTTAATTTCCTTTCCCTTTGCCGCGCCGCACAGTGCCTGCACAAAGTATTTCGACATGTGCATGTATAAAATTTGCAAATCTACTTTTGCTGTTGCACATACGCAAGCCATGGTTCAAGCAAATTCATTTACGCACACACACACAGACGTACACGGGAAAAGGGCAGTACATATAAAAGTAATCGGAAAAAATCACTCGGCAAATGGAAAACGACGCCATTTTGTTGTGCCATTTTGGTAAATTTTGTACCCAGCAAAGGGGAGCTGTAGAAGGGCTATAGCAGGCTTATAATGTATGCATACTATAGTATATATATTCTTGAACCATAAACAGATGTGTCGAAGTGGGAGATAACTTTGGGGCAGAGAACTTGTTGATAAGGAAACAAACCTAAAGACTTTTAAATAGAAATATATATGTTATATATGGATATATATTCTTGTAGCATACAGGCAACTTGCCCGATCTACAGCTTTCACCTACGCCTACGTGTGCAGTGTGCCTAGTTTTATTAGATATTTTTGTAGCCACTTGCCCGATATGCAGTTAACCCTAGAAATGGTTTTTTTTCCAAGTTAATACGCTGTACAGTGTGCTAATGTTATGTGTCCCGAAATGTTTCTTTTCTCCAAACGCCTGTATTTCACCAACGCATACGCTGTGCAGTTGCGCCTCAATGTTGTTTCTATATGTATAGATATATATTCTTGTAGAACACAGACAACTTGTCCGATCTACAGCTTAACCCAAGAAATGCTTCACTTTTTCTAAGGTACTCTATTAATATGCACTTGCAGGATATATTACAATCGCACATGCTGCCAGGCTGTGCCTTAATGTTGTTATTTCTCTTTGTTTTCGGTTTTTTTGTTGCCCACAAAACAGTCCAAAAAGTTGGTTGAAAAAATGCACGCCTGATGCTCGCAAGGTATTTTCACATATCCCACAGAGCGGGGAACATTGTGCCATTCAATTAATTTGCTTGTTGTTGCTCTTGTGTTCAATAAATAAATGCATTATGAGAATTCGTTGGCAATAAAAAAGTAAAAGAAGAAGAAGCAATAAAAAACATGTGCATGTGCAATGCAGAAAAATCCGGGAAAAATAACTGTCCCCCGTCGAGGGAAGAGGGAGTCAGAGCTGGAGCCACAGGTGCACTGCATACGCATAATGCAATTGGGCAGTAATTAATAGCGCGACGAAATGAAGCCAAATGATGTTCCGCAAAACAGTTTCACCCTCGACTAGCTTAACCCTTATTGTTGCTAGATATATTTCTAAAGTGTATCAAATTTCATGGCTCACTACGCGCGAAATAAACTGAAATTTCTCGCAGCGCAGCGCAGCACTTTAATAATTGATTAAAGAATAATAACAACAAACCGAGGCGAAACGAGGTTGCAAAAATAACAAAAGGCGAAAAGAAAAAAAAAAAAATTTACTGAAAACAAAATCGATTTAATTCCGTTTTGCAAAAATATTTGCCCTGCCAAAAAGGGAATATTTTAAACCTTAATACTGTTGAGCAAGTGCACCCCTCGAATGTGGCGACCAGCTTATAAGCGGCGTGTCGAGTTCGCTCTCCCTCTCTCTCTCTCTCTGTGGCCATCCCTTTTGTGTGAAATATGTTGCACATTGACTGCAGGCAACGCACAAAACAAAGTCAGCTTTTTCGCCCCCATGGCAAATAAGCGCCAAAAATGGGTGAAAGAAAAAACGCGTTAGCCGAATTCAACATTCGATCAAAGGGGGTAGCCCTAAAAGTGCCACGAAAATCTATAGAATTGCGTATTTAAAAAAAAAAAACATTTGAGCTGCGCTCCGATTGCAATTTGTAACTAAATTGGGGAATTTCGCAAAAATACCAAAATAAATACAAAAAAAAAAAAATACGCTGCATAATACCCCCTTAAATTGACAGCTACAGCAAGCTCATCATCAGCTGCTGTCCTTATTGCCAGCGAGTGTCGTTTGTCTCTCTGTCTGCGCTTAATTATGGCATACCCTTTCAGCTTTCAGCCGATTTGCGGCAAAGTGTAGAAAAAAGAGAGGGAAAGAGAGTGTGATAGAGAGAGAGAGGGAGAGGGCGCAGCAAGCATCATTAGAAAAACATATCGGGCGCAAATCGATGGAAAAATGCGCGTTTTCCAAAAGGTTTTTCTACACATTTTGTCGAGGTTTCATGTCGATTCATTTTGCTGTCAGCGCGCAAAGGTAGAGCGAGAAAGTGATAGCAATAGATCGATAGAGATAGAGATATCTGCAATTGTTTCAATATTCTATTGTGTTGTTCAAGTGAATGCCGGAACCCTAATCAAAAACTCGTTATTGACGTTGACGATGCTGTCGATGATGTTGCCTCGTTATGCTACGTACAAACACGCCTGTATGCGGGTGTGTCTGGCTCTGTGTGTGCGGGTGTGTGTGTGTGTGTAATTAATTATTTAACAAACAATTAACTGTAGCTCAGAAACAGAGATAGTCATGCGAAAGCACAGTTAGAATGCATCAAATATTCAATGCGAACGCATATTGCGTATACGCAGCGTGGAAACGTGGCTAGAATTGGCATTGAAGAAATCGAATGAATCTATCACTGTGCAAGCGAGACGGGAACACACAGAGGAGAGGGAGAGGGAGATAGTTATCACATGACGTTTTCATCAACTGCGGTCAGGGTAATTACCCTCACAAGGAGAGGGAGAGAGAAAAAGACAGAGAGAGGGAAGGAAAGAAAAACAAACTATTTCATTTCCCTTGCTTCGGAGCTGCGGCCTACGAAATGTGATTTTGCATTAAGCACATGACATGCCTGTTGTGGCTGGATGAAGGAAGAGGGAAGGGAGTAGGTTGGGGAGGGGAAGGGGGGAGGGGCTTTGCTACTTAGCCATTTATAATGCATGATTGTTGCTGTGCGTTTTTGCGTTGAGCGGGCAAACAGGAAATCAGACAAACCTGTGAAGCAGCAGATACATATCTTTGTATGTTCTGTATGTGTGTGTGTCGCTATATAGATATATATATACTTGTATAATGCGATTCACATTTATTAGTTGTGGCACACATCAATTTTCGTTGCTTCATATCAAATTAGCCTCGTCATTTCGCACATCGAAAACAGAATGCCAAATTAGTTGCAGCTTTGATGCTGCAAAAACGAGGGATTACGCATACGCCGTGTAATCCGCACAACTAAGGGGGGGAGGGGGGGAGAGAACGACCTTACAATGCTCATAATAGAGTGAGCAGGCAAACTGTTGAAATATGCTTATTAATTGTCGCACAAAGACAAATAAATCTTTGATCCAAGACACACACACACACACACACACACAGAGACAGACTGCACTTCAAGTAGAATTGGCTTATTTATGATGAGTTTATGTTGCCTTTTGTGCCGTATGTTTCTTTCAACTGAAGCTGCTTAATTGCAAAATTTATTATTGCGGCCAATTTCGCATTCGTTTTAATTAACTAAGTGCGCGCATTTTTAACTGAGATTTGCACAGACTGCGGCATACGTAATACGCGTAGCAGGGGGCAGGGAAGAAGTGGGTAAAAAGTAAATATTTTCCATCCACAATTGGCCAACTCTCGTTCAATGCAAACCTTGCCTCTGACTGGCTTATTTGATTTATGTACTTCAGCACTTACAGCAAATCTATCAATGAAATCGTATGCATAGAAAAATAATACCAACAACAAGAACAACAAAGTTGCAGCTTGCACGGCAATCAAAGTGCAATAACAATGATTGTTTAAATTTAATGCACACGCCGAGACATGCCGGCAAAAAATCAATTGTAAAATGCAAATCGCTTGGGGAAAAAACCTCGTATGAACAGAAAAAAAAATACAAAACAAACAATATTTTATGCATATGAAAAAAAATATTCCTAGAACAGTTACTCGGTAAAGGAAATTCTTAACTGCAATTCAAGAGCGTAGCAAGAGGTAATTTGGTTGAATCGAACAAAAATATATTTAGAAGAGAAAGAAATTTCTAGCAAATAACTTAGTAGTTTCTCTGAACTGTTTGGATTTTTCTTGCATTTTTTTACAATTCTTGGCAACCAATTTTAAAACAATAAATTTGTTACGAAGGCAGTTTAAATATTAAATTTTAATTATTGATATAAATGCATTTTTATCAAAATGTCCTAAGTTGTTTGGGTTTTTCTACATTTTTTCCCATAATTTTAGCAACAAATTTATAATCAATTAATTTGTTATTAATGCAGCTTAAATATTTAATTTTATTAATTATATAAATTAAATTTACAACTTTATTAAAAAATTCCCATAAGTTGTTTGGGTTTTTATGTGTTTTTTCATTTAAATTTTTAGCAACAAATTTTGATGCAATTTTTGAGTTATCCAATTTAAAAATCAATAAAAAAATTAAATTAAAAATATTGAAATATTTATGGAATAAAACATATATATTTTTCAGTTTAAATACAATATTAAAACTTTTAATATAAATTTGTTTAACTTTATAAAAAAAATTTGCCTAAACTTTTTGGATTTTTCTGGGTTACTTTTCCTATTTTCTCACCAAACAAATTTTCCATCAATTAATTTGTTACTAATTAAAAAATAAATTTTAAATATTTTAATATTTATAAAATAAGATATACAACTTTTTTCTGCACAACTAAATTTTTTTTAAATTTTTTAACTATTTTTATAAGTATCTAAAATAAATTATATAAATTTTATATATTTTATTTTTGCCAACTTTTTAGCATCATTTAAGCCCGCTCTGGCTGATCTTAAGTCTGCCAAAGATATGCAAAAAATTTAGCAGAAATATTCAACTTGCAGTTGCCGCAATTCCTCAGACTTGTCTGCATACAAAGTAAGAAAGAGACAGACGTAGAGAGCATGGGCGAGAGCGAGAGAGAGAGCATATCAATTTATTTGCAGCTTTTTTGCAGCTCGATTACCCAACGGTAAATTCGTTGACACCCACACACGTTGCATTACATTATTTTGATGCTGCAATTAATATGCATATATATCTCTATATATTGCTGTATATCCGTGTATATCTGTATGCATATGTATATATCTGTGTATATATCTTTTTACAGATCTGCTTACACTGCGCTGTGACGC
Organism: Zaprionus ghesquierei; assembly: GCA_018904095.1. Taxonomy (NCBI): domain Eukaryota; kingdom Metazoa; phylum Arthropoda; class Insecta; order Diptera; family Drosophilidae; genus Zaprionus; species Zaprionus ghesquierei. The sequence continues at coordinate 3,687,472 of JAEIGP010000394.1, forward strand.
GTCTATCTTCGTCTTTATCTGCATGCACACTTGATCAATGCCCTGTGTGTGTGTGTGTGTGGGTCTCTTTCTGTGTGTGTGTGTGTCTCATGTGTGTGTGTGTGTGTGTCTGCTGGTGCACATGCACTGTGATTATTGTTGTTATTGTTGTTGTTGTTTCGGCTGTCGCAGCTTGAAACGGTGATCGCCGGTGCCAGGCACCGCCGCGCAGGCAACAGCAACAGCAACAACAACAACCACAACAAAGCGAGACAGCAGCAACAACAACAACAGCGCGCACACAAAGAGGCAATAAAGAAACGCCGACAACAACAACGCGAAAACATTGTTTATAGCAAGCGAGCGAGTGAGCAACAACAACAAAGCTAAAATGAAGCAAGCGAGTAGAGACAGACGTACGTGTACACACACACACACACGCATACCTTGCCGATCAAGCGCACAGTGCAGGAGTGAAGTGTGGGGGAGGCGGGGAAGGGGGCGAGAACGCGCAACTGTGAGACATGTGACCGAGCGAAGCCAAGCTGAGCTGCGACTGCGGCGGCGACCTACGTTGTTATTACCGGCATCAAGCGCCCCTCTGCACCTTCCCCCGCACCTGCTTCCCTACCCTACCCTGAGCTGGCACTCCCTGCCAACAGATCATCAACGAACCGCAACGAGCTTGTATGTGCGTGCAAGCGAGAGAGCTATACAAGCCCCACGCAAATGGAGACGAGGTAGGCAAAATAAGCAGCGGCAACAGCAAGCAACAACAACACTACAACAACAACAACAACAAGAGCAACAACTACAACCACAGCCGGCCGGCAGGCGACAAGCAGCCAACGAAGCGCAGCGCGTGAACAGTCACAGTGACTGCGAACAGTGACTGGCCCCCAAGTGGGCGGCCAAGCCAACCCGTTGTGCCAACTGTCTCTCTCTCTCTCTGTGTGTGTGCGTGTGTGTGTGTGCGTGTAACTTGCTGCAAGTAACTGTTGGCAATGCAGTTGAAACCGGTTTGCAGCGCCTCAACTCGTCGCACTGCTGCAATTTGCGACGCTGTTGACACAGGTAATCTAATAGGCAAAGCCGGGGCACCGAGGCTACGGTTCCGTCTCCACTGGCAGCCCCCCAGCTCCCAGTGGCAATTGCCGCCGCCTGCCCCCGAGCTGGTGCCAGTCGGTGCGCGCGCTCAGCGATTGACTTTGGTTGCGGCTTGTTTTCATTTGTTTCAGTCTTGAGATTTCAGCATTAAAACATAAAACTAGAAATTGTCATGTACACATGCTGAGTGTGCGTGTGTGTGCATGTGTGTGTGTGTGCGTGTATTGGTTGCCATTTCACGCAGCGAAAGTTGGCTCAAAGCTCTCATAAAAGTTGCTGCCTCGGTCAAAGTATTAGCAAAGTTATTTGCCCGCAACGGGCGAACAACCGCAACAACTACAAAGGCAGCACACACACACACATGCACACACACACACAGTCGCACACACACACATACACGCAATTAACTTTGCGGTCAGCAGCAAAGCGAGGCAAGGCAAACGCCAGCGCCCAAAACACCCACTGCCAATGGCCACACAGCATCGCATGGCAGAAGAAACACAGAGAGAGAGCGAAAGAGAAGAAGAGAGAGGGGAGAGAGGGGAAGAGCGAGAGAAGAAGCTGCATAAGTAGCAGCAATGGCGATGCTGCTGCGGTTGCCCATAGCCATTGCAATTGCAGCCATTGCCATTGCTGCTGCTGCTGCTTCTGCTGCTGCTGTCGACGTGGACGATTAAAGAGCAAACGACGCCGACGACAGACAGCGACATTAACAGCAGCAGGAGGAGGGGCAGGGGGAGAGATATGGCGCATCTGTATAATTTATATATATATTTTCTTAAATATTTTCTTTGCCATTAAAAAAAGCTAACTTCAATTTGCTTAGCAAACAAATTGTGCGGCATTACTTCTGCCTCTCTCTCTCTCTCTCTCCTCATCGAGGCATGTCGAACCTTTCTCAGATTCAGTCATATCCTACAATTATATCTGAGTATATATGCTATATAGAGAGACATAATTAGCGCGCACAATTAAAACGTAGGACGCACACGTTCGTTTACAACGTTGAGTGAGTTTTGCTCTCGCTCCCTCCTCGCCTCGCCTCGCCTCTGCTCTGCCTTGCATCGCCTACGTAAACGTTCAATTAGCAGCACGAAATATTAATAATATATATTTAGACGATCCATGTGTGTGTTTGTGCATGCGATAATGTATGTAAATGTCGGAATTCTCAGGCTATTCTAACTGCAATTTAAAACTGTTAATAATGAGTGGAGTTTCACTAAAGCTAACTGTAACTATGTTTATGCGTAGCTCATTTCGTGTATTGGCAAGAGTGTAGTGTAAACGCTGACAACATAAGTATTTAAGCCTCATTACATGAATTGAAATTATGTGTTTCTTTTACTACGTTTATGCGTAGCTCATTTCATGCAAGCTTTACATGAATTGGCAAATGAAGTGTGCGCATGAACAAGAAATACATGTACTATTTGTGCTTAA